>OY294044.1:15771230-15962207 GCA_958510825.1 Brachypterus glaber | reverse complement strand
AGGGGGTAAAAATAGGGTAAAACTCCTATTTTTATCGTTTTTTGTTTATAAATTAGCACTTATATAAAAGATAATTTTAAATCGGTCAAAAAATGTTATAAACAACGTTTTCCTAAAACGCATTGTTTTCGAGATATTGGCGTTTAAAGCAGTAAAAGTTTTTTTTAGCATATCTCACATATTTATAACCCGATTTCAAAAAATTATATTTTAAATAAAAGCTTTTTTTAAGCCCTATAAAAAATGTTATATACAGTTTTTTTGCTAGAATATAATGTTTTAAATATACAGAATTTAAAATCAAACAAAACACCTAGTTTGAAATTTGCAAACTAGATGGCTCTAGTGTACAATAGTGCCGATGTTTTGACAGGGTGCTTGCAATGTTTCATCTAGTTTATTATTATAAACTTACACTCACTGACTTACCACAAATACCACAAATATATTAATATTAATATTAACATAAAATTTTATCTTGGTTTATGCGCTTACTCGAACTTAAAATATATTTTCCTGAATATACTGTCTTCGGAAATTATTTAGCTCCCTGAGGATATTATCTCTGCTAAATATAGGACTTTAAAAAAATCTTTTACACGATCAAGACCCGGAAACAAAAGCTTTTCAAGAATTTGCAATAGTAAATAATAAATCACTATAACTGTTCAGTTTGTGAGTTTTATTGCAGCAGTGTTACTACATGCAATGCCTACTTGAAAAATATTCTTAACGTTCTTTCATCGATTATACTAGCATATCCACTACACAGGATGATTTTGAAATAGTACACTCCTTTTATAAGAAGTTTCTTGGTGATCTTAGATATGTTAATATTTTTTAAAATGGTGGGTATAGGTCTTTGTCCTTCAGAAAAAAACACGTTTTATAACCGACGTTTCGAAAAATTTATTTTCTTCCTCATGGCTCTACAATTCAGAAAAACGCAGAAATTACAGTATGTTATACCATAAAAAAAAATATAAATATATAAAGATTTGTTACAAAATTAAAATTTAAAACAAACAAAATAAATATCTATAGTATATGTTACTAGTTAAATTTAACAAAGCGAAATTTATAAATTATGTTTGTCAGTGTACTTTACTTTGTGTACTTTACTGTAATTTAACAGAATAAAAACAAAAACGCTCCACAACAGGTAAAATGCATGTAAAACAACTTACTGTTAAAGGTGGTTTTCCATCGTAAAGCTAAACATATATTTACAAAAATACGTAAGAAAAAAAATTTTTTAACCTGTCAATGTTTGTATCTGTAATTTTATGTAGAAAATTGTATTTATGTATTTGAAATAGGATGTATAACGTCCAACTTTATGGTAAAATGTTTGTAGATGTGTTGACAAATGAGAGACTTTGAATTTTAATTTGTTCGAAAACGATAGAAAGGCCCTATCGAAACGTCACAATTTAGAGAAAAGAAGTTTTTTAATTGAATACCCCCGATACCCCAAAAACCTAACCTACAATAAAAATACGTAAATACATAATAAATAATTACTATACTTATCAGGGAAAAAATATTTTATTTGGATGAAATATTGTTTTCAGTAGGGTTGAGAGTTTTCGATTTTGTTAATTATTAATTTTTATTGTGTTGGTTTTTTTTCTCTTTTGATGTTTTTGGTTAAAAAAGTTATCAGTAATAAACTGCTAAGCGGATATTTGAAATCTGTTTAGTATGTATTGTTTCCCTGATTAGTATAGTTCCATTATATATTTGTGTATTGTTTGAAATTATTTTTGAATGGGAATATTAAAAAAAATACCCTTTTACATGAAAAAATGGCTTTAAAAATTGACGTATGAAGCTTATTTATGCTACAAAAAAAGATACTTAAAAATTTTCTTTTTTTTTAGAAATTCACTAATAAGTACCAATTAACGCCCCATATTTATTAAAAAAAGAACAGTGTAACCTAAAAACAATCACAAATCTCATAAAATGTAAAAAACACTTTATTTCGATAAAAGGGATGGTATTTGGCCAAAAAGCATTTGCTTTGAAATGTGTTTATTTTTATAACTGGGTGTTACGGATTTTTTTTTTTTTAATTTTTAAAAATAAATGTCCGACACTTTTTTTGAAAAAAAAAACTTTATTTAATGTGTGTTCTTACATGTGGGAGGGTTTGGTTAGTTGGCTACCGCGTCTACATGACAAGCCAACTAGCCAAGCTAACGTGAGTTCGATTCTCAATGGCAATAAGTGAAGCGGATGCTCCCTATAAAAATTGGTTCGAAAGTCAGTATAAGCCGGTGGTCCCCTCTACTACTAGCCCACAGAAGTCCTGGACTTAGGGGATGTTTAATTTAGTAGAATAGTACGAGGTTAAACAAACATTTAAACATAATATAACATACTACAAGGCATTTTGAAAACATTTTTTATTTATTTGCTACAAAACTGATATTTTATTGCAATTTCATGCATTTTTTAAACTTTTATTGAGATATTTAATTATTTTTCATTAACTGGGGAGTCAAAAATGAACTAGAAATATGATACGTAATACGGTCCCTATGTAATCAAGTAACATTTTTATGATGTAGAACCATTAAAAAAATGACAAAAAATACGTAAAATATTTATCAATTATTTTTAAATTAGCATTATTGCCTCTACTAAAATTAAAAAAATAACACATGTAGGATTTTTTTAAGGTCAAATTCGGATTCTTGGCCTATAAATTAAGATAAGAAAAATATATTTTTGCACTTGGGAAAAAAGTTTAAACTAGGTGCTTTAATTTTATTTATTTTTTCAATTATTAACTTTTTACGAATAAATAAGGCCAAATAACAAAATATTTGTATATATATATATACATATATATATATATATATATATATATATATATATATATATATATATATATATATATATGTCCAAACGAAAATTTTATAAGCTACAAATTAAGTCCTATGAAATTTTTACACAAACTTGATAGTTTCGCCAAAAATGAGCAATTAAGTAAACTGTGCACTTTAATTTTAAGCTTTTTATTTTTTTTCGCGTACCTACTGTAACAGTAGGTCCTTCGCATATGGATTTTTGAATTTCTCGTATTTTATTTAATATACCCTAAAATTTTCAAATTCCTCCAATTTTTTTAAAGATTTTGAAAAAATCCGTCATTATTTCCTGGACTTATATCTCAAAAATGTGAGGTGGTCAAATTTTTCTAATGACAGTTTCGGATTCTACGCCCTTGAATTAGTAAGAAAAATTTACTTTCAGATCAGGGCAAAAAAAAATTGGGATTTGTTACCTAGTGACATCGAACGGCATTTTTTGAAAAGTATAATTTTCTTGTCAAACGCGCATTTCGCCTCCTGCGTAAAACCTTAAATCCGAGCCATTTTAATTGTATTTTCACTTGATTTACTTGAATGTTTTCTTACAAAATTAGTTAACGATGTTTTTGATCATTTAACTGAAAAACAAATTCGCAAAGACAGCTTAAAATCTCATCAAGTTAATTTGGTTCGACTATTTAAGACATTTTAATGTTATAACACTTCTAAATTTACAGGGCGAATCAAAAAATTTAGGGGTTATCGTACATAAAATAATATTAAAACTTTTAAAAAATATACTAAAATGCGAGATTAGGAATTTAAACTAATATATGTCTATTGTGGCAACATTTCCGGCACAAAAGAAATTAAATGGTTTGGAGTATCTTGAGATAGATTTATCTTAATTATCCGACATACCCGGCATTATCCGAGCTTCAAATTAAGACGGAACCACCTCATGAATGCCCTCTTTAATTAAGTTGCAAGAAGTTTCATCAAATTCCGTTCATTCGTTCCAAAGTTTTGCAGGAACAAACATAAAAAAAAACAAAGTCACACGTCGAATTGATAACCTCCTTCTTTTTGGAAGTCGATTAAAAAAGTAACGTTCTTGTTCCAAAACATATTCCAATTATATGGTGTAATCCTTATTTTTTATCAGCTTTTCTATTTTGTTTTCATTTTCGGTCCTTGAGCTATATGATAAAAAATCTGTGAAAAGATTCTTTATAAGAATAAAATACACTTTTTTATTTGGCCTTATTAAACTATTCGCAGCTTAACAACGAGAAGAGTATTATACTCTATTTCGACTGTTATTACCTCGAAAACTTAAAGAGATAACTACGAAAAGAAATTTAAATGAAAAATACCACAAACAAAGAGTACCCCCTCACCCTCTCTTAGGACTAACCCTAAAATTAAACAAGTAAAAGTATTTTTTTTTACTTTTCTGTAAACTTAAAAACTCAACTCAAAAAAGCTACAAAAAAGTTTACTGCAGATCAAATACCACATCTTCATATATGAACTGCAGTTTCCGTAGAACCTAAATATTTGTTTAGTTTCCGAGATAATTGCGACTAAAATAGAATTTGGTCAATCGTATAGTTTTTTGACGTTTTTGGTACAGATTACAAGAAAGAATTTAATTTTCTCTTAACTGCTGTCAAGAGTTTAAATACTGGTAAACTTATGATTAAATTATGAACAAATTAAAAAAAAATAAGAGGCAAATTAGCATAAAAATAGAGTATTGTATTGTGTTAATAAACTAAAAAAATTAAAAATAATTTCATTGACATTTATCTAGAAATATAAAAAATACTATAAAAATGGAAAAACAAAAGCATTCGGATTTCATAATACCTTCAAAATTAAATATTAATAAATAATAATATTAATTAATATAAATGATAAGAACATTTTAGTTTTATTTTCTGTTTTAGATTTTTTACGATATAAATAGTCATTGAGGCGAAATGGCTCAAATTAATAATACTATAAATGGTGAAGCTGGAGCTAAAGTGGTCTAACATTTTTGGCAAAAATGAGTTACGGCCATATTTCAATACTAGACATTATATATTTATAGTTTAAATGCATTTTAGGTCTATAAACATGCCCAAACCCCTTAATTTAAACAATAACATTTAGGAACTCTACATTTATTTAATTTTTAAATTTAGCTTTCTAAAAACAGGCTCTTTAGTATACCCTAAAAAGTGTTACGTAATACTTGGACACACCCAAAAATAATTTTATAGTATAGTTTAAAGGTAGTAACACTATTTCATGTATAACTGTTGCAATAGTTGGTTTTGTTTGGGAAATAACGAGTGTTGAAAACAATGTTAGTTAGACCACTTTAGCTATTTTACTTTTGGCGAAAATAGCAATTTCTAAAATTTATGTATGAAATAACTCTAAAATGGCATTAAAATAATTAAAATTATATTATATGGTTAGTTTTAAGTATTATTTTATACCTACTGTGCCAACTTACCCAAAAAAAAATAAACTTTTGTGTGAAAAGAAACTATAGCCTCATATATGAGTTTTTTCCTAAAAAGTGTCGCGTAATAATTGAAGGGACCCAAAACTAAAGTTATTTTAATAAGATAAGTTTTTTTATATTTTATGCTAACATATGTCCTAAAAGTTTTGTTTTAAAGGTAAAAGAGATTAAATTATAAGTCAAAACGCGTTTTCTTCATTTTCTCCATATTTACATTTTGTTAGTTAGACCACTTTAGCTCCAGCTTCACCAAATATATATACGCCTCAAATAAATTATAGATTCTATTTAAAATTAAATATATTATGAGTTATATTTAGTATACGCTAAAATCAGTTCTGGACTACTGTTTATTGATTTTTAAGTCACGTGGTAACAAGGATTAAACGTCTTTTAGTCAGAACCAGTTCTGAACAACAATGTGGTGGAGAAGGGGGCAGGGGTATTCCCCCCGAGCCGGGGCTATTTAGATTGGCAGGGCTCGAATATAAGGGAAAACTAATATTTTACATTTAATAGGGGGCCGGGGGGCAGTTTCTTGGGTCCTTAACCCTTGGGCCCGGATTCTTTTCGACGGCCCTACCGAACAATAATAATTATTATAATTAATTCGAAACTTGAATAAGGTTAATGTAAACACTAATAAACCCAAATGTGTCCTTAATATTAAGTAGAATGTAGACAAAGTTGATTTTGGGATACTTAAACAGGCTTCACAAAAAAAGACAAATTTAAAATATCTACAGGAAAACATTTGAAAACGTTGTTTGGACAATTTTTTTCTCATATCCAGCTATTTTGCCAACCGGGCGTAAAGAGTATACACTACTGAATGTTAAGCATTACATATCCCCAGGGATTGTTTGAGATTCAATTTTCTGGTAAATATACGAGAAAAAATAAATGATTTTCTATTGTCATACAAATGATATAAAATGTGAATAATGTTCGTTATTATAGCAGCTGGGACAAATTATTTAGCTTTCAGTTTATGAACCCCAGTTTCCATATAGTATACAGAGCTGTATATAGTACAGTACATTACTGTATACTATATAGTATATAAGTATACAGTGCGTGTCCAAAGTCCGCCCCACTTTACTTTTGGACAGCTTAAAATAAAGGGTGTCCCAACAAGAGGTATATTTTCTTTCTGTCAAACTCATAGCGCTCAGTATATGACATTGGTTGTTTAGTATGTCATTAACTTAAGTGTTCTAAACACAATGACGCAAATCACAAGTCGGCAGCTTATGGCGTTCAAAAGTTATGATTTTTTTCTCACTCACCGGGTTCTTTAATATTTTATTTCCAAAATATTAATCTGAAGGTATGCCTCTATTTTTTGAATAAGCTCGTCGAGATCTGTCGACATGAATTGTTTAAAATACCCTCAGAGTCTGAGGCTCGGACTAAAACTTTAGCTGCAAACTGGATTAGAAGGGTAAAATTTTCCGGATGCAAAAAAAAAACTTTTGAACGACATGAGCTAGCGACTTGTGGTTGGCGTCATTCTGTTTAGAACCATTATATTAATAACATTTTAAAATTTTAATTTCATAGAGTACTGTGAAAAAAAAATTTTCACTTAAAAGTGATATAAATTAAAATCGAAAATGCTCAAATCTCGGACCTAAGTTTGTAAGGAGTTTTTACAATAAGTATGCGTTGTTCGTTTGTGTAGTGTTCCATTACTAAAATGCCAATACATACATATATGCCAACAAATGTGGGTAGGGGTCTTTACAGCGCAGTCCATTACCGCGAAACGGTTACCGCGCATGGACTTTACCGCGCATGGACTTTACCGTGCATAGACTACCGCAAAAGCCATTACCGCGAAGAAAATAACAGCGAAGGGATCAATGCCGCGCATGGACTTTACCACAGAAACCATTACCGCGCATAATTATTTTAATTTTTTTAAAGAAAAAAAGATTAAATAAAAAAAATATATTTTGCCGAAAACAGTCCAACAGTTCTAACTGATATAGCTGCTGGGTCAGGGTTGTGGCCATTACTAGTTTCCTTTAAAAAATTTCCGTCGGAAGTATGCAAACACCCCTTACAACTAAGCACGTCGTAATTTACACACTTTTTTTTTAACAGTCTTTTCTTTCCTATATATGAAATGTTTTTATACAGCGAGGTCTTTGCCCCTAGCAACATTAAAAACCTTAGTACTATTTATAGTGCACTGGTTGAGTCTCACCTAAGGTATGGTATTCTAGGCTGGGGAGGGGTTTATAAAAATTATATAGAGGATCTGGAAGTTACACAAAAATATATCCTAAAAATAATTTACAACAAAAACAGAACTTACCCTTCCGATGAATTATTTAAATTGGCGGGAAAAATGGACTGTAGACAAATATTTTTTCTATCATTGGCTTCGCATATCCACTCTGAAAAAAGAAAGGACCATATAATAACTAAAACTAGAAATAAATCACACTTACCAGTACCAAGAGTCCATAAAACCATTGGGCAGAGAAGTAGCAGATACCTGGCACCTAAAATTTATAATTCATTACCTACTGATATTAAAAACACAAAATGTATAATTTGGTTTAAAAAATTATGCAAGGATTATATTTTAGAGTTGCCAAGAAATACAATTAGTCAAACAATAGATCTAAAAAATAACCCTTCCAAAATATAAAAAATATATAAAAAAAGAAAATACACTTAAATATGTATATATGTATATATGTATATATACTACTTTCTTACCTACTTACCTTCAATACAAATTATTTATCAACCCTTTTATAAAAACTATATTTTAAATTTTAATATTGTTCGTCTATGTTTCTATTTGTTTGTCTCTTACCTACACATATGTCTATTTTTAAATTTTAAAACTGTTTGTTTTTATTTTATACTCTTTTAAATTATTTAATTTTTTGTATGTTTTGATATTGGTTTAACTGTTTCTTGATATGTTATATATATTAGTCTTTAAGTTTTTCTAAATTTTAGATTGTAAGTTTTCTATTCCATAATGAATAGTATTATCTCAAAGGATAGTATTATTTTGTATTTATATTATTATTATTATTTTGTATTTATAATGCACATACAAATGCACTAGTTGCGTTTAGGTGCTTATAGCATATTTATTGTATCTTTTTATTCAATAAATATTATTATTATTATTATTATTATTATTATTATTATTATTATTATTATTATTATTATTATTATTATTATTATTATTATTATTATTATTATTATTATTATTATTATTATTATTATTATTATTATTATTATTATTATTATTATTATTATTATTATTATTATTAGCCCATTTTTATTATTTCGATCGACATTACGATTCGTACTAAACTGATTATAAATCAGCGATTTGTACAAATCAGTCGATATAGATTTTAAAAAAACACACATAAAAACCCAAACACAGATATATGGGTACCTTTAGTAAACGTTCCACTTTATCAATAAAAATCCAAACCAAAACTAAACCAAACCAAACTGCCATCAATCCCACGGAAATACCCTTACTTAAAATAAAAATATTGTATAACGATTTTCGCTGTAAAAGTCATACACGGTAAAGACCGTTCGCGGTAATGAACTCCGCGGTAATGGTCTTCGCGGTAAAGGACATGCGCGGTAATGGCTTGTCGCGGTAATGGCGATCGCGGTAATGGACTGCTCGGTAATGGTCTTCGCTGTAGTTTTTTCGCTAAAGTCCGGCGCCCACAAATGTCATATGCTGAGCGCTATGAGTTTGACAAAAAGAAAATACCGAAAATTAAGTACACCTCTTGTTGGGACACCCTTATCAGCTTGAAATTGGAAAAACGTAAATAACATAACCCATTTTTTTTAAAAATGTATCTACAAAATATTTGGGTTATGTTATTTACGTGTTCCAAATTTCAAGTTTATGTCTAAGCCTTTTAAAAGTAAAAGTGGGGCAGACTTTTGACACACTGCATAGAAATCATTTTATTATGATACAGTCTATATTATATAGTTAAAAAATTGATTTATATTGCTTTCCACTATCTTATATGAACACTTGGGTGAAGCGAAAAATTTTTTTCGCCCACCATATACAATTTGTTCCAAAAGTTGACTATATAATAGAATATAACCAGTATTTTTTTTTCAATTTTTTTTGGAATTCATTTTGATTCCTCACGGGGGCTGAAATCGAATCTGATAATAAAAAAACTCCACTCCCGGGGGTAAGGCTGGGGCGAAACATTTTTTTTTTGCTTTATCATATATGTACCAAAAGTTGCCTTTATTATAGAACATAACCAGTCATTTTTTTCAATTTTTTTGGAAGTCGTTTTGATTGAAATTAATCAAAATTTAAGAAATTTTAAAATTTTGTTGAAAATTGCATTATATGGGTTTTTGAGGTTGCTGAAATCGAATCTGATAATAAAAAATATAAATATTTTTAAATGTTTTCCATATTTTCGTGGAAGTTTGTATATAGGGGTTTTTGAGGTTGCTAATACCATTTTTATTATCTGATTCACTTTCAACAACCTCAAAAGCCCAAATATTTCAATTTTCAAAAAAATCACCCCCACCCCTAAGGGGATGGATTAAAAAAAAAAATCTTAAGATGCAGTTTTAGCAACCTGAAAAATCCCTATATACAAATTTTCACGAAAATATGAAAAATATTTCAAAATATTTACACCCTCACCCTCGCGGGGGTGGAGTTAGAATTTTTTTATTATCAGATTCGATTTCAGCAACTTCAAAAACTTCTATAATGTAATTTTCAACAAATTTTTAAATTTTGATTAATTTCAAGGCCCCTGCTGGGAATCAAAACGACTTACAAAAAATTCAAGGCATCTGCGGGGAATTAAAACGACTTCCAAACAAAATTATAAAAAATACTGTTTATGTTCTATAATAAAGGCAACTTTTGGTACATAGTGCTCTATGATTGGGCGAAAAAAAATTCGCTCCACCCTAAAAAACACAATCTTGTATGAAAAGTTGAACATTTTTCAAAATGAAATGAAATTTTCAAGTGTTTATAAGCTTTTTAGGCTTTATGAAAGCATCTTATAGGTAAGGCAATATTGTTAAACATACATTTTACTATATCTAACGAAATCTACTATAATGTTGGTATATTTAAATATTCTTTTTATTTATAGAAATATTTATAATTTACGTTAATAGATAAAATCTTTTTAACTAAAAATTATATTCTAATTCCTTTAAATTCAGAAAATAAACGACAACTAGTATTACTTGTCGCACTAATAGCATGGACTTTATTATTTCATATGACCGATGTCAGTTTTATAAGTTTTAAACCAACATTATTTTTTGCCTAAACCAGATTGTATCTGTATAATAAATAAGCAACTTAATTGCCTAATTATTTTTTTAACTATTTTTTTCTGTACTAAAAAATGCTCTAGTTTTATTTTACAAAAAAATATTAGTTACAAATAGCATATTTTCAATTTATTATATTTTCTAATACTATTTTTTCTACACTGTAACAACTGTATCTAAAATAATGTAAAAGTACATTAATTTACATAGTACACTAAGTAAATTTATTATAATGGACTATGCATAATTCACGAATTTGTGTAAAAATGTGTAAAATGATTTAATTTTGTGTAATAGAATGTACAATATGCAAAATATTACCATTATGGACTATGTAATTTTTAGCGTACCGGTCTATGGCAACATATTACCATTTACGGACTATGTAATTTATTTTTACCGTGTAGGTTTTATTTTTACTAAAACCTTATACAATAAATTTATATATTCCTTCTAATAATAAAGTTCTATACATTATAGTTTAACCTTATTTCATTATTGACCAAGTTAAATTCTATACAATTTATATTTTAACAAATCTTTATTTTACCGAATCTTAATTATTTGATAACTAATTGATTTGCTAATTTGATAACTAGCGAAATTTTGGTCACCAGAGGGCGCTCTACTCACTCACAAGGAGAGCCAAATCACAAAATAAAAGAGCGACGGACGATAACTAGCAGAGATGTCTTCCCTGGAATAATGCTGTTAACGAAATTACATTACACTGGGTGAACATAGTTTAGCAAAGTTTTGAATTACCAAATATAATACTTAGAAACAAATTTTTATTGGATAAAATTACCATTAGGTAAACCTGAGTTATTTAATATTAACATGAAATTAGGTTACACAGTAAAATATATTACTTTATCATTAGTTAAATCGTAATGTGAGGATTATAGTTTTCTATATCCATTGGATTTGCTATGGATATAAAACACTATAATCCTCACAAGACAAAATGATTACATTAGAAATTTTTAACGAAGTGGCTATTTTCACATAACCTAATTCTTTGGTTTGTTTTGGGTTTTTCGTTTGTTTGGTGTTTTTAATGATAATGGGAGGCGTAGCCCCCCCATTTAAATGAAAAGAATACAATTCTAACGAAAAATATACCTTAAAAGCTTTAAAAACCCTAGAAATCGGCCAAAAAAATTACTGGACGTAGAAATAGCTTCGTGTACGTCGGACATGGAAATAGTCTGTTCTATATGAACTCGCTATTTTCACGTCGAACGTCACATAACCTAATTCTTTAGTTTGTTTTTGTTTTTTTTTGTTTGTTTGGTGTTTTTAATGCTAATAGGGGGCCCGTAGCCCCCATTTAAACGAGGAGAATACAATTCTGACGAAAAATACACACTAAACGCTTTAAAAGCTCTAAAAATGGGCTAAAACAAAAATTCTGGACGTGGAAATAGCTTCTTGCACGTCGGACGTGAAAATAGCCGCTTCCAATTTTAAATTGTAGCATAAAATAAACATTAGAAAAAAAAATTGGAAAAAGCATATTTTAGAAAAAATATAAATTGTGAAAAAATATTTTTAGTTAATCTCTCGTTTAGCACACAAAAAAAACAAAAGCTGCAAAATGAATTAGACAATAAAGAAAATAAGAAAGATGTGGATTTAGTTAGTATTAAACGTCGAATGTTTAATCTTGGTAAAAATTCAAAGAATATGTTGTATTTGATATAAAATAATAACGGATTCAAGAGAAATAAGTCTGAATACTATTCTAGACAAAAGTAGTATTAAATTCAAAAACGATCTAGGCCAACAGAAAGGAATTACCTTACAGATCCCTGAACCTGGGCTCTTATAATCAATAAACTTATAGGTATCATTTACCTCATGTTGTCTATCTCGCTTTTAAAGTGGATGTTTCTAATTACAGGGCGATTCAAAATTTTAGGGAATGATAAAAGCCACACAAAAAAAAACAACTATCGGTGTACAAATAAGTTTCCGCCGTTTTCTATCAAAAATTAGGAATTTATTGTGAAAGAACGGTAAATTATGTTTTATTCAAAGTATTGTCCATCACTAGCCACTAGGTTTTCCCATCTTTATGGCAGCATTCGGATACCACGTCGGAAGAACTCTTTATCTTTTGAGGCTATCCACGAATCGACCCATTTTTTGGTATCTTCATATGATGTAAAGCGCTGCTCAGACAGACCATGTGCCATCTACCGGAACAAGTGATAGTCGGAAAGGGCAATGTCTGGTGAATAAGGCGGGTGGGGTAGGACTTCCCAATTAGGTGTTTCCAAATAGGTTTGGACCGGC
Organism: Brachypterus glaber; assembly: GCA_958510825.1. Classification (NCBI taxonomy): domain Eukaryota; kingdom Metazoa; phylum Arthropoda; class Insecta; order Coleoptera; family Kateretidae; genus Brachypterus; species Brachypterus glaber. The sequence goes on along the minus strand of OY294044.1, from coordinate 15,949,217 downwards.
GCCGCAACATGCGGACGAGCATTATCATGTAGAAGAATAATTTTGTTATGTCTGGAGTAGTAATGGGCGCGTTTTTCCTTGAGTGCTTGGCTCAACCTTATTGTGTTTGGTAGAGAGCTCCAGTAATGGTTTTGCTCGGTTTGAGCAACTCATAATGCACGACACCAAGCTGATCCCACCAAATACACAGCATGAGTTTTTTCCATGAACATTCGGTTTGGCTGTCGATGTTGAAGCATGGTCAGGTGGTCCCCATGATTTTCTATTCTTTGGGTTACCGTAGTGAGACATTTTTGAAGGTTTTTTACCCATGAAATAGTCAGTTAACTTGCGCATGAAATATTAGCAATATTATGCCGACTACTTTTTTGTGGATTTTTTTTAATGTTTTAAAGGGGGCGTTTTTTAAATCCTAATTTAATCGATAACCAGACAACACGTTTCTTATGAAAACCGGATTTCGGTGAAAAATTCTGAATTTGACCCAACTGGATCTGATGGCTGTTTTTTGAGTTATAGGTCAAAAAGTCAAAAACAGTAAAATTTAAAATTTTTGTTTTTTTTTTAAATAAACTGAAATCAGAAACTTTACATTAAATTTTGTTTCTATTATATCACGGTGGATTTTTTGGGTCATTTTTTTGGATTATCTGGCAACCACGATTTTCTTTTATTAATGGATTATATGGGTCTTGTGAACAACTGCAAAAAAATTAAAAAATCTATCTGTTGCTTCGTTTTTTATAGAGAAAAATGTTAACTTAATTACAGTTCGTCTAAAATGTTCGTTTTCAAAAAAGATAAGTATAAATTGTTCACTTAATATAAATTAACATTTTTCTTTATAAAAAACGAAGCAACAGTTTTTTTTTATTTTTTTTGCAGAAATTATCCTCAAGACCCATATTACCAAAAAAATAAAAGAAAATTGTGGTTTCCAGATGATAAAAAAAATGTCCCTAATAATCCACGTATTTTTTTTTTCTTGTAGTGACGCCTTCGCCATATTTTCAAAAATGTTTATTATCTTTATTTTCAACAAAAAAAAAATAATTTTAGTTTTTTATTACGAGTATATATAATAAGAACAAAACTTGATGTAAAGTTTTTTGTTTCACTTTATTTAAAAAACCAAATTAAAATTTTACTGTTTTTGACTTTTTGACCTACAACTCAAAAACCAGCTGTCAGTTCGGTCAAGGATCGCCTTTGATCAGAAAGATGAAATCTGCATAATACTTAAAATCGGAATTTCTGACCGAAACCCAATTTCCTTAAGAAACGTGCCTGTCTGTTTCAGTACAATTTAGTAACTTGATTATGTACTAGATTTCCTTTTGTTTGGTTATTTTCTTTGTTGTAAACATGGATAATGATAACAGATATATTATATCATATTATGTATGATGTTAACTATTTTTCCTACGATCCTCTATGAAAATGACATTTAGCACACTCTTTTGTTCTTTAGAAAACGCCTTATATCGCACTTGTTTGATATTTTCATATCACCCTAGTTTGATATTTATGTATGTAGGTTTGCCTAATTTTGTTTAAATATTTACGTTGTGAATTCTACGAATTTTACTTACCTCGTTTTATATGCCATTTTCCACCTTTAATTACAGACTTGTTTTATGTCTTTTATGTTTTTCAATCCAAATATTTCTGTCTTTCATGTCAAAAATAAAAACTATAGTTATAACTTTACTATTTTGACCCAGGTCAATATAACTAAGTATGTTTATTAATGTCAAGATTTTATAAAACTTACTTAATTTGTGATTTAGTTACCTTACATTTTATAAAAAACATCAATATTTCCTCATGAAATGTAAAACATTGTAGAATTTTACAGTCTTATGTGGTAGAATATCCACAGAAATCAAATGTAATTAGGAAACTGTCAAATTTTCCTTGATTTAAAAGATGCTTGAGGTTAGACAACCCAATAAACAGTGTTGAGCTTCCATAATATGTTGTATTAAATATAAAACCAAGAAAACTAAAGGTAAATAAAAAAACACATTTCCTGTTGACATACATACATACACGGTGTATTTGAAATAGGGTCGGAAATTTTAACATGTGATTCTATATGATAAAATATGACAAAAAGTTCCTATAAACATATGTCTAAAAATGCGTCATAAGGGAGCTACGCCCCTTTGAAAGTGGCTAAAAAAAACGGTTTTTAATTAATAACTCAAGAACCCTTTGAGATATATCAACGAGGTTTTGCACGTCATTTAATCCTACCAAGGCCCGTTTTTATGTGTTATTTTCATGTACTTATTTCAACCAGGGGTGTGCGAAACGGGGAGGGCTTATCAGTTTTTTGTCCCAAACTTTTTTCTGTGTAACTTTTTTGCAATTTTATTTTTGAAATATGATTCCTCAGGTTAAAATACATAAAAAAGGTACTCTTGTTGTAATACTGTAGGATTAACCGTTTTCGAGAAAAATTCATTTGAAGGTGAAATTCCACGGTTCGAGAACGAAAAATTAAATACTAAAATGTTGAAAACCAAAATTTTAATGATGCAATGTTATTCTACATCAAAAACTAAGAAAAAAACCTCACATACATATACAAAAATCAATCCTATGGAGCTATGGTCTCCTAAATATGCACCATTTTTAAAGCGCTATGGTAGCTTTAAAATCGTTTTTTCGACCTACATGTATGGAAACTTTTTTTCTTAGCTTTTGATGTAGAATAACATTGTATCATTAAAATTTTGGTTTTCGACATTTTAGTATTTAATTTTTCGTCCTCGAACAGTGAAATTTCACCTTCAAATGAACTTTTCTCGAAAACGGTTAATCCTACAGTATTACAACAAGAGTACCTTTTTTATGTATTTTGACCTGGGGAATCATATTTCAAAAATAAAATTACAAAAAAGTTACACAGAAAAAAGTTTGGGACAAAAAAATGATAAACCCCTGGTTGAAATAAGTACATGAAAATAACACATAAAAACGGGCCTTGGTAGGATTAGTTGACGTGCAAAACCTCGTTGATAGATCTCAAAGGGTTCCTGAGTTATTAAATAAAAACCGATTTTTTTAGCCACTTTCAAAGGAGCGTAGCTCCCTTATGACGCATTTTTAGACATATGTTTATAGGAACTTTTTGTCATATTTTATGATGTAGAATCATCACTTAAAATTTCCGACCCTATTTCAAATACACCGTGTATATAAATTTGTATGCTATTTTGTGTTTGGCTTTTCTCAAAAATTCGCGGAATAAGTAATAAAAGTTAGAAAATATTAAATTAAGAATTCTTAAAGTTTAAACTTTATATTTTTTCGGGATCGTAGGAAAAATAGTGTACATAACTCGTTGTAAAGTGTATTTCTTACACTCGTGAGGTTTCCTCACTCGCCTGACGGCTCGTTCGTAAACCTTCCCACTCGCCTGACGGCTCGTTCGTAAACCTTCCCACTCGCGTGAAATATGCCACTTTCCACACTAGTTATGTAATATACTATACCAGTACTGCATTTACATGAGATTGATTTAGTATTTTTTATTTACTTTGTATTAGCCTAAAAATATAGAAATTAATTAACTAAAAACTGAAAATAAAGTTTTCTAGGCAAATGACCATTTAAAAAAATCTACACAGAGAAATTATTACTGTGGTCTGTTTCATCAATCAAGATAGTAAATTAAAAATCGCACAGTGAATATTTTCACGACAGGTTTTAATTGTATATGTTTGTGTATAGAATACATTTATGTTTTATAAAATAAACTACGCAGTATATTCGCACATCCAATATTCGAATCTGTTTTAAAAATATTCACTGTGCGATTTTTAAGCTACTATCTTGCTTGATGAAACAGACCATAAATACAAGTACATAATATTCAACTCATCTGGCTCAAAATTACTTAAATCAAACGATTTGCTTGCTTGAAATTAAATAGGTATCTTATTTAGTCCAAGAGGTTAAAACTCTTATAAACTCTTATAAACTCTAAGAATCAAGTAAAAGTACGTTTGAGAATTAAAATTTCTTGTTTTGAGTTTTAAAGAAACTTAAATGAAAGATGTCAAGTAAATATTTATATAAAGCATTTAAAATACTAAAAATAATGAAAAATATTACTATGGTCTGTTTTTCAAGCAAGATAGTAAATTAAAAATCGCACAGTAAATATTTTTACAACAGGTTTGAATAGTATATGTTTGTGTATAGAATATAGTTATGTTTTATAAAATAAACTATGCAATATATTCGCACATCCAATATTCGAATCTGTTTTGAAAATATTCACTGTGTGATTTTTTTAATTTAATATCTTGCTTAAAAAAATAGACCATAATAATAATTTCTTAGAAGCAACTTATAATTGAACTTGAAAGAAATTAGTGATTTTTTTAAAATAAGATTAATATATTTATATTAAGTGTTTTTATATTTGCAACAAGATTATTTCAAAAACAACGCGGATCTTCCCCTCGTAGAACTTGATTTTTCCTGAAATTTTCAAGTCGGTCGGATTATTGGTTCTTGAGTTATCGTGCTCATAAAAATCGTGACATCGCACAGACGGACGGACGAACAGACGGACCGACGGACATTTCAACAAAAAAAGTTGTTTAAAGTCCAAACCAAACGAAATAAATTTATATCCAAGAATTTTTTGTCTAGGACGATTTTTGAAAATTTTTGAAAATTCGAAACTACCGTTTAATATTATTCTAGCGCAGGTGCTGTGAATAATATAATAAGACTTTAACTAATACATAGTGTATAAAACAAAATATATAACTTTGGAGAAAGTCGTGATTTTTTTTACATCAAACTTAAGTACCTCGTTTTACCCCACTTTCCCCTATGTAAATTTTAATGAGACAAGACTATTAATAGCGATATTTTCGTTCGTTTAAATAAAAGGCCTTTGTTCCATGTACCATACCTGAAATTTCCTGAAATTGACATTTTATGAAAGTGTTTGCTTTTGTTTTGACATCGCATATAACGTTATTTATACATGTATACGTTTGTACAGGGTAATATTATGTAAATAAATCTCTCTATTGTAGTTGATTTATTATTAGATACATGTGTATCGGTTCTTCTAATAACATTTAATTAAGGTAGGTTTGGACGGCGTGACGTTAACCCTCAACTGCTCCGTTTTATATTTGCTTCGTAAACCGTCTGGCGTAGCCTGAGAGACGAGTTATTTTGAGAAGCAAAAAAATGACAAAAACACAAATAAACTAATAGTATATTAAAGTACTAGTTTCATAACATACGTTTTTAGCATACGAGTACAAGTTTAGAAAACGAGCCGATTGCGGCGAGTTTTCTAAAGTACTAGTGCGCTAAAAACGTGTTATGAAACGAGTGCTTTATACAATTTTTTCTATTTTGCTCTAAAATTTAAAAAAACTTACATTTAAATTGATGACTGATTTAGGGATTTTTGTTTTGGATTGGCATTACAGTTTACACCATGTTTAAAATTCTAAGAACAAATGATATTTTGATATATTTTATAGTCATCTCTTCTCTTTTTTACTGCAATTAACCAAGCCACAATTTTAATATGGTAAAAATAACCTAAACACAAAATTTTGTAGAAAATTCAACTTTAAAGCGACATTGACATTTGCACGAAAAACGTCAAGCGATAGGCCAGGTCTGTTGCCAACCCAAAAAAACAAAAAGTTCAGACCTCTTATTGGCCTATAAGAACGCAAAATGGGTGTGATTACGAGCTTATAAGAGTCGCAAAATAGAAAAATGTTTTATTTAACGTGTATATCAAAATAAGATATGCAAAAATAAACCCTTAGAAAAAGTATAAAGATTTACTTTTATTAGTTAGTTATTTTAGTGTTTTGTAATTTTTTAACGTTGTCATAGTTTAAGTTAACAAGAATTGTCAGTTTTGATAGATAAAAAAGGAAATAAAGGCCAAAAAGCCAAAAATAGTCTTTTAGTATAAAATAGCAAAAGATATAGATATATAAATAAACATACTTGTAAATCAATATGAACCTCATTAAAATAAAGCATGATAATACTAACCTAAATAAAATTGTAAAAAAAAAATGTAAAATAATTGTTATAAACAATAGAAAAAATAAATAAAATAAAAATGTATCAGTTCATAATGTTAAGTTCTTTTTGACTTAATTTACACCACACGGAAAGAAATTAGTGGGCTCTGCGCTATACATTATAAGATATTTGGTAACAGTGGCAAATTATAGTGATTTAAGCTATAGATTATAAGGGACACAATAACTAATAATGTTAAAAATAAATTGGAAACGATTATATATATTACAGACACGATTATATTTATTACAGGCACTATTATAAATTTACAGAAATTTTATTATATTATAAAAATTATTAGCACGGACAATAATTAAATCTATTTAAGCTATAAATGCCATACTATTTGTTATATTTTATTATTCACTAAACAATTAAAGTATTTCATATAAATTTTTACACTGACTGCCATAATTGTAAGAGAAAGCCTTGTATTTATATAATAAGCGATTATAATTTGCTTGGTATGTGTGTTATAGCGCTCCTAGCTATAATTTTTTTTTCCGTGCATAGGCACTCTATTTTAAGTTCAGCTACTTTTTATCTATATATCTCTTTTTATCGCATTCTGTAAACAGAAATAGGATAGTCTGTCAGACAACACCGGACCAGTTAAGGGTTAAGATAGTTATTAATTATAATAATTAATAATTATAAATAAACTAAAGGAACTACTAATGATGATGATGATGATTAAAATACAGATTGTATTGTAATGTATTATTGATTAATAAAAATAATTATATTATATTAATTATATTATATTAATTATATTGATAGAATATTATCGTCATCTTTATTAACCTCGTCGGTCATAGGGCTGGCCAAAAAAATGTATTTATAACTTAGTTTTTTTTTTCGTCATATTTTAGAACTTTATCAAACACATATTTTTCTTAAATAAATATAAAAAAAAAACAGTGGCGTAGAAATTTTGCAGATTTTAAGCTATTGAAATAGTTTTAAAATGTTTTCAATATTTCCTTGAAAGTTGGTATATACTGATTTTTAAGGTCGCTAAATCTGAATCTGAGATTAACAAAAGTCTCCATCCCTAAGGGAGGAGGAAAATAGTTTTTTTTACAATATTTTCATAAAAAAATGGCATATGAAGACGCTCAAACTAAATCTGATAATAAAAAAATTCTAACCCCACCGGGGGTAGTTAATTTTAATTGTTTACATTGTTTTCGTGCAAATTGGTATATAGGAGTTTTTGGGGTCGATGAAAATATATCTGATAATAAAAAATTTCTAACTCCACCCCCGGGGTTTTTTTTTTCAAAAAATCCTTTTCACCACCGTTGGCGAAACTGGTACTGAAGAGGTTAATGATGATATTAACGAGTTTTATTATTATACGCTTCGCAGCGCGCCTGCGCGCTAGAAGTGTAATACGGTAGTTTCGAATCTTCCAAAACCGGCAAAAAGCGCACTAGAAAGAACATTCTTCGATACAAATGTGTTTCACGAAAAAAAGAGTAACTTTAAAAATGTCCGTCTGCCCGTCTGTCCATTCATCCGATGTCACGTTTTTTGTAAGCGATAACTCGAAAATTAATAATCCGATCGACTCGAAGTTTTCAGGAAAAATTAAGTTATACGAGAGGAAAATTCCTCTTGTTTTTGAAAAAATTTTCCCCAAAAATATAAAAGTTATTGAAGGAAAAACTTGAAAAAAAAAACTTTTTTGAAAAAATAAACTTAAAAAAAAATATATATTTTTTTTATTTTGTTTTTAAAGTTTTTTCGTTTTTTGAAAACAATCATTTTTTAATAAATATTTATTTTTTTGTTTACTGAAGTAAGGCTTACAGGGAAAGTATTTTTTGTTGAGAGATTAATATTTTATTTTGCTTTTTAAATAATTTTAACTTGCGTTTAAGTATTTGGAAAAATGAGGAGTATTTTGACTAAAACTTTTTATTGTAGTTGTTCTTGAATCCATGCTTAACTTAATAACGATCAATTGCGGATTTGTTGACTTGAAATAATACTCCTTAAGTGCAATATAGCTAATTTGTAGATAATATAACACAGGGTTGCATACTCTTGCAGTTGATACGGGAGGGGAAGTGAGGATTGTTCGGGACGATCGATGAAGTATTTGAATGTCAGTATGTACATTGTTATCAGATGTATGCGCCAAATTGTTTTGAGTTGTTTACGTTTTTATATATTTTCTTTGGTTTTTGTTTATAATTCTTGTGCCTTGTGATTTTTTTACATTTTATTACTTATGTGTGTTTTGTTTGAGAAAAAGACTCGTTTAATTGATAACTAAATGTAAACAAAGCTACAAGGCCTTATCCAGGGGGGGGCTATGGACCCTGCAATATACCATCCAGAAGAGTATATAATGGAATGCGTAGTATTACATATCTTCACGACTAATTAATTTAAAAAGGTGTACTTACCTTTATTAAAGTCGTGTCATTTTAAGAATGAGAAAGCGGTCCGTATCAAGTAGTGCCCTATACCGGCTGGAGTGTGAATTCGACCAGTGGCATGCTAATATTTATAAAGTCACGTATAAGGGAACGTTCAAGTATTAGGTAACGAAAATTGTACCAAAATTGATATTCTTCATACCCCGGTTCTCGCGTTATTATAGATTATAGAGATTTCACATTTCGGCTACCACCTCTAATAGGGGGTGTGTTATGGGGGGTAGACAAAATATGATATCTCTACACCCGTGAATAACGTGAGAACTTTTTTTAGGTATGAAGTGTATGAATTTTGGTACATTCTGCGTTACGTAATACTTGAACGTTCCCTAAATCACAGAAAAAATAAACGAAATGACAAAACACGTCACCTATGAGATGTTGACTGTACACATTTTAAGTTAAGACGAGCCGTTCGCTGATATTCTTGTTGAATTCCTTTAGAGTGAGCGCAATTTTCTATGGACGTACGGTGTGGTGTATCTTACTTCCACCAACGTTTTAGAGCTCCTTTCGTGATATGCCGTAGTAATAAAAGACATAGATAATATTAAGTTTGTCCGTAATAATTCCTATCATTCGCATTCTTAAAATCACGATCATATTTTATTTACAATGCTAAAAATAATTTAATAATTAATATATGATAAATAAAATTTTATAATATTAAATTAAGAGTTTTTAAATAATTATATCAGATTTGTTTATTTAGTAATAGTTAGGTTATGATTATACACAAATCTTTGCTAAGTAGTAAATGTGGAAGACCTTTAAATATTTAATAAATCCAAGCTACAAAAGCCATCTAAAAACAAATTATTTATTTATTTTTTGGCATAGATGTTTAAGACAGCATACCAGAAAACACGTTTATGCTTTAAAACTATTATATATATATATCTCGTCAAACTTTTATCTAAATAAATCTTTAAGTTAAAGACCTAAAAGACCTTAACAAAAAGAAATCTGGTTTTATTTAAAGTCCGGATAATATCCCAAGCAATATAAAGGTATATTTTTGTGATACTATGTCCTCCTATTAAACGTTTAGTATACCGTGTCTGTCAAAAGTCCGCCCCCCCTTAAAATTTTGAACGGCTTAAGATATCGATTTGAAATTTGGCACACGTAAATAACATAAACCCTTATTTTTTGGTATACATATATTTGATTTGTGTAGTGGCACAATAAAGGCAGGAGGGCAAGGGGGTATTTTTTTTAATGGAAAGGAATGGAAAGTGTCGTGTGTGCATCATTTTAAAGCTCATATATTTCTCATTTTTTTGAGAGGGTTAAAAAAAAATTATAAAAAATTTTGGTTAACAGGTCATGGATATTTATATATTTTCAAGGTCATTTCAAAGTCAACTTTGTTTTTTTAAGTACAAACATATATTTTTTACTGTTATTTAATTCCCCTCAAAAAAAATAAAATGCTTTCGTAAAAAACTTTTTTAGATCGGACTTTTAGTTGCAGAGATAACACAGCCACACAAAATTAAAAAAAAATGCATCTCCGACGGACTTGACTAGTCAATTCCTATGTAGTGTTTTGTAAAGTCTCAACAAATGCGACAACGTGCCCCCGTTTTTAATAAGAATTAGGAGTTGGGGGTAGTTTCAAGGGAGTAAAATCTTCTTTGGCTTTGATTTAATGCTATTTTTTGCAAATTTGAATACCTTTTCAAATAACGGAGATAAGCTATTTCAAGAACTTGGTGGGACACCCAGTATAGTGAACGGATGTCCGTTTTGAAAAAAAATGCCAAGTTTGGTCAAAATCCGAGACATCGAGGGCAAACCGAGTATGTTAGCGAGAAATATCAGAGATATTTTCTAAAAAACACATTTTTTTCAAAAATGGCTCTAACGATTTTTAAAATTTTGGTCTTATTTATTTAATTAGAGCTCATATAACAAATTCCAAAAAGAAAAAAAAATGGGAGTTGTCATGTCATTTAAAAGTTCTTCTAGAACACCGTGACAGACTACTGTCATGTTCTTTGGTTTGTTTGGATAGAACATGACAATAGTGACCTTTCATAACTAATTTTTTGCAGATGACCAAAATCATGTATCTTTTAATTTAACAATTTAATCGCTGAAAACCGGATTTTTTTGGGACAGTTGTTAAAACTCCTTTTCGTCGTGGTTGCTGCAGATGACGTCAAAGTGAAAATCGTGCCTTGGCCGATCAGGCGAAAATAATTTTCAATGTACATTCAATGTACATTTAAAATGTTAGAAAAGTGATTTTTGAGTACCGATGAAAGGTTTTAATATCTATATTTTCACAATAAATTTAAAAAAAAGTCCATTTTTTTGGTTAGATCAAGGCTTAACTTAAATAATAATTTCTTGAGTAGATATATTTACATGTACAGTTGATTTCAACAAAACTGGAAAAGTGGGGTTAAGTAAAATTTCATGTTTTCCATAAAATTTAGTTGTGTGAATGTGGATTATTTAAATGGGGTTATGCCTGTTTGAAAAATAAGGTTAGTTTAACCATGTCAAAAATCATATGTTATTCTATGCATTTGTGATTAGTAACATTTTTTGACTTTGACATTGATGTGGCAATAACAATATTGAAACTAAATTTATTAACAAGTAAACCAATATTTGTCAAATGAAAGATAGTTCACAATTTAATTTTTTTTATAACCCCACTTTTGCAGTTTTGTTGAAATGAACTGTATAACTTTAGATTTTAAGCTTTCACGGCCATTAAGATATAAAGAACTTTCACTTTCGGGTTTAGACCATGTTAATGGATTTTCACTTTCCGACGTTTCGTCTCTTACTACTAGAGACATCTTCAGGGATTAATCTGAAACAGTTTCAGATTAATCCCTGAAGATGTCTCTAGTAGTAAGAGACGAAACGTCGGAAAGTGAAAATCCATTAACACGGTCTAAACCCGAAAGTAAAAGTTCTTTATATGTATAACTTTACTTAGCCTTAAAATCTTTAGAAATATGATATATCGAGGGCTTCAAAACATAGGGGCGTATCAACCGTGTTAATATATACAAGATACGCTCTTATTTTATGACGTCCTCGATATGAAATGATATTATGCAAACAAAATATTTTACTTTCCCCAAGGAAAGTCTTGCGTTAATAAAAAAGTTTCGAAAAAAATTGCTGTTTTTTACGTTTCTGGACGTTTTATATCCAAAAAATATAATTCCCGTCAAAAACAAAATTCTGTCTGTCGGTCAGTCTGTCCGTCTGTGTGTCCGGGAAATTTTTGGCCACGATAACTCAAGAACGCCTCGGGCTAAAGACTTCAAACTTGTACCGCAGGTTGATTATCCATAGTTCTAGGCTGTTATTGTTTTTCGTAAAAATCGGGTTGGGGTAAAATGGGGTAAAAACAATTTTTTTCAAAAACATATTTTTTCCAATTTATTTTTCGTTTTACGAAAATAGAAACTTTTAAAAAAAAAAAAATTTTTTGAAGTCTTTATTTTTTTTTGTTTTTGATTTTAATGAATCTAAGACTATAGGGGAAAGTATTATTTTGTCGGCACAGTATTTTATATAAAATAATTGTGGTTATTATTTTACGAGTCATATTTAAAAAACGTAACGCACTAAGTGAAATTTGCGTAGTGCTTAGCGTTACGATGTGTTACAAGGGGGAAGGGCGACTTTTATAGCCTTACGTAACGCTCATTATTATTTTTAAAGACATAAAAAGCTTTAAATGTTTTTTCACCTTTTAGGGGGCGTTGCTATTTAAAGTGTGATCCCTTTTGCCATATAATGCGAAGCGTCGCGACGGCTATTAATATCAGAACTGAAAAAAGAGGAAGTTTTCCTTCTGAAAAAACTTCAGAATCATGTTCCGTCTACCGTAAAAAATATATAATGAACTGCAAAGGAATTTATAATTTCACGGCTAGTTAAATTCACCGTAAATCTTATAGGAAATGTACATATTTAATAAGTATCGAATTTTTCACAATTTATTTAATAAGATTTTCTGGGTTATTAGATACCCCAGGTCTTTATAGGTTTTATTAAAGCGCTTAGCCGAAGCTAAAAGATTTAATTAAGTAAAAAATATATGTTGGACCGATTACTATATTTTCTCAGTTTTATAAGCCAACCTGCAAAAATATAAAATTACACGGAGAAAATTTCCAGCATTTAGTGATCAGCCTGTATTTAAGGATTTGAACTGAAAAACTAAACATATTATTATTAAATCCAAAATTAACAATACTGTCAAAATCTCATTTTTCTCAGAAACTGGATATATCAAGTTTTGCAGTTGATATTTTTTGGATATGTCAAGTTTTGCAGTTCAACTTCTCATTTAATGTATTTATCGCTATAAGATTAAAAATAAGCATATTACTTTCATAAAAGTAATTAGGTAACAGAAACCTAAATTTTTGTATGTAAAAGAAAATATTTTCTGTAGGTCTGTTTGTCTGTCGGCCTGTCTCTCTGCCTGCCTGTCAGTCAGTCTGTCTGGATCCACGATAACTTAAGAACGCTTTGAGCTAGCGACTTAAAATTTGGATGACAGATCTATTTTTATATTATCTTGTTTTCGAAAAATCGGTTGGGGAAAGGGGTCTAAAAGGGGGGTTAACTTTCTTTTGGTCGTTTTTTTTTATAGAAAAAATAGTTAAAAACCTCATCAAAGGTAAAATCAAATTACAAAAAAAAATATTATCATTTTTTTTCAGCGCCCCCCCTCACCCCCAAAATGTAAAAATTGTTTCTTAACATTATTTACAGTAGAAGAAAATTTTAAAAACCACAAGATGACATAAAAAAAGAATATTATCATTTTTTCCAGCCCCCTCCTCTCCCCCATAATGTAAAAAATTGTTTCTGAGAACAAATATTATTCACAATTGAAGAAAAAAATTAAAACCACCTAAAGGATAAAATAAAATTACACAAAAAATGTAATATAATTTTTTTCCATGACCCTCCACTCTCCCAAAATGTAAAAATTTAAAAAACACCTAAAAGTTTAAATAAAATTACACAAAATATTTTGTTTGGTTGTTCATTTTTTTAATTATCCTCCCCTCTCCCCAAAATTTAATAAATTGTTTCTGGACATAACTTTTTTTATGATAAAGTATTCTCGCTCATTCAAGACGGCTGCTTTCTGATAAAACCGTTTAAGCAAATATTTAGATTTAGCACTCGAAAATCCTTCACAAACTATGCCTTTGTGTCCGAAAAAAATTAAATATTTGAACTCATCTTCAGTTTATTTTAAAAATGTCTTAATTATAATTTTTCATGTATGCAACTTTTTATATAAAAGTTACTTATTTTCAGGGATAACATCATAAGTGATAATAGGGTAGTTGTTATTTTTTTTACATACATTTTACAATAGTTTATCTTAATGACGAAAATGCAACGATATGAGTAAAAATTGATAAAAAATCACCTAATCAATAAATCTAGTACCACGAATTCATGTTTAGGGAGAGAATATAATAATAATTATATTAAATTATTATATTAAGTTAAATTATTTATAAAAAATTGAATTAAATGCTGTGTTTACGTAATAAAAAATAAAAAATTACGAAAAAAAATAAATAAATAAAAATCGCATTTTTAGCAAAAAAAAAAACAAAAAATCAAAGCCTTAAAAAATGTTTAAAAAATTAAAAAGTATATAGTTAAATATAGAATTTTATTTACTTTAAAATGATGTACCACACAACCCCCTTTTCATTAAAAAAAATAACGAACATGCCTCCCTGCCCCCATTTTAAGAGCTGAAAATATCAAATATATGCAAAATGATTATTATAATTATTATTTATGAGCTACAAATTTTAACTGGATAAAAACTTTGTAGCTTCCTTAGTTTTTAAGCTGCACAGTATTTTTAGTTTTCTATATTTTAACTTTTATGGGGTTAACCCTTTTTTTGCAACTAAAATTACAAACAAAAATTCCAATAAACCTTAGTTTGGAAAGTTGGTAAAGCATGAAAGCATATAAAATTTTATTACTAGGTACTTAATTTAAAGACTAAACTAAAAGTTTCCAAAGTAAATTATTACAAAATTTTACGACTTTTCAATAGCTTGACAAAATAATTAATTAAAACTTATTCAGAAGAATTTTCTTGGTTTGGTTATGGGGTTGCACAATATTACTTTATTACATATCTAACAAAGTGAGTTTTCAAACCAGCAAAGAAAATGCTACTCTTTTAGCAGGTTTGTTTGTTTGTTTGGTTGTTTGTTTGTTTAACCTCGTACTTAATTAAGCATCCCCTAAGTCCAGGACTTGTATGGGCTAGTAGTAGAGGGAACCACAGGCTTTCGAACCAGTTTTTCTAGGGAGTGTCCGCTTGACTTACGCCTTCACCAAATTTCAGTTTTTCAATTATTAATTAACTGAAAAAGGCAAATCGGCGCCAGTAAAAATCGAACTTACGCTAGTTGCCTAGTAGACTTGTCATGTATAGACGCGGTAGACCACTACACCAATCCTCCCAATTTTAAGTACAATATTTTTCCTACGACCTCCTCCCAAAAATCTTTAAAGAAATGAATAACAAAAGAATCAGTTTGAAAGAAATTTAAGCAAATTTAAATTTATTTATATAAAAAGCTAAACAAAAAAACAAAATTTCTGTCATTTTGAACTCTTGAAAAGCCAGTTTTGGTAAATTTTTGCCGATTTTCATTTAATTTTAGGAAATCTTTACCATCTGTTTGGTGACCACTGGGTAACAATAATAAAATATATATTTGAAAACTGTTTTATTTAAGGTAAAATAGAAGCGGATGTTGTTTATGATTTTGAGTCTGAGTAATACGGTATGGATAAAATTTTTAGTCTAGAATTTTCATATTTTAAAGTTAATTACTACATCAATATAAATTAAAATTAATGAAATTAATGAATATTGTCACGGGTTCTTTGTGTCAGGAATATGGTGCTTTCTCTTCATTTTGCGGATACGGGTTTTGGGGTTGGGGTAATTAAACTCTTATTTAACAAACTTATCTCTTCTTACCACTAGGTTTGTTGGGCACTGCCCATTTTGGGGACTACCCGACTATCGACTACTCTATTCAATCTGATAATTTAATAATTTTCAAATTTTTCCTCATCATTTGATCTAATTATCGTATTTATACCACGATGTTTTACAAACAAACCTAGTTTATTTAATTTCAATGTTAGTTTACAATAACACTAAAATGCTTGGTGTGAAAAACATCTGTATATAATACAAGGCACTCTTCTTCTTCTTCTTCAAAATTTCCTTTTGGACACTAAATTAAAGTGACCCAAAACGACTTAATGGTCTTGAACTCTCGTTCTTATTGACCAGATACAAGTATTAAAGACTTGAAGCGAGTCTCTCTAATTGTTTCAACTAAATATAATTTCCTATTAACATAACCTCACAAAAAAAACGTGGTTAACCCACCAAAGTACATCACAAACATCAAATATTCAATTTAAATCAATTTAAATATATAGAACGGTTTCATTTTCACATAAAATACTTGATGCGTAAAATAAACGTTGTTATCGATTTAAAATTCTAGTCGAAAGTATACATGTTGCCCGTTCCACGGATGGAACGCAACTCTACAAGGTACTAATTTATAAATGATAAATAAAATTGTTTTATTAAATTTAGGTAAAGCCTGTATAGCTACCTAGCCAGCTCTTGACAATATTAAACATTAGTGCCTGAACTATAACCGAAAAATATCGTATTATATTTTGTTCAACGAAGTTTTATGTTTTAATCATGAAAACTTTAAGGGTTTATATCTAGATGAAATGAATAGCAATTCCTTTCAACAAGATATTAAGGACATTTTGAAAGCAATTTTCAATTAGGG
Source organism: Brachypterus glaber (assembly GCA_958510825.1). NCBI lineage: Eukaryota > Metazoa > Arthropoda > Insecta > Coleoptera > Kateretidae > Brachypterus > Brachypterus glaber. The sequence goes on along the minus strand of OY294044.1, from coordinate 15,932,803 downwards.
TTTATATATCTTACAAGAAATATTTTTATTGACTTGTTGATTCACAAGAAAATCTACAGTGTGTCTCCGGATTTAGTGCACTTTACCCCAGATTGAACACTTTTTTTTTAGATTTTGCATAATTTTTATTCCAAACCTGCTTGTTTAAAAACTAAACTGTCTTAAAGTTGTAGGGGACTTAAAAACTTTTAAGGTAAGTGGTCTTTTCGTGGATTTTACGAAAAGAAGTTATTTGAAGAAAAAAAAATCTTTAGAATCAAAAAATAATGGTCCTATGCCGAATTTTATTTGTTTTACTACTTTCGATTTTTTAGTAAATGCATGGTGCACCATTTTTTTTCGACTTTCTGATACTCACTTTTTTTTCTCATAATTAATTTTAATACTAAAATAACAAATGTTATTGTTATTTGTCACGAAATATATAGTATAAATTGAAATTTGGCATGTGGCCATTACTTTCCCAACTAGCATTCTTTGTGAGATTTACCTAAATAACTGGAACTGCTACCATTCATTAGTTGTAATTACGTAGCTCTCACTTAAGGCCTATCCAGAGGCTCGCATAACTTGCATAATACATAACGATACGAAGCCGTGATTAGCTTGATGTGCCGTCATGTATCTTGTGCGTAGGCTTATGGACTTTAGGTTAGCTCGCATATAAGCCTATGGATAGGCTCTTATATAACTTTATGGTGCTAAACACAATTAAAGATATTTTTATTGGTAACAAAACCAAGAATATTACTTTTATGCTTTTTTTACTTAACCATAGCATGCATACTAGGGTGGGCCGTTCCTATATAGGTGTTTTATTTTTTTTTAATTTGAAAATCCAATGGGGTAGGAAAAGATGCGTCTTGCAAAGAGAAAAAAAGCGTGTATTTTATTTTATTTATTTTTTCAATTTTTGTGCCCTCTACAAAGGTGTACATTTTGTAACTTTTAGGAAAAATGTAAAAAAATAAAAACAAGAAAACTTAATAAGAAAAATGCAGAAACTGTTTTATTGCAAAAACAAATAAGTTTTACAACCGAAAATAACATTTACAAACATCATATGCCACTCTATATTCTGATTTGTGGTGGAAGTGAGGCATAATTTCACGTGATTTAATTCTTACCCGAATAACCTTAAAAATTGTTCCGAAAAAATAAAAAAATATGTGGGCAAATAGAGAATTTTATAAGCTTTAAAATGATGTATCACACGACCCCCCTTTCTGTTTAAAAAAATTTCCCCCCTTTTTCCCCTGTCTTCATCGTGCCCCTAAGCACTCCAAATATACACCAAAAAAATAAATGGGTTATGTTATTTATGTGTTCCAAATTTCAAGTTGATATCTTAAGCCTTTTAAAAGTTAAAGGGGGGGAGGAGGACATTTGACACGCTGTGTATACATTACAAATGTGAAGAAATACGATATTTTCATTAATATTAAAGGCTTTGTAGAGGGCTTAAAATGATTCTGCTTTTGTATACATATTAGGCATATAAAAAGGCATATTTTTTCGAGTATTGCGTTTTTAAATTCCAGATTTCAATTTTTCGGCCCACCCTAATGCATACCCTTAAACATATACACATTTACATATCTTGGGCCTGGGAGACCCGAATATAAACATTAACGGTTTAATTATAATTTTTATAATAATTATTATAGTATTATAGGTATCATATAAAATTAAACTCTAAGGTTTATCTTTAGATACATTTTTATTTCTCTATATAATAAAAACTCAAACGAAAATAGAGGAGACCATTCCCTATTATTTAAAAAAAAAATTCGGATAGTGCTCAGGGGTTACCAAATAATGCTGTTATATAAAGTACTACCGGATGACCATTCCCTATTTTTTTCAAAATTTTCGGATCGTGCTGAGGGGTAGTTTTCGGCCAATAAATTCTCGATGACGCACAGTGCGAGTTTAGGTTATTTGGAATGACCATCCAATTTTTTTTTGTTGATGATAGCAGACTGCCTTTACCTATGGTACGACACTGCTAGCCAGTGCCAAAGTATTACTGATAATTTATTTTTTTCTAATAATACCAAAAAACAAGTTAAAGAACAAAAAAAGCTAATAATCTCCCAAGAAGGAGCAGCTGGGATTTGGCTGACTAGTCGTATGTAATGAGGGGAGGGGGTAGTCTACTATCAACAACTAAAAAAAAAATTGTGTGGTCAATCCAAAAAAACCTAAACTTAACAGGGTCGTGTGTATTAGTACTAAAATATTCTGCATATGTATGCCATTATTAGAACTACACGATTCATACGCAAAAAAATGTAAAAAAGTAGTTTTAAAAATGTACTTAATAAGTAAGTGGTGGACGTAAATAGGGTCCTAAGGTTTAACCTTAATTAACCGCTTGTAATCGATTTAATTAAGGTTAATTTTTCGGACCAAGCGGTTTACTCGAACTAATAATTAACGAGTTTCTCGAAGATCTCATAATAACTCAATAATTCGTGAAGATATTCGATGCTTCGCATTCCAAATTATACTTTTTGCCGTAAATGGTATACTGAAATTTCTCTCGATATACAGTGTGTTTTTTTTAACCTGAAACTTTTAAATATCTCGAATACTATGCATTTTAGAAAAAAAAATGTCAGACAATAGTTGTTTATTTCGATGGGCGAAACAAAATTGCGTATTTATTTTTTACGGATATTTACTTTGTTTTTTTTTTTTTAATAGAAACATATATTTTTTTACTGTTATTTAATTCTCATCAAAAAAATAAAAATCTATTATAAAAAGCTTTTTTTTGATCGGGCTTTTAGTTGCAGAGATAACACAGCCACACAAAATTAAAAAAGTTGCATCTCCGACGAGTCAATTCCGTCGTATTTTGAGCCGCTGAATCCGAATCTGAGGTCGAAATTTGAAAGTTAGCTCTCATTTTTAACATAACCTTAAAAAACATATCATATCATTGCGAAAAGTATGTGTGTTGTGAATTTGACAGCTGTTTTACGATTGACATGCCGGTTGCCTACACTCTAGCGCTCATAATTCAATTTTGCGCTTGCTGTCATGGTAACGAGCAGAGAAGTAAAATGCTAAGAAATAGGTTATTTTGCGATCTGAAAACTTCAGTTGTTTTTGTAGAAATATTAACTTTTCTATTAGAAAAAATGTTTTTTTTTCGTGTCTAATACTCTTCCAGGTATAGCTGTTAAGAGTATAACAAGCAACGTCTATTAAGGATCTAGTCCAGTAAATAACTAAATTGTTTAACTTATATTGAAATTATTAGAGCAGAAATGCTTTAATATTAAGATTGAAATTTAGAGATATAGAGATTGAAGCATATACTTGACACTGTCAAGTTGACAGCTGTTTTACGATTGACATGCCGGTTGCCTACACTCTAGCGCTCAAAGTTCAATTTTGCGCTTGCTGTCATGGTAGAGTAGAAAAGTAAAATGCTAAGAAATAAGTTATTTTGCGATCTGAAAACTTTATTTGTTTTTGTAGAAATGTTAACTTTTCTATTAGATCGTAGAAAATAGTTATTTTCTTATCTAGTGTATTAAGTGGATAAAACCACTTAATACACGAGTTGAGAATTTAATTTTATCCAACACCTTTTATTTTTAAATAAAAATCTATAATTTTGCGAAAAATTATGTCAAAAATATTAAGATTAAGTTTTCTTAATACTAAATAATAGGTAGCCATGGCCTAAGTATGCCTATTAAAAATAAACAATTGCTGGTTTTAAATTTCTTACAAACGTCAAAATGGACGCGGTGATGACAGAATTTTTAATATAAACAGTATTTTATTCAAAAACTAAAGAATAATTTGGGGTTTTCTTTAATTTTTATGGTTTAGTTAACGTGCTTCTATATATTGAATAGGTAGAATACTTAATTAATAGAGTATGTAACTAATTTTGGGTGAGATCAAAAGCGTGGGTGAAAAATTTTTTAGTCACTAGTGGAAAAAAACTCACTTTTGACATTTAAAATAGTGCTCAAAACAAGTGTTTCTGTGAAGGTGATGGATAAAATATTTTTTTCCTTGCCTAATACTCTTCCAGGTATAGCTGTTAGAGTATAACAAGCAACGTCTATTAAGGATCTATAGTCCGACCAATTATGCAAGATAGTAGTTTAAAATACCCGCGATTTTTAAGCTACATCATTGGTTAAAAACTCGTACCTTTTAATATATAAGATATTGTGACATTTTTTGTCTATGACAATGATTGACGGTCGTTAAAGCTAATAAAAGAAGAAAAAGTTACTTAAAAAAATGGTTATACTTAATGTTATTTTGTATGGTATTGAAAAAGGTACTTTTTTGGTTTATTCTTCATACACTCACACTAAATTAGCATATTCTAGATATTGTACAAACGTAAATTATATTGAACGCAAGGAAAACGTAAAATTTTTAGGTTATAATTACAACAAGGCCTATCCAGAGGCTCGCATAACAACCATTACAAGATACATGATTCTTATGTACTATGCTTGTTATGCGAGTCTTTGGATAGGCCCTTTCCAGGAAAACAGTACCGACATCTGTTAAATTTTTATACACTACGATTTATTCATAATTATGCTATTTATACACTCTGTGGTGTAAAACGGGCCGCGTCCCTTACTATCTTGCATAACTAGACGGAGTATAGTCCAATAAATATATAAATTGTTTAACTTATATTGACAATTATTAGAGCAGAAATGCTTTAAGATTAAAATTGAAATATAGAGATTGTATTGTTGATTAGTGGACACAAGAGATCTCTAACTAAGAAATTGTGTGTGTTTATACAGGGTGTTTTATAAAAAGAGGTACTAAATTTAATATACAATCATCCAAAAATATGAAAAAAAGTTCCTATAAAGGTTGGTCTAGAGCTATGCGTAGCTACGGCCCACCTGAGCGACCGTCTAAAACAGAATTTTTATTATTATAAATAATTTTTAACTTCAGCAACGAAATTTTGCACATTTTCTAAGTCGCCGTCCACAGGCTTGAATAACCATAAACATAACGATATAAGCCTGCGCACAAGAAACATAACGGCACATCAAGCCGGTCAAGACAACATTATATGTTAATAAGATAATGTTATGAATTATGGTTATGCAAGCCTCCTGGCGGCACTTAGCGAATAAACTATCAAAAAAACTACACACAAACAAGTTTGGGGCAAACGAGGAATAACGCCCCATTCTGGTTTAAGTTACTGAAAATTTGCACATGCCTTAAAAGTGATAAAGACGTGCAAAATTTTGTTACTGTACGGTTCCAGAGATACTAGTTAGGGAACGTTCAAGTATTACGTAACGCAAATTTTGATCATTTTGGACCCCCCCCCTGTAACGCTATTTTCCTATACCATTAACATGGGCGTAACACAACAAAATGACCCCCCTCCACTAGGAGCGTTACGTAATACTTGAACGTTCCCTTCGCTATTTTAAACGACGGATCCTTAGGAGGGACGAGCTTCCTTAGGGCTCATTTCCAGACCTTTGTAGGTTTTTATTTATATTTTTGGATGTAAAATGACCCCTATTATATACCTCTATTTATAAAGATACAGGGCAATTAATAGTTATTTATATACCAAAGGACTAAACTGGCTGTTTTAGTCCCGCTGCATGAGTGTTTCCTGAGCAAGCGTAGCGAGCGAGGGAAACAGAAATGCAAGGGACTAAAACAGCCACGTTTAGTCCTGAGGTATATACACTATTTATTGCAGGTACAAGCATAATTTAGGTAGGTAGATAAAATTAAAATTAAAAACCACGCGTCTAAAATCGGTTGTTTTATTTTTGTAATTTAATCAAGATGCCTGTAAATTGCGAAAAGTCAGTTTCATGGCTATCGCGATTTCAATTGTTTTTTAATATGGTTGACACAAACGTCAAAAAGATGGACGAAGATGATAAATTTTAAGTTATGTATAAATTGTTATAACAATGTTATTTTTAAAGGTTTTCTTTGTTAAAATCAAATAAATTGGTTTGAATCGCTAATTTATTACAAAACACCACCAAACCTAATTTTTGAACCAGCAAAGCACATAGTAAGTATATCAAGGTTGCCATGATTTTTATTCCCTAGGGAGAAAAAGTTAGTCCCGAAAATTAAAGCGTAAAATTAGGTTTTAGTCTTGGTCGTGCAAAAAATAATTTATTAAAAAAAAAGGAATACAATTTACATCCTACACCAATAATGTTAGGTCCATCGATAACACAGGCCAACGAATTTTCAACTTTTGAATGTTGATTTGGATCTGACAGCTGATTTTGGGAAATTTAGGTATGTTGATTTCAAATATAACTTCCGTTTTTGTCCATCACGTAATGGTGTTGAATAACCGCACAATGGGCCACGAAAAAAAAAACAGGGACAAAATTATGAATTTTTGCATACGACTATTTTTGATACCGCTGATTTAGAATAAAATAACGAAAAATTAAAAAAAAAAAATTCCGCGCCATTAGTGTGGTCCAAAATTTAATTTTTTTTCCGATTTTTCTTAAAATGTGCCAATGGCTTGTTATGATGCAGACCAATGTATATAATTTAAAAATTCTACACTTTATGTTAAAGAATAAAATTTTTGGCATGGCTTATATCTGAAAAAAATTATACTTGATGGAAACAAAAAAATGATTGTTTGGCAGTCAGTGGGTCTTAACTAAACCAGAAAATAAAAATAAAACATTCGATCAAAAAATTATTGTTGCCCGGTGTAATGAGTCATTATGGATATATAGAGATATAAATAAATAAAAAAGTCCTAGACTTAGGGGATGCTTAATTAAGTAGAATAGTACGAGGTTAAAAACAAACATAAAACATAAATTAAAATCATTTTTATGAAAAAAAATACGAAAAATTTCCTCCAAAACGTTGGCTCACGCTCCAAGCTTGAAATTATTGTATTATTAATAAAAATTATGCTTATCTTATGCTTACCCTATAAGCATAAATGGTTAGAAAATTAATTGTTATTTTTGTTGGAAAAATTTTAAATAAATATTTTAAAAACATCAGTTTATTTTTCTTAGGCGAAACGCCCAGTAAAACTAGTTGGTTTATATTCACCTCCGCAAAATTTTAATTATATTAAAAAAATCATATTCTAAACATTTTTATGTTTTTATAAAAAAAAAGAAAAAAATATATAAAATTTAACATCCACACATATTAAGGTTTTAAATAATTATTTTTCTTATCTAAAAGCCAGAATGGGAACGTTCAAGTGTTACGTAACGCAAATTGTACCAAAATTCATTCACTTTATACCCCGTTTCTCACGTTATTAGAGGCTGTAGAGATTTCATGTTTTGGCTACCCCCCCAAATAGGGGGGGTGTTAGGGGGATAGCCAAAATATAAAACTCTACAGCTTTTAATAACGCGGGCACCGGGGTATGAAGTGTATGAATTTTGGTACAATTTGCGTTACATAATACTTGAACGTTCCCAATGATTTATTTTTCTATGCATTTTGTAAAGTTTTAATTTTAATTAATAATTTTACTAGTATGAATTAAAAAATTCCGCCTAGAAATCTAAATATGTTAAAATTTACATAACATGCTAAATTTGCATTTATATTACGAATTTTATACCAAAAATATTTATTATAACCAAATTATAATTAGTTTTTGCTTGAAATCTACACTTAAATTACATAACCAAATCCAATTAAAAAAAAAATCATGATGAAGATGAAAAATTATTGTATGGTAAAGTTGAGAAAGCTTTCTCAGGTTTATTTTAAAGTAAAAATAAATGTAATTAAAAGTTAACAAAGTTACTGCCTTTAAATGTAAAAGAAGGATAATTACAAAAAACATCACAAATATACCGACAGCATCGCAAATATACACTATAAAAAAAGATATAAAAATACAAATACTTACCAGATAACCAAAGTCTCCTGGGAAATAACACAACGTTTCCGCCGTGCGTTGTCCACAATAAGTATACGCAAAAGATTTCCCGTCGGTTGTCCGTGGGTTGCACACAATGCGTTGTCAGAAAACGTTTCCGCCAATAGACGGCCAAATGGTGGCACCCACTTAAGAGCAAACAGCTCCAAACTAAACTGAACAATTGAACGGCAAACGAACGGAATCTGGTTATCTGGGTTATATTGAGATAGAGATATTTATTGTTTTACTTTTAATACATTCACATTTAAGTAATTTATTTTTCTAAAAGAATAAGTACTTAACTTACTGCTAATTTAATTAGGTGCGGAAAATTCAGTTTTTTTGTTAGAACTTTTATAGCAAAAAATTGTTTTGTGCTGGTTTGCTGTTTTTTTTTAACGGTGGATGTTGGTTTACGTTAACAATGGTTTACGTTGGTTTTGCGTTTGTTTGATGTTTTTTCTTTAATGGGGTTGCCCGTGGATTGCACACAATGCATTGTCAGAAAACGTTTCCGCCAATAGACGGTCAAATGGTGGCACCCACTTAAGAGCAAACATCTCCAAACTAAACTGAAAAATTGAACGGCAAACGAACGGAATCTGGTTATCTGGAGATATTTATTGTTTTACTTTTAATACATACACATTTAAGTAATTTCTTTTTTTAAAAGAATAAGTACTTAACTTACTGCTAATTTAATTAGGTGCGGAAAATTCAGTTTTTTTGTTAGAACTTTTATAACAAAATTTTTTTAAAATACTGACGAATTTCTGGTTGTTTTTTTTAACGTTGGTTTTCTCTGGTTTTGTGCTGGTTTGGTGTTTTTTTTTAACGGGAACGTTGGTTTAGGTTAACAGTGGTTTAGGTTGGTTTTGCGTCTGGTTGATGTTTTTTTTTTAATAGGATGGAATTTCTGGTTGTTATTTTTTTAATGGTGGCATCCACTTGAGAGCAAACAGCTCCAAACTAAACTAAACAATTGAACGGCAAACGAAAGGAATCTGGTTATCTGGGTTATATTGAGATGGAGATATTTACTGTTTTACTTTTAACTCATGCACATTTAGGTAATTTCTTTTTCTAAAAGAATAAGTAGTTAACTTAATGCTAATTTAATTAGGTGCGGAAAATTCAGTTTTTTTGTTAAAATTTTTATAACAAAAAATTGTTAAAATACTGACGAATTTCTGGTTGTTTTTTTTTAATGGGGCGTTGGTTTTCATTTTTTACACCTTACATCATAAAAATCCTCAATTAAGTACAATTTGACAACGCTGTTTATTAATTAACTTAAAATTGTACCGAGTTGAAGTAAGATGCGGTTAAAAATCCACCCTGAGGGGTGGAGGGTAGTTTTTGTAAAAACTGGTATATTGAAGTTTTTGAGGTTTCTGAAAGTGAATGATTATAAAAAAAATTCTAACCCCACCCCCAAAGGGGCGGGGGTATTTTTCGGGAAAATTGGTATATTGGGTGTTTTCAGGGTGCTGAAAGTGAATCTGATAATAAAAAAATTCTAACTCCACCCACTGATGGACAGGGGGTAGTTTTCTTGAAAATTTATATATAGGGGTTTTTTAGGTCGCTAAAACTTAATCTTATATATTTTTTCTAATTTCACCCCCGAGGGGTGGGGGGTAGTTTTTGTGAAAATTGGTATATTGGGGATTTTAAGATTGCTGAAAGAGAACCTGAAAATAAAAAAATTCTAACTCCACCCCTTGAGGGGTGGGGGTAGTTTTCGTGAAAATTGGTGTATAGGGTTTTTTATGGTTTTCTGAAAGTGAATATGATAACAAAAAAAATCTGACTCCACCACCTAAGGAGCGGGAGATAGTTTTCGTGAAAATTGGTATATTTTTAAGGTTGCTTTTTAGCACTTTACTTCACTTTTGTGAATCTGATAATAAAAAATCCATTTCACTCACGGATGTGAAAAATGGGAAAGCTCTTTTACTGGGCAGTGTATTTTTGCTAAATTTTCATGAAAATTTTATATAAATACTAAAGATACGGCTCTGATTTTTATAGGCAACACCAACACACATGCGAAATTTGTAAAAAATAAAAAAAGTTTTTGATTGAGTCCAGTAACGGAGATTTTACGGGGAGTTATTGAAAGCAGAAGAACAATTTTTTGAATTATTTTATGTTTACTTAATGTTATTTTAATTTTTTAAAGCAAGGAAAAAAAGTTTTTTTTTTATTTTTCGTTTTGTTTTTCATAATAAATTTAATTTATTGTGTTGCTCTCCAAAAAATAAATAAAATATTTAAAAAATTTTGTTTTTTTTTTTCGATAACCGGTAAAATTTCCGTCACTGGATTAAATCTATAACTTTTTTTATTTTTATAAACCGCACATTTGTATTGCTTACAAAAATTAGAGTCGTATCTTTAGTATTTATACGAAAATTTTATCAAAATATATCGAAAAAATGCGAAAAAATATATTTTTTTTTAAATTTAGAAGCCTATTAAAAACAAACGAATAAAGATATTTTATCAAATACGTACAGATAATAAGACAATTACCAGCTTTATTTTAAATAGATAAACTCAATAATAACCCCCGCGTGGCTTTTACTTTATTGAGTGGATAATTATTTATTTTACCCACTCAACTGTTACTTGTCAAATTATTTTCTTGTAAATGTCATTAAAATTTTTGATAAAAATAGGAATTCCTAAGCTATTTATTGAATAAAACCTTGTATGGCACTCATGGGTAAACCGATATTGCCCTCGAAAATTAACCTGCTTGGCTGACGCTTCGCAGGTTAATTTTCTCTTGGGCAATATCTTACTTTACCCACTAGTACCATAAATAATGGCAAAAAAAATAATTAGAAATAATTTTTTTTTACTACAACTGTAGGCAAAAAAAACACTGTGCGCTATATCTCAAAAAAACGAGCTGATCGACAAAAACGGAAAAAGGTTCCGAAATCAGCGTATCAAAAAAGCTCTCCGGAAAATAAAAAAAATCTTTTTTTGTAGATCAGTGTAATTATAATTATTGATAATTATTGATGCGATTAATAACAATATAAAGAAATCTTGATTTCTCGATTCCCGTGAAACCCTATTCTCGAATGTAGGTGATCTAATGTGGCCTCCATTTGTTGGGGGAAGCCGCTGCCAGACAAGTTCATTAGGACCTTCAAGATTGAACTCGTCTGAAGATGGGGAATCCTCCCAGTTTACCACCCCTCCCAAATAACAAATTTGCTCTTACCCCAAACCGTTTGAAAAGACTATTTGACTTTTACAGCGTGAGCCGAGTTACTGTAAGAAACTCTATTTAGTGTCACAAGGAATAATAAATTACACATGTTCGAAAATAAATATGTGGAAATAGCTTTTTTTAAACTTATTTTTTAGAAATATTTTTTTTATTCTACATATAACAGGAACATTAGACACATTTCAAATTAACGGTTCTATAGTTTTGTTTATTGTTCGTAATTGTTTATTTAAATAATATTTATGTTAAATGTAGTGTTTTAAATATGCTAAGGTAAATGTTTTTCGTATTATCTAGGCATAAGGTTAAAAAGTAGCCTTTTTTTATTTTATTTTTTTTTTAAGTTATATACCTTTTTTGTATTATTTGTCTTTTTCTCTCTTTTAGCTTGATAAAGTCTTAAATAAAGACGAAACGTCGCTAGTGCATAAAACTTAGTGTTTTTATTTATAGTCCTAGTCCCGATATTTCTTTATTACTTGTATAATCGAAGGACACTAATATAATTTGATAGTATGTTCTTTAATGTTTGGTATGAAAAAAAGGTTCATGTATTTCATCACGCAAAAGCTTTTAACTAAAAAAACCAAACTTTATAAGACTCTTCATCGTACTTCTAAAGCTCTTCAGTAAATAAGTAAAGGCATTTTTTTAGGAATAGTTTAACTTTTATCGTTTTACAATTTATCTTTGACGCAAAAAGCCTTGCCTTTTAAAATTCAGAAAAATGTTTCTGAATTAAGGGAAATCTTTACACGAATTTAACGGGTGAAAAAATAAATAAAAAGCTGTCTTTAAATGGCTCAAGACAAAGACAACTATGGTCTGTTTCATCAAGCAAGATAGTAAATTAAAAATCGCACAGTAAATATTTTTACAACATGTTTGAATAGTATATGTTTTAATTACTGTGGATTTGACGTGTATACCGTGAATGTATAATGAAAAAACTATGATTCTTTGTATATCGGTATAATTGTAATAAATAAATAAGATCAGCCGAGCGCTTTCGCTTCAATCATTGAAGCATCTTCAGGGCGGGCCTTGTCAGGTTTTTATAGACTGTCGGCACTTTAGAATACATACATTTAAACATATGTCTATATGTTTAAATGTATGTATTCTAAAGTGCCCACAGTCAGATAAGGCCCGCCCTGAAGATGCTTCAATGATTGAAACGAAAGCGCTCGGCTGATCTTATTTATTTATTACAATTATACCGATATACAAAGAATCATAGTTTTTTCATTAGTATATCTTTTCGTATAGAATATAGTTATGTTTTATAAAATAAACTACGCAGTATATTCGCACATCCAATATTCGAATCTGTTTTGAAAATATTCACTGTGCTTGATGAAACAGACCATAAGGTATACTAATTTGTTTACGGCAGCCTAAAAGCTATTTAGCTTTAGGTTAAAAAATTTTAACCTAATTTTATTCATGAATCTTTTTCGCAGTACAGTAGCGACTTGATAATCGATTAATCCGATCTTCGGTAAAATTCGATAAAATTCGAGCTATAAAGTACCATACTTTGTGATCCGAATTTTATCGTACAGATTACCGCATCATTCTGATTACATTAGGCAACACGGTTTCTTGCCCCGATTGGAGTCATATGTTTTTTAACTAATTTTGGGTCGCTGAAACCGAATCTGGCCTCAGAATATTTCTATTACCTAAGTTTTCTGAGAAAAATAAGATAAAAATGTTAAAAAATGATTATTTTATCCCTCTTTTGTTCTAAAACATGGGAGACAAAAATATTCCAAGGACAAATTTGGATTCGGCGACCCAATATTAGTTTAAAAATACCCAACTTAAAACATAGAAACTTTAAATTCATAGGTAGAATAAATAGGGATATTATGAAAAAAAAAATATTAAAAAAAAATGGATAATGTGACAAAACTAAGTAGGGTTGGAGGGTAAGAAGAAGGGTGCATAAGGGGACAAGCTTATCGCCACGTACTCATGCTAAAAATTGTCAAAAATCATTACTAGGGGGTCAAAAATGAACTAAAAAAATGTTACGTATTATGGTTCTTATGTAATAAAGTAACATTTTTATGATGTAGAACCATTAAAAAAACAAAAACAAAAACAAAAACAAAAATACACAATATTTTGTTTTATAAATTATTTTTAAATTGGCATAATTGCATGTACTAAAATTTAAAAAATAAGACGTGCTGAATTTTTTTTAAGGTCAAATTTGGATTCTGCGCCTTTAAATTGATAAGAAAAATATATTTTTTGGGCTCGGGTAAAAAGTTTACACTGTGTACTTTAATTTTATATCTTTTTCATTTATTTACTTTTTAGGAACAAACTAAGCAAAATAAAAAAATATTTTTATAAATATTTTTGTAGAGAATTGTATAATCTACAAATTAAGTTCTATAAAGTTTTTAAAAAAATTTGATAGTTTTGCCACAAATAAGCAATTAAGTAAACTCTGCACTTTCATTTTAACCTTTTTATTTTTTTCGCGTACTTACTCTGACAGTAGGTTCTGGGCATATAGATTTTTGAATTCCTCGTATTTTTTTTAATATACACTAAAATTTTCAAAATTCTACTCTTTTTTTAAAGATTTTGAAAAAAAAAACTTATATCTCAAAAATTTTAGGTGCTGGAATTTTTCTAAGGTCAGATTCGGATTCTACGCCCTCGAATTAGTAAGAAAAATTTACTTTCCGATCGGGGCAAAAAAAAAAGTTGCGATTTATTGCCTAGTGTTACCGAAGATCCGGATTATCGAGTCTCTACTGTACTAATACTGTATATATATTTTAAAAGTTTTTGAAATGCTTAGCGTTTAGATTTATTCTTAAAATTTTATCACTTACAAAACAAAAGCATACTTGTATCGTAAATATTATATCTCAGGTGTTTTAAACTTACTTTTAATTATAACTTTATAAATTTAAATACTTTTCTCTAAATTTTCACTCAATTAATATTTGCAATAATTTTAAAAGGTTTTTTTCTACGACTGCTTTAGAATGTAAGCAAATACACACACTTTTCAAACATAGAATGAATCCATTTTAGCTCTAGATGCGGTATGAATATTCTATATCAAGTGAGTACAAGCTGTGCCATCTCTTGTTTATAAAAGTAAAGAAAACTGTAACAAAATTAGCAAAAATATATATATTTTACAATGAAATATTGAATAATTTAATGCAATTTAAAGTTTTGCGTTAAAATTACATAAAGTTTATTAATTTTTCTTAATATTTGACCAGTTTTTAATCAATTTAGTTCAAAAAATTAAAACTGCTCCATCTATTGTTAAATATTTAAACCTGATATGTCACAACAATCTGACATAACCTTCAATTTTTATAATTGGAAAATATGTGCTAAAATTAAATATTAATGTCTTTTAAGTACTGATTTGATAAAATTATTAAATAACATTAATTTCTTTATTTAAAAATATATGTTTTGTTGCATTTACAATGTAGAGTCACAAAAAACATTGTTTTTAACCTTGTCCGCAGTTTAAAGCCATACAGTGTTTCAATTTGCAGTCGAAGAAAAAGTATAGTCTACAACACGTATGGAATAGTCATTCCGCGCTCGTGGGGCGCCATACTCGCCTGCTGGCTCGTATGACAAAATTTCTGCTCGCGCGGAATATTGTCTATTCCATACTAGTTATAGAATATACTATAATTATACAATGATCTAGAATTTTGCTCTCCAAAAAATGCATTCTTTTAAGGAAAATTGACCATAGCGTTAAAAACATTTTTTTTATGCAATTATAGTCACTCATGAGGGCCACATATTTTCCAAATTTTAAATCAATACATTTTATAATAACAATGTTATACAACAAATAAGAAAATAGGGATTTTTTTGACAAGGTATGATGTTTTGTTAGCTGGAGGCTGAATCTAGGGCCCGATTAAGAAAAAAAATAGCAATAAGGTTAACTTGCAGGTAGGAATGCACAAAAAAAATTTCAGGCCATTTGAAAATGTGTGTTCAAAAAAAAAAACGTGTGAAAGAACCGCGAAAATATACCTAGTTAAAATGACAGATCCAATAGTGACAAAATTTAATGAATTTGAATTAACTTTGAAAAAAAAATGGTATTTGGCAGTTTTTAAAGTCGAAGAAACCGTTGCCTGTCGTTGACTCAACTGTTGAGTCATGGTGGCTCCCCACCAATAACCGATGACTCAACTGTTGAGTCTTGTGCCGCGCACCGCCACATTTACTATATTAGTCGTGGCTAAAGGCCATATGCCAAAGCTTTGTCGTGGAAACTACCCAATACGCTGGCCTCTTGCTAGGAACCCTTGAGTTATGGTGCTTTAAGGCTCAAACACTCACTAAAATAAATATCTAATAACTATATAAGAAACACGTCTTGTATTTGATTAAAAAAAATCTATTGGCCTTTTCTCAAGGTTTCAAATTTTTTATAAGCAGTCAACGTGTTAATTTCGGTTTAATTTAATAACAATAAAAAAGTCAAAATATCAATTTAATTCACCATTTTGAATTTAGAAATGTTTGATGTTGACACAAAGTAAAAATTTACAAAAATGTACTTTATTACCCCAAATAAGTTGCTACGAAATACCCTGTATGTTCCATTGTATGGTTAATTATACTAATCACAATGGATTTGTTTTCACATGTCAAAAGCATTATATAGTATATCGCATTTTAGTTCACAAACGTAACCAATAACTACATATTCGTTTTCGAATAACAACCATGGTTGTTATATGAAAATTCGTATAAAAACATATAGAAATCATATATGAAATCTCGTATAAAAACACACTGAAAGAAATTAGTGGGCTCTGCGCTATACATTATAAGATATTTGGTAACAGTGGCAAATTATAGTGATTTAAGCTATAGATTATAAGGGACACAATGACTAATAATGTTAAAAATAAATTGGAAACGATTATATATATTACAGACACGATTATATTTATTACAGGCACTATTATAAATTTACAGAAATTTTATTATATTATAAAAATTATTAGCACGGACAATAATTAAATCTATTTAAGCTATAAATGCCATACTATTTGTTATATTTTATTATTCACTAAACAATTAAAGTATTTCATATAAATTTTTACACTGACTGCCATAATTGTAAGAGAAAGCCTTGTATTTATATAATAAGCGATTATAATTTGCTTGGTATGTGTGTTATAGCGCTCCTAGCTATAATTTTTTTTTTCCGTGCATACAATGTAATTTCGTAAAAAAACTTATAAAAGACATATACGTATTTTCATATTAAAACACAACAATTTAACTTATATGAAAATTCGTATAAAAACATATAGACATCATATATGAAATCTCGTATAAAAACATACTATGTAATTTCGTACAAAAGCGCATAAAAGACATACGAATTTTCATAACAAAACGTATAGAAATCAATTACATTTCGTATAGATACATATCTGGGAATTTTATACGAATCCTAATTAATTCTTTTACAGGGCACCATATTGTTATTACAAAGACTCATAAAAAAATAAAGGAAGAGTATCCGCGTTAATCATTTTCTAATCAAAGTCCGCAAATAACACCGGCCCACAAAAAAAAGTTCTAAAAGTCCTGGATTCCAATATGATATTCCTATGTGTTTTTTTCCGCAGAAACTGAATCCGCAATCCGTTTAACCCCTACACGTCAAGATTTTGACATAACCTCAAAAAACACTCGAAAAACTACTGAAACCACTAAAATCATCTACTCCATACCACTTTCACCCCCTTCCTCCAAATTCGTAATTTCATAACCCCATAATCCCCTAACCTCGGAATACCATTACTCCATAACCTCAAAACCCCGTAACCTCATTAAGTAGAAAAATCGGGAAAACAGAATAATTACGTGAAATTTTCTTGTAGAACATAGTTATGAATAAGTAACTGTATATCACTAAAATCAAACCACACCTCCTAACCGCTTAACTCTGTAACCCCATATTTTATAACCTCTTAACCCCATCATCCTATTCTGTGGAGAAGTCCGGTTCTCGAAATCATAAGAGTTTTGTGAGTGAAGTCAAGAATCAAGGTCTAGTTCATTATTTTTTTAACCGGACTTCTCCACAGAATAGGATAACGGGATTAAAGGGATATAGTATATGGGGTTACGATATGAAGGGATTTTGAGGTTATGGTGTTAGGGGATTTTAGGGTTAGTTACTTACCTATCACTATGTTCCACAAAAAAAACTGAAAAATTTGTTCTGTTTTCCCAAACTAGATTTTTCTACTCAATGAGGTTAAGGGGTTTTGGGGTTATGCGGCTATGGTATTTTGAGGTTAGGAGATTATGGGGTTCTGGGGTCATAGAATTAGCAATTTGGGGACAGGGGGGTGATAGATGATTTTAGCGGTTTCAGTAGTTTTTTGGGTGTTTTTTTGAGTTGACGTGTAGGGGTTAAACGGATTGCGGATTCAGTTTCAGCGTGAAAAAATACATAGGAATATCATATTGGAATCCAAGACTCAGAAAAAAACTTTTTTTTGTGGGCCTGTGTAATAATTCTACATAAGAGTTTGCGGACGTTGATCATTTTTTAATCAGGGACCGAAAATGTAATGTATATATAAGAAACGTTGATCATATTTTAATCAGTTTTTGCAAATACAACACCAAGTTATTTGAAAAACGAGTTGGATAAATGTTTTGCCCGTTTACCCCACTCCGATTTTTGAGCCAAGAACTTTGTATAAGGAGTATATATGTCCGGGAAATATTAATTATTATTATATTAAAAATAATAAAAATAATATCAATTGCAGAAAATATATTTTTCCAAATTTTTTGTAAAACAAATTAGAAAAAAATTTTAAAAAATAATTTTTTTTCATAAAAAAAAAGATTTAAGAAATAGTTTTTACATCCCTTGACCCATTAGCCTGAATTTTTTAACACAAAAATTCCATTCCCCTATATTCCAAATATGATTTTTTTTAGCTTAAAGCGTTTTCGAGTTATCCTGCTCAAAAATTTTCCCGAACAGTTACACCGATGTAGATCGATCGACATGTCTGTCAGTCTACATCGGTATGTCTGTTTAAAAAAAAAAATCTCTGTCGAGTAAATCACGTTTTTTGCATATAAAATGTCTAGATTTTTTTTCTGCTAATGAAATTAGTAGGTAATTTCTTTGGGGAAAGTAATAGGTGCTCATAAGCACGTATTTTATATTATATTATATTATAACTACATATATGAGCTTTGTAATCTGCGGACGCCTATTATTATATCTGTGGCTTGGTTCTAAAAGGGCCAATGTCAAAAAATTTGAACAGATACACTAAGTCAAACATTGGCCATTTTAGCAGTTTAACAGAAATGTTTATTGAAAACACACATCGGCCCTTGTCGCTTAAAATCTACATTTATCTCACAAGCACCGACATTGACTTTTTTAGGTTATATATAATATATATATATATTTAGATCTGTATATATAGATCTAAAAAAATAGTATATTCTGATCCAAGGACGAGAAATAATGTTTCTCGGTCGCATGCGGAGATTGTGAAATACTTGGTCTTTTTGACTTAACCTAAAAGTAAAAATAACTTTAATTACCAATTTTAAATTGTGAAATTACTTACAAAAAGCGCCCCAAATTAGAAATATTACTTCCTTGGGAAGTAATTTTAACTTGTTCAAGGAAGTAAAGAATACTGTTAGGTTTGAAAATTAGACATTTTTTCCACTTTTATACCTATTTTGTTGCTTGGGTATTTCTTCTTAATAAAGTTTCCAATACTGTTATTATATTATATTATGTTATGTGGGTTATTTGTTTTTTAATTCTACATATAAATAGGACTTTTCTTTCAATTTCAAACAATATTATGTCCAACCTAGTAATTTTCAATAGATGCAGTGTCCATTTATTTATTAACCATAATTAAAAAACTATTACGTACTTAATCAAAATCTTATTAAAATTAAGAAATATTACGTCAAAGAATATTAAATTATACAAAACAATACAAATTTCCTGACCGAGTGTGTTTTAATTCGTTTTTTGCTTCTGGTGTAAAACTCACATGAGGGGACACAGCACCATTTGATTCTATACCCCTCAAATAGTACCTGTTTTATGATTTTTAAGTAAGGAAACATATTCGATTGAAAAAACATCAAAAAGGCTACAAACAAAAAAGTTTGGGGCAAAAAGAGGCAAAGCCCCCCTCCATTTCCACGCCTCTGGTTAAAGTTACCAAATCAAAATTACAATTACAATTAAAACCAAAAAACTTTTACCTCAAGAAGTTATTTCAGAACAATGGTTATGAAGGTGTCATCTTTTTGTTTGTTTATTTACTAACAGAAATGCGATACAGCTTTGTGGTGTAAAATGTAGATGTCGCTAGTCGACTTTCAGGCTACCTAGTAGCGATGTTGCGTAGTTTCCACCTTATCATGAATAAAAGTGTAAAAAAATTTATTGTGTATACTATAATTATGTTTAATAATATAGTATATTTAAATTTAATAAAATTAAACTACTAGTTCATATAAAACTCATACAAAACTAATGTTTCTTAAAATTTACAATAAAATATCCAAAGTAGATGTTTCCAATCGGCAACACTGTACCCTGTCAGTCATTTTACGACATTAGACTGTGAGTTTACACATGCTTTCTCTCTCTTTGAGTGTTTCAAAATGTAAACAATAAACACTCCCCACTAACCCCTCACCATAGTTGATCCACGCTTCAAACAAAGCCTATAGCAAATTTCATAATTTTATTTTTGCGCCACCATATTTATTTTGTCGAACACATGTTTCAGGTCGTTACACCCTCTGATAAATGACAATATAATTCATGAATTATATTCAACAGGTTTTTCTTTTTGAACTAAACTGTGTAAATAATTTACCGCTAGATGGCGTACCTAAATACTGAATACTAGAAACCCTATCTGAAATTATTCCTAAAACGATTATTTCAGTATTTTGCTACTAGATAGAGTTGTTTGATAGAAATATTTCAGTAATGCAGATACATTTTCCTGAAACACAAACCTGAAAAGATAACTTTGCTTTTCACCAATAGATGGCGTAATGTACTATGGTGTTGTTTCAGGATAGTTTTAGAAATCTTTTTTTTTTTTCAGAATTTGTTGGTAAAGGTATTTATAGTTTCATTTAATATACAAAATTAGGTTAACTGTAAATATTTTTCTTGCTTGATCATGCTTGCGGAGGAGAATTTGATTAAAGAAATCTTGACAATGAAACTTATATTTTAAATGTACCATTTTATAAATTTCAGCTGTTTAAAGCGACCTGGTTTTGTCAAAAACAATCAATAGATATCCCAGCTGGAAGAGTCTTTAATAAATAATTTTCTTTAAAGACAAAGAAAAAGTCACACATCGACGTCTTTGTCCGCAGAGTGGCTAATTTCAAATTTATTATGAAATTCAAATTTTTAGGCACTTCTTTGTAGACTCCAAATTAAAATTTTATTTTTAAATAATTATGTGAAGTCTAAATTGGAGTTTAAAGAAGTGTTTAAAAACAACATTTTATTTGCGTAAAAACTTGCGAGTTAGCCACTTTTAGTCTAAGACCTTGTGACCATTTTTATTTCATTACTTTCTCCCAGCTGTATTTCATATGTCTTAAAGAACATTCAAATTAAGCTATTTGCAAATCGCCAGGCCCTGGATCGGGTTCCTTTGGATGCTAGAAGCCTCGAAAAGGTGGTGAAAAGGGGTCCCCAAAATAGTTATTTTTGTATTAAGAGAGCAAAATAACTGATTTCTGCTTGAGCGTGGAATTTGGACTTTTTTCACGCGAAAGCAGAAATCACATTGTTGCCATGTCAACGAGCAGAAAAGTAAAATACTAAGAAATAGGTTATTTTGAAGTCTGAAAACTTCATTCGTTTTTGTAGAAATATTAACTTTTCTATTAGATAGTAAAAAAAAATATATTTTTAACTTACCGAGTCACGTTACATTTATTGCATTTAGATTAGTTTATTTTCACAGTTTTACACAATTATTCAGCGGGTCAAGGGTAAAAAAATATTTTAAAAACTTTATCTGACATAATATGTCAGACATATTATGTCAAAAAGTTAAAAAAAAAATATTTAATCAAAATTTTATTTCATAAATTCTCATTTCTTTAAAAAAATAACACGGAAAGAAATTAGTGGGCTCTGCGCTATACATTATAAGATATTTGGTAACAGTGGCAAATTATAGTGATTTAAGCTATAGATTATAAGAGACACAATAACTAATAATGTTAAAAATAAATTGGAAACGATTATATATATTACAGACACGATTATATTTATTACAGGCACTATTATAAATTTACAGAAATTTTATTATATTATAAAATTTATTAGCACGGACAATAATTAAATCTATTTAAGCTATAAATGCCATACTATTTGTTATATTTTATTATTCACTAAACAATTAAAGTATTTCATATAAATTTTTACACTGACTGCCATAATTGTAAGAGAAAGCCTTGTATTTATATAATAAGCGATTATAATTTGCTTGGTATGTGTGTTATAGCGCTCCTAGCTATAATTTTTTTTTCCGTGAAGTATCACATATGACAAAGGCAATTTCTTGACTGTTCTTAGCCCCTTGGCCCCAGAATTATTACTATGAATATAGCTTAATCTGAATATAATAAATAAAATATATATGACCGTAAGTTAAAAATAGATATCTTGGTAGCTCATTGCCATAGTTTTGGAGCTTCTAGCACTTAAAGGAACCGGATCCGGAACCTAGCAATTTGAAAATAGCTTAATTTGAATGTACATATAGTAATAATTTTCACTATAGACGATCGCGCTCTCAACTTTACGCTTTAACCTTCGTAATGCAGGATGCGTAAGAGGCACAATGGTCTATAGTAATTGCGCCGGCTATATATAAAATACAGCCGGGAAAAAATAATGAAATAAAAATGATCACCAGCTCTGACTATTTGCGGACGATGCTGCCGATATATTAGTTATTTACTGCCCAGTAAAAAAGCTTTCCTATTTTTTACCTTCGCGCGTAAAATGGATTTTTTATTATCAGATTCACTTTCAGCAACCTCAAAAACCCCAATAAACCAATTTTCACGAAAACTACCCCGGCCCCTTAAGGTGTGGATTAATAAAAATATATATTAGGATTCAGTTTTAGCGCGTAAAATGGATTTTTTATTATCAGATTCACTTTCAGCAACCTCAAAAACCCCAATAAACCAATTTTCACGAAAACTACCCCGGCCCCTTAGGGTGTGGATTAATAAAAATATATATTAGGATTCAGTTTTAGCGACCTTAAAAACCCCAATATATGAATTTTCAAGACAGCTACCCCCCTCCCTCCCTCAGACGGTGGGGTTAGAATTTTTGTTATTATCAAATTTACTTTCAACGAACTCAAAAACCCCAAGATACCAATTTTTACGAAAACTACCCACCTCTCCCCAGATATGGAGTTAGAATTGTTAATATCAGATGTGAAATTACATACCTACTTTTTTTAGTCTAAGTAATCTATAATAATGCCTATACAAAAAGTTCGAAAAAGTTTATTTATAAGGTAAAAAATGGACCTATTTATAAAATTTTACACACAGAGAAAAAATATTCTAATATAAAGTATTTATGATACTTGTGTTAGATACTTGTAAGTTTTGTTTTGTTTTGTTAATTGGTAGTTAAATACATCACATGTGATTTACTCTGTGCACAGTCATGGAGAGACCCAAATAAGCATATGCTTGTGTTAGGGGCTCTCCATTAATTCTGAGAAAAAATTATGTTTCTTCATATTTCCATAATACAGTATTTCAGGTCCATTTTGTTAAAAACCCTTCAGTATAAATGCTTTTGTTGTGTATCCAGCATTACCTATATTCTTTTATGGCTATTCTTCTTCTTTCCACACCAATATTGTATTATTTTGTCTGTTTTGATAGAAAATTTTGATAAAATTATTCATGTGATAGATTTTTGACATAATATGTAGCATAAAAATATTTGATATAAACAATGTTTTTATTATACATGTTTAACTAATTTTAAAAAATTTCAAGTCCAAAATGATCAAAATTTGCGTTACGTAATACTTGAACGTTTCCTAGGCAAATAATTCTTGGATCTTGATCTGAATATTACTTATTTATTTTTGATAACACAGTAGCACAAATTGTTATTCTCTCGGTTGCAGTAGATCAGATATAGTTTTCCTTGTGTGTTTTTGGTCGCTGAACACGAATTCATTGTCCGTTTTGGCCCATACATCAGGATTTTTTTTTAAATAGGAAAAACCAATTATTTTTTTCCTTTTGAAAATTTTATTTCGCTCATATTTTCCAAAATATTAATTTGAAGGTATTATATGCGCGTCAAGATCTATCGACATGACAAAAAAAAAGGCCAATAGAAGAAATAATTTATAAAGTTTTGAAATTTTGGTTGTGAACTCCCAGTAGGAACCCAAATACATCCCCTTTTGCTGAAAAAAACACCCCCAAACGTGACCTCATGACGATTTTCTGCATTTTTAAACTGTTTTTGATGCATGTAGCATACTATTAGAAAGAGCGTTAATCAAAGATGTTTTTAAAATTATTCGAAAATCTGCATCGGTTTTGATTTTATTAAAAAAAAAGAACAAAAATGAGTTGTAAGTTTTTTTAACCATTATTTTTTTGGATTACATCTGCAAAAAATATCATCATTAAATAACAAACATACATTAAGGATGCCAACGAAAATTATTTTCAGTGCATAAGTACAAAAGAAAAAAAAATACAAAGAAAAGAAGGTAAAATAATGTGATATTTTCATAAATATTTAAAAATAATCATGACCTTGAGTCTTCGGTCAAACCTTGCCAAGATTGTCATACTCACTACCAAACACCCTGTATATATATTTAGCTGTTTTTGAAAAATAAATTCGGTTTTTAGGCAATTCAATTTTATTTCTTTCAAGTTCTTTTTGTCTTCAGATAAAGTCCGATATACTGGGTGTTTCACGAATTTTTTTGGCACTTCCGGTTTCGCCGGAAATAAAAAGGGCACAGCTCTGCCATTTTGAAATTTTTTTTAATGCTGATAGATATGGACGCGCTGATTCTAAAAATACAGGCGCATAATACCTTTACATTAATATTTCGGAAAATATGAACAAAATAAAATAACAAAAAAAAGGTTTGTTCCTATTTAAAAAAAAAACGGACGTGATGGGCCAAACCAGACAACGGATTCGTGTTGACCAACCAAAAATACACCTAGAAAACCATTTCTGATCCCACTGAACCGACAAAAAATTGTGGTCCTGTATAATAATTTTTCTGGGTGTATATTATGAAACAAAAAGACAACACTGCCAGTGATTTAAACCGGAATTTTACTAAATATAGTAAAATCTCGGCAATGGTAAAATTTCAAAGGTAATTAAAATTCCGCTTGGCTGTACGAATGAGTGGCAATTTTGTCTTTCTTTTTTTAGAGTGTACCTACCGGTATACCGGTGTATTCAATAAAATTACTTTTAAGTAAAAAATACAGCTTTTAAAAAGTTTTAAAATGTAAGTAGGCTTGTGTTGTCTTAATCATAAAATATATTGATACAATTCTTATAAGCTTTCTGTGTCAAAAATATTAAATAGCTTTTCTTTCTGGGGTTTTAAAATACACAAAAATACAGAGATTCTTAATTTAATTATACGGAAAAAATCTACGAAAAATTACCGTTTTTTTGTAGATTTTTACTTACAGTGTATATATAGTTCTCCGCATGAAACAAAGTCTCCGACGAAAGGGGGAGGAATCATTCGCTCTCTCTTTTTCCGTCAAAAGCGTTATAAGGCGTGAATGCCTACAACTTGTACACAAATAAAACAATTTAAAAGCTTTAGTATTAACTAAGTAATGGCCATTAAAAAAAGTTTGGACTTTTTTTCAGTTTTTCGCACTTTTTTTGAAAACCGTTAAAGATATCTAAAAAAACAAACATGTTTAAAATCTGCGTGAAAAACTGCATTTTTAATTATACAATGTTCCTAGAAAAAAATTGTTTAGGGCTGAAAATAATGACATTTAATTCTGGACCCCGGAGGTAAAGGACACCATGTCCATTTTTTGTGAAATAGAGTTAGTACTATGTCCTTGATATGTATTTTTCGCTTTATATAGAGGTACAGGGCACTCTGTCCAGTTACTATAAATAACGGAAATATAACAATAGAAAACAAAACCATGTCCATTTTCGTTGGAGGTAAAGAACACCATGTAGACTTGACTATTCATTCAAAGGAAACAAAATGTTCAGAAAGAGAAGTTTCTTCTGTGTTCGCATTGAAGTGCGACAGGAGAACATAGGAATGATTTACTTTAAATCATCATTTGATGGCGAGTTTGATGCAGTTGACCTGAATAGAATAAAAAGGATGAGTGGAAGATTGGAAGCTCGATTGGAAGATAGTAGGCCTAGGTTTCCAACAAATCTACCAGTGATAGATTCTACCAGTTAAGTCACCAGTCCCAGTATCCTAGCAGAAGTACAAAGACCTATTAGCTCTCTTACCTTATGTAAGAATCTGCCAAAAAGCGATGTCAACAACGGAGACTATCCTAACGGAGATAAGAGTATTCCTTGGCGGAATAAAATGCTTTCTTTTACAATACTGTGTTATCAGTGGCAAACTAATAATATCAGTTTGTTCAGCATACACTATTGATTTCTTTTTTCAGTGAATTCTAAACTAATATTACGTCCAAAGTGCAACATTCAGTCCCAAAGGTGTACAACACTAGGTCCACATTTTTTTTTTATAAATTACCAAAATATATTATTAGTATTAACATTTAGTTATTTCTTGTTTTTCTTGGGTATTAGGCACATAAAGACATAAGTTTCTTTAGTAGTTAATTACTTTAATTCTAACGTTTCGCTCAACTTGAGCTTCTTCAGAGAACAGGGACTATAACAATTAAAATACACGATAAGAGTTTTATAAAATCCGGCAAAATTATTTTAAACTTGTAAAAGTGTTTATAAATACAAGTATTATGCTTTAACCAATGCAGTTTTTCAAAATATGCATTCAGTGAAAAAAATCTCTGTATGAAGTGGTCCTCCTGTCCTTGTGATGGTAAGTTTTTCTTAGATTGTTTTCATTTTGTAATTTTTTGTTCAATTTTGCTTATCTCAGCAAAATTGTTTTAATCATTAGTGTATTTATAAAACTCTTATCGTGTATTTTAATTTTTATAGTCCCTGTTCTCTGAAGAAGCTCAAGTTGAGCGAAACGTTAGAATTAAAGTAATTAACTACTAAAGAAACTTATGTCTTTATGTGCCTAATACCCAAGAAAAACAAGAAATAAATAAATAAAAAAAGCACAAGAAATACCAAAATAAATTAACATTTAGTGTATAATTAATAATGTGTTACAGTTCCGTAAAGCAATTCCTATTAGTTGCGAAGAAACATGCTTTTAAAATCGAAAATTTGCTCTCCTGAAAAATTAGGTTTTTGTGACGTGGTATCCGGGCTCCAGAATTAATATTTCAAAAAATCAGTAGCATTTATCTCAGTCCAGTCAAACAACTTCTTACATAAGAAAATTCTCGATAGCCGGTCGTTTTTTTTTTGGGACCAACCCTTAACTTTAGGACGTCCGACAACGGTATTGCCCCAATTTTTTTGTCGGACAAGGTTATACTTGATTTTAAATATTTTTATATTTTCATTAAATGATCCTGAAAACATAAGCTGTGAGGTGCTAAATGTTATGACGTCATAACTTTACCATTTTAGGCTAGTTATGACGTCATAACATTTAGCACCTCACAGCTGATTTGTTCAGGATCGTTTATTAAAAATATTTAAAATTAAGTGGCAATACCGTTGTCGGCCGCCCTAAAGTTAAGGGTTGGTCCCAAAAAAAACGCCCCGCTACTGATAATTTTCTTATGTAACAAGTTGTTTGACTGGACATAAAAAACACATAAAGAAAGTACCGGACTCTTATGTATGTATTTTATTAGAATGTTATCAAAATAAAGTTTGGAAAATGCTGCACAAAGCTTGTTTGTTATTATAATTGATTTTATTTTTGCGCTTTATTCAAGAAAAGCAATTTCCAGGTTCATTTAATATTGATGGTTTCCAAGGGATGAGTATTTTACATACTGACCTTTTTACCGGCTGAAATAGAAAAGTTTGATGTATTTTTATTATTTCGCAAAAAGAATAAGAGCAAGTTCAACAAAAACCTGTAAAATAATTCGCTAAAGCTATTTTTGATCTTTTAAAAATAGAAAAAACAGTTGAAGGGAATCGGGGGTAAATTACCAAGTAACACAATAATTGTGTTTAATTATAATAATAATTATTATTTAATTATTAAATAAAAGTATTATTGTTTTACTAGATAAATACATTAGAAAAAGTTATTGTAAATCATACAAAATTACACAAAATGTAATGTAATACATGAATGTATAATAACATAGATATCATTGATTTACACCCACTGATAATTATAATTATGATAATTATCATTTAGGGACTAGTATTTTTTTCAGAAAATTTATATGTCGGTTCATGGTATCTTTAGGGTCACTTCATCTTAGTCCTACTTTGTTCTTTCGTTCTCTTTCGTTAGTTTTCGGTTTTTGGACTTAGCTTTTCTCCTTTCGGGTAGCGCCACACAAAGAGCATCGCACTTCCCCTCGATTAATGGGAGGCTAGCGCGTATGCATAGCAAGTCTACTATCGTGAGTTCGATTCTCACTGGCGCCGATTTTCCTTTTTCAGTTAATTAATAATTGAAATTTGAGAAGGCGATAAGTGAAACGGACACTCCCTAGAAACTGGTTCGAAAGTCAGTATAAGCCGGTGGTTCCCTCTACTACTAGCCCACACAAGTCCTGGACTTAGGGGATGCTTAATTAAGTAGAATAGTACGAGGTTAAACAAACATGTAATGTAATGTAAAAATTACCCTTAAGGAAGAAAAAAACGAAAACCAGAGCAAAAACCAACCAAGTACAGATGAAGTGACCCTAGGTATCTTACATATAGCTTCTATAGAAAATGTTAAGTCTATGGCAATCATTGCTTTTTTTACAGTGTGGTAATAGGATATTAAAGGACAGGTAACATAAGAAACACAGCCCAAAATCCCACACAAAACAACACAAAACATATATATTTATTAACATTTTATGGCTCGATTTTTATGGATAGGCTGGCGCACTCTCAACGGCTGAAGCGAGCAGGATGCGTCCAAGTGCACGAAAAGAAATTAGTGGGCTCTGCGCTATACATTATAAGATATTTGGTAACAGTGGCAAATTATAGTGATTTAAGCTATAGATTATAAGGGACACAATAACTAATAATGTTAAAAATAAATTGGAAATGATTATATATATTACAGACACGATTATATTTATTACAGGCACTATTATAAATTTACAGAAATTTTATTATATTATAAAAATTATTAGCACGGACAATAATTAAATCTATTTAAGCTATAAATGCCATACTATTTGTTATATTTTATTATTCACTAAACAATTAAAGTATTTCATATAAATTTTTACACTGACTGCCATAATTGTAAGAGAAAGCCTTGTATTTATATAATAAGCGATTATAATTTGCTTGGTATGTGTGTTATAGCGCTCCTAGCTATAATTTTTTTTTTCCGTGTGAGATGCACAATAACCTATCGTAATTAATCGACGTATATAAGAATTTTACCTGTTTCTTAGATCTTTAGATTCTTTTAGATAAAGAAACCAGAATTTTTGGGATTTTTCAAATGATTGATTTGTTTTTTTTTTAACAAATAATAAACAACAAAAAAAACAACAGTTTCATATATATAATAGATTAAAAAAAAAAACACAAAATAGCAACTTTCCTAACTAAAAAGTGTGGAAAGAGGATCTTCTCCGCACTAGACTGCATTTGGACTCAGCTACGCGTCCTTCAGGCAAGCAGTCGAGTATGGAAAAGCCTCTTTACGTATGTGTTAAGAACAATATTTTTATACGAGCGAGTTAAAAATAAAATATGCTTTTATAAGTATCCTTGAGTAAATTTTATTTTTATATATTTTTTAAATGGGATAATAATTAACAGTTAAGAAATTTAAACATTCTTATAATGTTATGAGGAACTACAACAAGAATAACACGACGCAATTAAGAAACAGTTTTAACAATTATTGAAAAAAAACTAACATTACTAATTACCAATTCGATTTTGGTTGATTTGTTGCAGTTTTCATTTGCATTTGCCATTTATATTACTTGTATATGCAACATTTCATCTTCTTTCTTTAATATTAAGGTTCATCATCATTTTATAAAAACTTTACAATTGAAATAGAGCTCTCTACAACTAGAATTATGAAACAAAAGACGTCTACCCTATCTCTATCTCATTTGTGCTACACTTTCCAGCCAACCAAATAAATACTGTATTTGTTTTTCATACAACAAATACAGTTATAGTTTATTTCTGCAATGTAATACATAAGCATGGAGAGCCCCAAATAAGCTTTTGGCTTGTGTTAGGGGCTCTCCATTAATTTTGAAAAAAAATTGTTATTCAAATGACATTTTCTAAGTTTCGCCATAAGTATTTATTTGGTTGGCCGGAAAGTGTAGCAGTGAGCTAATGTGAATCTGTAGAATAAGATAATTCTACTAAAATTTAGATGGCGCCAGTAATTTCTTTAATAAAAATATTATAGTTACACTTTTCGCCCGGCCAAGTAAATATTGTATTTGTTCAACAAAGAACAAATACAGAATTTGTTTGGTTGGGTGGAAGTGGGAGTGTATGTATGTCGTCTATCCTTTTTGGGTAGAACTTTTGTCCATGTCTAATGTAACGGGATAAATCTCCATTGGCACCACAATTGACACGAGAAAACTAGCTTAGGATGCTACCATGTTGATTTGTCGCCATGGAAACAAGTGACTTAGCCAATAATTTTACATGTTTGTATAATCAAGCTACTTGATTTTTATGAAATAATTTTGCGTGAGAAAAAGACCTTGTTTCCACACGCATATGCGTAGAAAAATTATTTTTCCTACGAGCGTGCGGAAAGAAGTTTCTTTCCGCACGCATATGCATGTGGAAAGAATGCCTTTTCCGCACGCATAAATACTGTCTAAATTCTTAATTGCGTAGTGTAATTGTTATATTTATTTATAATATTATAAAAAATTCAAATTTCTTAACCGTTAATCGTTTTTTTTATTAAAAAAATATAAAAATAAGATTTATTTAATAAAATATAATAGGCAGAATAGGCAGAAAGACCTCGGTCGTTAGCCTGTTGGATTTATAATAAATATTAGTATTATTATTTATTATAA
Organism: Brachypterus glaber; assembly: GCA_958510825.1. Lineage (NCBI taxonomy): Eukaryota > Metazoa > Arthropoda > Insecta > Coleoptera > Kateretidae > Brachypterus > Brachypterus glaber. The sequence goes on along the minus strand of OY294044.1, from coordinate 15,902,171 downwards.
AAGTATATTTTATTTTAACTCCGTTCGTAGGAAAAATATTGTTCCTAACGCATGCATAAAGAGGCTTTTCCGCACTTGTTAGGAAAATAGCTATTTCAATGAAGCTTATTATAACACACGAACAGAAACTACAAAAAACGGTATTACGAAACGCAAATAGATAAAATATTTTAGATACGATTAGGTTTTAATTTAAAGCGAAAATGTCGCTCTACTTAAAGCGCTGTCCACATGCATAATAACATAATGATATAATTTACATAATATATAAAACTATATATTTGCTATCATGATAAATAAGCAAATAAGATTGGTTGATAAATGATACACAAAGGAGGAGAAGAAGAAGAAGACGAACATATGCAAATTTTATCATTAACTGTGTATTATGCGTTTTTTTTTTGGTTATGTAAGCCTATGGATAAGGCTTTCAACAAAATTGAGTTTTTAATATTGAATTTTAATTAAAAACGCTATGAAAATATAAACCTCCATATTTTTAAATAGCTCCAGGCTTTATGGCATTTTAATATAGATATTTATGTGTCAACGAAGGTAATAACCTTTGAATATAAAATTTTTATTTGGTAAAACAAGCCGATATGTAATGCTACCATTCACAGTGGATGGTATATTGCATTTTCCTAAATAAAACAAGTTAAAACAAGTTAAAACGCAAAATAAAATATTGCTGCCAACAAAAGAATACTCCCCATGTCTATATACCGGGTGTTTTTTTTAACCTGAAACTTTCAAATATCTCGAATACTATGCATTTTAGAAAAAAAAATATCGGACATAATTTGTTTGTTTTAATGGTGGAAACAAAATGGCGTATTTATTTTTTACGGATATTTACGTTTTCAAGGTCATTTCAAGGTCAACTTTGTTTTTTTAAGTATATTTTTTTTACTGTAATTTAATTACCCTCAAAAAAATTAAAAATTTTTTGTAAAAAACTTTTTTTGATCGGACTTTTAGTTGCAGAGATAACACAGCCACACAAAATTAAAAAAGTTGCATCTCCGACGGACTTGACTAGTCAATTCCTATGTATTTTGAGCCGCTGAATCCGAATCTGAGGTCGGAATTTGAAAGTTAGTTCCCATTTTCAACAGAACCTCAAGAAACATAATTTTCGCAATGATATGATATGTTTTTTAAGGTTATGGTTATTTTTTTTTATTTTGTAGTAAAAGATGTTTTTTTTAAATACATAAATTTTGTTGGTATTTTTATTTATTGGTTTACTTGCAGGTACAGAGTCATGGAGAGCCCCAAATAAGCTTTTGGCTTGTGCTAGGGGCTCTCCACTGATTTTGATAAGAAATATAAAATTATAAAAAGTATTTACAAGTCATTTCATATGATAAGCCCAACTCGTTACCCAACTCGTTACCCAACTAAAAATTTAAGTTCTACAAAGGTTGCGGAAACCTAAAAAGAGCTTCTTTATATCACCTTTAGTAACCGGTAACCTTTACAACACCCTTATATGACCTTTATAACACTAATTTGGAGAATTTGAACACCTAAGGCAACTGCGTTACTTTTGTATAGAAATTTAGGTATTTATGTTACCCTTATAACACCTTTATAGAACTTTAGGTGTTAACAACACTACAAAATGCTTTTTGGGTAGGGATCTATAAAAAAATTTAATTTTCAACATTTTGACAAGGAATATATTAATAATATTTCCTACAGGATGCTTCTTGAAATTTATTTACGGTTATTTGTGATAAACACTCGGAAATGAAGCAAATAAAAACTTTATTGCATTACATAATCATGCCAACGTTTCACCTAATATTAAGGCTAAAAAGACATAAAAATTGTAAAACTTTTTGGACATAAGAAATATATTTTAAAAAATAATTGTTTTAATTATAACTATACTTACACTAGATTCTTGTTAATACAACCCACTCGTTTGACAAATTTCAGATTTTAATTTTTTGTTAAGATAGATTTTAATTTATAGTTAAAATGAGAATTTAAGAAAATTAAAACCATATGATTTTTTTTATTTTTTAGTGAAATTTTTTATTTTTTCATTAGAACCACCCATATGACGTTTTTTTTTTTTTTAATTTATGTATTTTGTATAAATAGGTAAAGTATAAACAAAATTAATTTATTAGTCCTGGTTGCGTAAATTTAAAAGTTACGAGGGTACCAAAGATCATAATTTAGAAAAAAAAATTAGACAACTTACTAAAAATATTCCAAATTTACTTAAAATATAGAAATCAGGTGTTTTTTATAACGTCAGCATTTAAATATTTTAACAATTTCATATTTTAAAATGTGTCATAATTAATAAACGCATTTAACAAAAATAGATTTTTGTTCCAATAACATTTTTAAAATATCTTTTTTATGTAGAAATGTTTTCATTTTGACAACATGATTTTTAATCCAATAGGTTGGTTGGTTATATTAGATCGGCGCATTTTCGCCGAATCTTTCCTGAGGTGTAGTCATTGCCGTGTCCCCTAAAAATTATAATTACAACAAATGTAATTCAAAAAGTTTATTTTTTGTTGTTAACAACAAAATTAAATTTATTAATATTAATGATTTCGTTATGACAGATATTTGCTTATACTGGGTGATTGGTAATTCGACCTATTCCTTAAAAGGGATTATACTATAGGTCATTTGCAAGAAATTAAGTACCATCAACTGGTGGTCGGAGATACGGCCCTTCGAAGATAAAATATTGAATGGGAAATTAAAAAAAAGCATCAATAAAATTTTAATGCTGCAGGGTAATTCTTTACTTAAAACTAAGTAAAAAAGTATTCTTCACCAAAACATCTAAATTTAATAGTATAGGAATAATAGCCTTTTAAAAAGTAACGTTTTTGGTAGCAAAAAATGTTACTTCCTTTTAATTGCATTTTTTTGAAAACGGTTGCTCCTGCAGTGTTACATTAATGACATTTTTTATTTATTTTTACTTAAGGAATCCATATGTTTTACAAAAAATCCAAAAAAGTACACATAAAAAAGTTTGGGGCAAAAATGTGTTAAGCCTAATACATTTTTCCGTCTAGGGACGCATCTGGTTAAATTCAAAAAAATAAATTCATATAAACTTACTGCCCTTATTAACACTAGTATACTTGCAAAAGTCGTCGCTATAGCTTAAAGGGTACCAGAGTTATTAATTAAAAACATTATTTTTATTACAATTTTAAAGGGCCGTACCTCCCTTAGGGCTGATTTCCGACCACCAGTTGATGGGACTTAATTTGTTGCAAATGACCTATAGTATAACCCCTTTCAAGGAATAGGTCGAATAACCATTCGCCCTGTATATGTAGTTTGCATTCATTTTATATTTTAAAGGGAATTTTTTTTATTTTTTCTTAATACAATCTTTGATAAATATTTTATTTAAATTAACATTTTTAAGGATTATCTACACACAGAAAAAATAATAAGCGTAGTCAGCAAATATCGAATATGTAGGCGAAAATCGATAAGCAGGTCACAGCGTAGGCCGAGTTTGTCCAATTATTTGAGTTATACAGGGTGATCAATAACTGACATGCCAAAATTTAAGAGGTGATTCTACATCCAAAAATATGAAAAAAAGTTCCTATAAAGGTTGGTCCGCAAATGAGCCCTAAGGGAGCTACGGATCTTTAAAATTGTAATAAAAATAAGGTTTTTAATTAATAAATCTGGTACCCTTTAATCTAGAGCGACGAACTAGTATTAATAAGGGCAATAAGTTTATGTTAATTTATTTTTTTGAATTTATCCAGACTGAAAAATGTATTAAGCTTAACAGATTTTTGCCCCAAACTTTTTTATGTGTATGTTTTTTGGACTTTTTGTAAAAAATATAGATTCCTTGAGTAAAAATACATAAAAAATGTCGTATAGTGTAACACTATAGAAGCAACCGTTTTCAACAAAAATGCAATTAAGAGGAAGTAACATTTTGTGTCACCAAAAATGTTACTTTTTAAAACGCTATTACTCCCTTAATGGGAGAATTATCTCAGCGGTCTAAGGCATCGATATAGCGCTATAGCATTGACACTGAACTAATGATCGTGAGTTCAAACCGGCGCCGATTGCCTTTTTCAGTAAATTAATAACTGAAATTTGGCGGAGGCGTACTCCCTAGATATATTGGTTCGAAAGTCAATTAAAGCCGGTGGTTCCCTCTACTACTAGCCCACACAAGTCCTGGACTTAGGGGATGCTTAATTAAGTAGAATAGTACGAGGTTAAAAACAAACAAACAAACAAACAAATATACTAAATTTAGGTGTTTAGAATTACACTGCATTAGAATTTTATTGATGCTTTTTTTGTTCCCCATTCAATATGTCATCTTCAAAGGGCTGTAGCTCCCTTAGGGCTCATTTCCGGACCAACCTTTATAGGAACTTAAATTTTGGCATGGCAGTTACTGATCACCCTGTATATAGCTTACAAACGCCAACGGTCTGTTAGGTAATTGTTTTTAGTCCCATGGGACTAGTAAAGCAGGCAATGTAAATATAATTAGATGCAATGAATATGAGGCAAAACACTTGAAATCTGCTACCGGTTTGCTTTGATGTTCTGATTAACCAAACTTGGTATAAATGATGAAAAAAAAAATTGTAAACTTTAAACTATATATTTTATCTATAAGAAAGTCCCACAATAAAATATAATTTTTTCTACGAAAAAAAATTACCATAAACCCCCCTTAAAGTAAACATTGGTATACCAGTCACGGTGGGCTTTAAGCTTACGGAGATGATAAAAATCGAACACCCCACAACTGATAACGGGATATTTTTTCTAATGCTTTCAGAATTACATGTTCGTTGAGAACAAAATCGTAGGTGTAGCCGTTTTTTATTCAAAAATTAGTATATTAGTATATATATGACAAAAAAAAATTCAAATTAAAAAGTTTGGAGGTTTCGCCCCTTAAATTTGTTTATTGGGGTAAGAGTATCATCCCTAATTGTTAACACTTTTGGGAGTCCAGACACATCCGGCCAGCCAGGATATTATTTTTTCTGGATACCCTGTATATCCGATAAAAAAAATATAGTTGTTTTTATGTGACATATTGGACTACACGCACAATGAAAAACATTTTTTTTTTGTGCCTGTTAGTAGACCTAAAATCAAGCAATGTAGTGAATTTTCAAACTTTAAAGGGCACAACTCCGCCATTTTGAAAGAAATATTCAGATTTTTTTAAGGTTAGCAATTTACTATCCCTTTATACCGTTTAGTGTTAAAAAGATTTAAATAAGAAATCCTTGGGCCTTAAAAAAAATGGCTGTGAACGACCTCTAGATTTTTCAAAAATTTTGAAAACAATTAGGGATGATACTCTTATCCCAATAAACAAATGTAAGGGGTGAGACCTCCAAACTTTTTAATTTGAAATTTTTTTGGGTCACATATATACTAATATACTAATTTTTGATGGAATAAAAAACGGCTACACCTACGATTTTGTTCTCAACGAACATGTAATTCTGAAAGCATTAGAAACAATATCCCGTTGTCAGTTATGGGGTATTCGATTTTTTCATCATTATTATAGTAGCTACTAGTAATTTAAATAACTACAGAGCTCTAGCTATAGTTTCTTAAAAGATTCGTATTGTAATAGGTCCAGGATACTTACTTAATGGAATTTTGGTCTATGTCAGAATGTTTTGCGATTCTACTTTAGATTACACCTGAGGCAAAATGGATTTTCCACTATCCATCTGTATTGTTCTCCACATATGTTTAGTCGAAGGAATATATAATACTACCTGGTAGTATCCCTACCACTAAAAAAATAACACTTTCCCTGTTTTTACAAAACAAAATAAAAAAAAATCCAAAAACTAAATTTTGAATATAATAGAAAACTACATTTATGGATATAATAGATTTCACAAAAAGAAGCTGTAAAAACTAATATCACTATACAATAAAAAAATATGCCAAAAATTATAGTGGCTTATACAGGGTGAGCTTTTTAAATTGAGGCTGTGACCTTTATTAAAAGCGCAAAATATAATTTAACAAAAGTTATATAATTTAATTTAAGAAAAGTTGTATAATGTTGGGTGAAAATTGATTCAGTACTTGTTTAACTTCTTCAAGGAAATCTGTCATTGCAGATTCTTTCTGTACGTAAAAAACAAGTTATTTTGTTTAAACTGTTTTTTTTGTTTACCTTTTAGTTTTTAAAAGCAAGCATTCAGAATGATTAAGCAAAAACATTTTACCCCATGATTTGTATAAAAATGCTTGAAATTGTAATTAAAATACATACAAATTAATCTGAGTGTAGTAGGATGGATTTGAAGCGGATTATTGCCGAATGTTTCTGCCTGTACACAAAGAAAAAGTTAATTCAATAAATCATATTGATTTACCTTATGAAAATATGTGATTTGTAAATAACGAAAAATATATTCTCTTTTGATACAAAGCATATTCTCTTCCTTATTTGAACTAAAATATTATACAAAACAAACAAAACTATGAGGACGAGTAAGTGCCTGTGAATGGCTCGCATAGGAACGTAATAAATAACAATGCGGTGCCGTGATTGGCTTGATGTGCCGCCATGTATCTTGTAAGCCAATCACGGCATCGCATTCTTATGTTTTATATTCTTATGCAAGCTTCTGGATAGGCCTTTACTCAAAAACTAAAAGAGATATTTTAGATCTATAAAAACCATAAGATAGATACAATGTATTGCAATGTTTGACTACATTCTTTTATAAAAAGTATTTTTTCCGATACAATACCTAATTTTTTTTCATTAGACTTTTTTTTTGACTTTTAAAATAATTTTTAATTAAGTAAATGGATTACGGCGCGGTCTATTTTTTTTAATAGCTGTAGTTGTTAAAATGACTGTTATTGCATTATTTAATTTATTTGTTAGGGACACAGTCTCATCGGCTATGCCGCTTACTGTTGTAATTAATAATAATAATAATAATAATTTAAATAATTTTAATAATTTTTCGTTGTAACCTTAAAATCGATCAATTTAATAGTTTTTGAGATAATTGCAATTTTAGTTGAAAATATTTATGGGAACGTTCAAGTATTACGTAGCGCGGAAATAGTAAAGATATCAATTTTCTTGGTAAGAAAAAATATGAAAAAAAAATTAAAATTTTGCATTGTTTCGAAAAAAATTATTTTCAACATTACAACATTTAAAAAAATATTTTAAAACGTCGCAGCACTTATACCATGAGACGTTTGAGGTCTAGTTTATGAAAAAATATAGTTAAGCATTATATCTACATATACCATACTTTTTATAGATCTTAAATATGTCTTTTAGTTTTTGAGTAATCGGCCCTGGGTATTTTAACTGAAACACCCGATAACTTAATTTAAGAATATGTTTTTCTTAAAATAAAACTTTAAACTCTTTCCTAATCAGGTAACCTAGCAAAAGCCTTTTGTTGTTTTAAAAATAATAGTTAATATTTTTAGATTTATTTAAAATAATTTATTTGTCTTGGACAAATAGTAAATAATCTCAAGAATATTTATTTTTTTAATCAAGCCTAATAAAATTGCTTGCGTTAAGAATACCTGCAGCTAAAACAAACTAATATGAATTTTTATACTGAAATTATTGTTTTTGTTTAAAAAATTGGCTTTAAACGAAAAGAATATGTTTAGGAAAATCAATAAAATAATTTGAAGAATATGGTTCTTTGTTTGTAATTTCTGAAACGAAGTCTATATGTTAAATTCTTACCCAAAGAAATTTCTCTCTGTGTAAGAATTTAATATATAGAGTTGGTTTCAGTTCTGAAATCAGTAGTGTTATTGATCTTCAGCCTGTTGCGCCTCTCGTGTTTACAAGCTATCCTTTCTCTTTGTCTTGTTTTTTTTTATGATAGATTTCAGGTTATTTTTAAACTGACTACTATTCCTGGAAAAATGTTTACAAGTTAAAAGAAAAAACATAGCTAATAACTCTATTATCGCATATACAGTACCTGCGTGGAAAAGAGCGGAAACTGGCATTTTTAGCGACTTTTGCGCCTTCGCCATAATTGCAACTCCAATTATATGGTCTGTTTCATCAAGCAAGAGAGTAAATTAAAAATCGCAAAGTAAATATTTTTACAACAGGTTTGAATAGTATATGTTTGTGTATAGAATATAGTTATGTTTTATAAAATAAACAACGCAGTATATTCGCACATCCAATATTCGAATCTGCTTTGAAAATATTCACTGTGCGATTTTTAATTTACTCTCTTGCTTGATGAAACAGACCATAGTATTGTTAATATACATTGCGGTCCAAAAGTCATTCCCCGCCTTTTAACTTTTCGACGAATTGAAATATCAACTTTTAATTCGGAAAACCTAAATTGGATAACATAAACTATCTTTGATACGTATCTGATATTTTTAGATCATAAAATATGCCCACATATGTGGGGAGAAAGGCGTGAAGGTCTCGTGAATATCTAAAAAAAATTTTTTTTCAGCAAAAATGTTGAAAATAGAATACTTTTATTTTTTTTTTTAATATTAATTAGAGTATACAGGGTGCCTGTTTTTCGACCTCAAGCATGGGTATCTCGGTTATTATAAGTGATACATTCGGTTAAATTAGAAAAATTTGTGCATTTTTATGCTGATAAATAATCTGAAAGAAAATTTGACCTATCATATTTTTTGTTTTTTAATTATTGCAGAATGAGTTTCGTTTTTATTTTTTTTTGAGCGAACACCGATAAAGCAAGACGTTTTTAACTGAAACAATGTTAAGGTATTTTGTTGCAAAGAATCTAAATCTGTTATCATATTATCTATGGTATTTAAGATGCAAGAGTTACAACACTTAACTTCTTTTTTTCTTATAGGTGCTTATTTGGACTTTTTACAATTTTTTAATACAGTTTTTTTTCTGATTAGGATGATGTATCACACAAGATGATCAAGGCTTACATTTCGAGCGAAATAAAAAAAATCATTTTTGCTCAGAGTGCTTTGGAAACAACGAAGCAATTTAATTAACGGAGGTTCGGTTTGTAACCATTATTATTCTCAATGTGATATTCCCACCTACGCGCATGCATGAGCTCAGCATTTAGTTTATCAAAATGTGAGGAGCAGCTAACTGTAAATCTAAATGCCGAGCTCAGGCATGCGCGTAGGTCACATTGACAATATTTACGATTTCAAATCTAATCTCCGCTAATTTAATTGCTTCGTTGTTTCCAAAGCACTCTGCGAAAAAATGATTTTTTTTAATTCGCTCAAAAAGTAGGACTTGATAATCTCGTGTGATAAATTATCTTAATCAGAAAAAAAGTGCAACAAAAAATGTAAAAATACAAAATAGCGCCCATAAGAAAAAAAGAAGTTAGGTGTTGTAACTCTTGCATCTAAAATGACATGGAAAATATGATAATATAATATATATATAATAATAGACTTACACAGAAAAAAAGGACATCTTGAATCAAAGCAAAACGATCTTGAACCAAGCCCGCCATGGCTTTCGTTTTGTTCAACGCCATGACTACCTTGGATCAAGTTCGCCGTGATCTTGGCATTTGAGGTCCTAGATTTAAGGACAAATTTCTAAATCAAAGCCTAAGTGGCGAGAGAAATTGTTGTGTTTACCAGATCTTTAAAATCTAAGTTTTAATAAGTTTTGTTTCAAATAACCACAACAAATTATGTTGTTGCCAGATCTTTTTTTTTTTTGGTTTGCCAAAAGGTAGTTTTACTATTTGACTTCAAAAAGTTTTAAATACAAAATAAATTTTTTAAAAATAAAACCAAAATCAAGCATTTTAAAAAGCAGGAACAAAATAAAAAACAAGTCGTTTTTTAATGTCAAGGTATTTTTTTTAAATATTTATCCCATTTATAATAAAAAAAATCAAAAATCGTCCTAGACAAAAAATTCTTGGATAAAAAAATAATCAACTTTGTTTTTTTCAAATGTCAGTCCGTCTGATTTCACGATTTTTGTGAACACGATAACTCAAGAACGAATAATCCAATCCACTTGAAATTTTTAGGAAAAATAAAGTTCTACGAGGAGAAGATCTCTATTATTTTTGAAATTAATCGCAAAGACTTGAGAACGGTTTTAGATGAAGACTTCAGATTGGGAGCATATGCATAGGTTTCTTATCCAAAGTTATCAGCTTGGATAGGTGAAAATTCGATTAAAGTAAAAGAGTCAAAGTTACCCCTAAAGCCCTTTAAAAAAAATATAAAATTTTTTTATTTTTCGAAAAATAAACCTTTTTTTGAAAAAAAAACAAGATTTTCCCTTTTTCGAAAAATCTTTCTTATTTCTTTGGGAACGTTCAAGTATTACGTAACGCAAATTGTACCAAAATTCATACACTTAATACCAATAAAAAATACTTCAAAATTCAATACCCCGGTTCTCGCGTTATTATAGATCATAGAGATTTCATATTTTGGCTACCCCCCTAATACGGAGTATGTTAGGGGGGGTAGCCAAAATATGAAATCTCTATAGCCTTGAATAACGCGAGAACCGAGGTATGAAGTGTATGAATTTTGGTACATTTTGCGTTACGTAATACTTGAACGTTCCCTTTGCAATAACCTTTTTGATTTTTTATATAATATATATATGCATATTATGCACACATAGTTATAACCATACTATGATTTATTATTAGTATTATTTTTTAGGAGCAGTAGTTTTTATCTTTGTATACAATTTGTTCACTGTTGTATAACTAAAGATAACGCTGGAGAATATGATATACTGAAGTTCGCAATTTCACAGAAAGTTCAATTTCATCATGGTTTAGAATTACGTTCTGTTCTAGTTAATTTAAAATCGCTTTAGGCTATTGCTTTCCCATTTTGAAAATTTTCAAAATTTCGGGAAAGCATTGTATTCATGCAAAAAATTTCATTTTTTTTTGCTTATTTTTGCGTTTTATGACGTCTCACATATGTCAATATGTCACAGTCTTTTGAAGTAATTGGCCATTTCACGAAAAGGCTGGACGGTTCATGAAATGCTACCACTACTAAACCAACCAACCAACATCCAAACTTCATGAACCGTCCAGCCTTTTCATGAAACGGCCAATTACTTTTTTGCGTTTTATGATGTTTTACATATGTCAATATGTCGTAGTCTTTTGAAGTAATTGGCCATTTCATGAAAGGACTGGATGGGATTGTTTTTTTTTTAACATTGGTGTGCGGCAAGGGGAAAAACACATTTTTTTACCAAAAAATAAAAATTGCTTCGAAGCGCGTAAACTATTTTTCCTACTCCTACTCCTATTAAAATATTGGGTTTCAACGTTTTAGTATTTAATTTTTTGTCCTCGTACCGTGAAATTTCACCTCCATTATTTTTTCTCTCTTCTACAAAATTTTGGGACAAAAAACTGATAAAACGTCATAAAACGCAAAAATACGCAAGATTTTTTTTTTTAATTTTCGCACGGTAATAAGGCTTTTCCGAAATTTAAAAATGTTCAAACAGAGAAAACAAAATAGATTCACTATATTATTTTGTAATTATCTTTTCTTTGTTTTAGGTAAGTCTTTTTTATATGGATTTTCTAATCGAGATAATTGCTGGTAAGTAATTTTGATTAAATGAATACTTTTTGCCTGCATCTTATATTTTTGATTTTTTCTGGGGTCGATTTTATGGTTTATTCTAATTTATATCTAAAATTATTAAACTAAATTAAATTGTTTGATATTTACAAATTAAAAAAATATATATAAAATATTTTACTATTCCTTAAAACGACTTTTGTTTGATTAACGCAGTCGCTTCAGATCCACATATCGGTACTAAGGGCAACTACGAAAATCAAATCCTTTCCATATATCTCTATATGGAGTTTAAAAATCGTTGTAAGGAATAGTAAAAACAGCTAGCCATATACTGCTAAAAGCAGAGACTGGATAAACCTATCCACAGTCCAAAAAAGGAAGCAGTTATTGGTTTCAAGAACCTATTGCACGCTGTCGATAGGGGGCAGATTAATTAATGCCACGGTGGACATTGCCGCCAATTGAATCCTAAACGCTAGGAGGGTACCTTTTACAGTGGTATCTGAATTAATAAACTAAATTATTGATTATTTGATATTTACAAATTTAAAAAATATATATAAAATATTTTACTATTCCTTAAAAAGACTTTTGTTTGATTAACGCAGTCGTCCCTCCGAAGTGACTGATCGATTTCGTGCTTTTTAGCACTCTTTAGAGCCACATATCGGTAGTAAGGACAACTACGAAAATCAAATCCTTTCCATATATCTCTATATGGAGTTTAAAAATCGTTGTAAGGAATAGTAAAAACAGCTAGCGACATCTACTGCTAAAAGCAGAGACTGGATAAACCTATCGACAGTCCAAAAAAGGAAGCAGTTATTGGTTTTAAGAACCTATTGCACTCAATGTCCACCGTGGCATTGATTAATCTGCCCCCTATCGACAGCGTGCAATAGGTTCTTGAAACCAATAACTGCTTAACATAACATGGAAACAAAAAAAGAAAATATTTTTTTATATATAAAAATTAAAAAAAAAATCTGTTTTTTTTTATTTTTCAATGACGCGACGAAAGTCCTAAAGAAAGTGTAATAAACAGGGCCGTCGTCGGTGGTGGTATAATCCTAATGCATTGCATTAATGGACAGTTGGGAAAATTGGACCTTGCAGTTAAAAATTTTAAGAATTTTTAAAGGAGGACCAGTTTGGATTTTTTTTAGAGCTAATGACTCCTTTTTTTAGCCATCAAAATTTATTTTAGAGGTTGTGACAAAGTTAGTAAATTTGATGCGAATGAGTTGAATAATTTGATATTTTACCTCCCTCCATCAAGACGAGTGCCCTCGCGACGTCCCTGGTAATAAATTTCAATTTCCAGTCACCAAAAGCATCTCCTTGACCTTCTGAGGATCGGATGTCTTGCGTCATTTTTCACGGAAACTGTGAATAAATTAATGAGTGGGAAGCCTTGATAGGAACATTAATAAAGCTATTCTGACATAAATCAGAATAGTGGTAATTTTAATTTGATAAATAACGTTCACTGTTAATTTTATTATGAATCCGATATCAAACATATAGCCGGATAATTTTGTAGATACTACACAGAAAAAAAGGTTAGGCAGAAGATAATAAATTATCTTGGATTTATATTACCTTAAATCGAGGTTATAATCTTCTTTTAAGATCATCTATCCTCGGTTTAAGATTATCTGTGACTTTGGTTTCCTTTAATTATTCTCTTGGTAGAAAAATCCTTGTGTCAAGGATTTTTTCCTTAAATGCATGACATTTAAAATAGTAACAGAGAATCAAGTATTATTATCTTGACTCAAAGCCCCTGTTGTCTTACGGTAAAGAGTTTGCCGGCCTCACCCCACGTAGATATACAGTAGACTCGCCCGTTGTTATTGTTGGCTGGCAGACAATTTGCGCAGTAGTTCAAGAAATGCGCGGGAGAGAAGTTAGGTTTGTTTTTTTTTTGCCGTCAGTTGTCTTTAAAGGTGTATTATCTGCTTTAAAATGGACGAATTTGTATCTGTTACCCTCAAACGATGGGAATTTTCAAATTTACTTAAAAAATTCACGGGTAAGTAGCTTTAAATAATTTATACCTAAAATCGCCATTTTGCAATGGCGTTGCAACAAGTTTTTCTTCAAAAACAAGTGCTTTTTCCTACGACCACCTATGAAACCAAATTTCACACGATTAACAAAGTAAGAAAGTATCATATTTCATAGGCGTGCGAAATAATATTATACGTGTGGGAAATTTTTTCAAAATATTCTATTAACCCTGGAACCTGACTGTGGGGTCTTTATCTTACACCAAGTCTTGGTTTAAGATAATATGATCTTGAATCAAGAGAATCATAATCTTAAATCAAGATTATAATTCTCTTCATTTAAGATTATATTATCTTAAACCAAGACTTGGTGTAAGATAATATGATCTTGGATAAAGATAATATGATCTTGAATCAAGATAATTACATACTTGGTTTAAGATAATATGATCTTAAATAAATGATTTAAGTGGCTTTGATTTAAGGAAATGTCCTTAAATCTTGGACCTCAAATGCCAAGATCACGGCGGATTTGATCCAAGACAGTCATGGCGTTGAACATATTGAAAGCCATGGCGGCCTTGGTTCAAGATCGTTCTGCTAGTATTTTGGATCAGGTACAACTAAATTTTATTAATATTAAATCTTAATTGAGAATTATTGTAATTTGACACTAAATCCGAAATTATACATTTCTAGCTGTTAATCTAAAGAAAATATAACTTCGATTAATATTTTTAATAAATATTATCATCTTAAATTTTTATTGAACAGTTGCATTATCCTCCTTCCTCATAAACGCAAATTCTTTTGTTAAGGCTAAACATCATTCATCTTTATTAGGTACCAAAAATCGATTTACCTTTTCTATACATTTGACGACATATATTCACTACTCCTTTATGTTACGTCTCAAAGAACTAAAGCCAAAAAAGGATTTTTCAATTAATTTTTATTATGTTCTCATCTATATAAAATAAAAAAATAGATCTACACTAGCAAAATTATCTTAGAATTTATAACGGAGAATGGACATTTTTACAAGGATTTTGGGCCCATTACCAACAGCAATGAATTATATTTCATTAGAAAGGTATTTTTATGTAGATTAATTCTAAAACCTACCTTAATCACCGGAGTTCCGAGTTATAGGCTTTTAAAGTTAGTACTTAGTGTAATAACTCCATAACCACCGAATCCCGTTAAAAATTCCCTTATTTTTATAGTATGTACGTATATTTTAAACTCATGCGCGTACTAGTTCTTGAAAGCATGATAATAATAATAATAGCCTTTATTTCTTAAAGAAAAGGGCGAAGTTTAGCCTATGGCTATTCTTACACTTAACCCAATACAACAGTTTTATCATAAAATTATTAAAAAATATAAATCAATATAAAAAAAAAAAAAACGTACGCCCTCATGCACTAAAGACGGAGAGCTAACTAGAGGAAAGTATTCCGTCATCTGCGCATGCGCTAGCAGATATCAACATAATAACGTAAACCAACGGCCCCGTTAAAAAAAAACACCAAACCAAAAAAAAAAAAAAAACCAAACCAACAAAAAAAAAGTCCAAACCAAACCAACAAAACAATGCATTTCATAAAAAAACACACACACACACACACAAAACCAGCACAAAACCAAAACCAATAATTAAAAGTTTCAAATTTTTGCCAGAGCTTGGTTTTATGAATAATCTGGGGGAGGGGGGTTGTATTTAAATAATATGGGGGCTAACTAAGATGTGTTTTGAGAGGTTAAAGTTTGTAAATCGGTTGCTAAAAAAAAATTGAAAATATTTTTATAAAATCCAAACAAGAGTTAAGAAAAAATATCATAGTGGTTTTGCCCGTTTAGGAGAAAGGCTTCTCGTTCATTCGAGACAATACTGTTTCATTCTTTTTAGTTATTAAGTAATAATTTCCATTAAATAAAAAAAAAATCAAAAATTAATGAAGTAAATTTATTATCCATTTAATATAACTAGGTTTACACATATCCTTTATATCGTCGGCTTACAAGTAAAAGGCACTAAGTCACTTTTTTTTAAAAATGGCATTTTAATTGCACTGTAATTAATTTTTGATGATCTATGTATAGGTAAACCGAACCAACTTTTAGGTGGACTGCCAAGCGAGTTACCCACTATACAAAACGCACCAATTTGATTTTGATTAAAATTTTATCTGGCAATAGGCACTAAGTCACTTAGTGCACTTAGTGCGTTTTACTTGTAGATTATTTTAAATGTTTCTGCACTAAGCGACTTTCTAAAAAGAGATAATTTATAAAAATATAATTGCTTGAATCATTTATATGATATATTTATTTATTGTACTGACAAACGCATTCAAATTGTGATATATTAAAGTTGATAGAATAGAGACAGAACAGAGAAACAGAATTTTACCTGTAAAATGGTAATGCTTTTTACGTGTACTTTCGATGTGTAGGTAATAATTTAATTTTTATTTGCATTGGTTTTTTTATTATCAGATAATATTTCAAAACTAAATTTGAAGCCTTCACACTAAGTTCAAAGTCTCGGTGCATTTCTGAGGGGTGTTTTCCGAACTTGCGGAAAACTTTATTTTTTCTTTATATTCTTATTATTTATGTAATAACCAACGATTAAGGAGCAACATTTAAAAAAAAAATCTATCGATTAGTTTTTTTTTAGTTTAGATTTTTTTTATAAAAATCTGCACCAGTTTAATTATTTGTCTATATCTCAGCTATTTCTAATTATGTAATAAAAATATTATTAAAAATAAAATAAAGACTGCTTAATTTTCTACAAAAAAAGTAAATACCATTTTTTTAAATCTTTTGCCGTTTTGTCACAATACGCGATTCAAGTTTAAAGTAAAACAAAAAAGTATAAATTAATCTTAATATTTATTAAAAATTATCTAAGGAGGCTTATTATATTATTATTTTAATAAATATAAAGATGAACTTTTTTGTTTTACTTTACAATACGTTTAATTAATAGAAGGGTTTTAATTTTAAATAGTTGTTTTTTATATTATTTTATTGACTTAGTGTTCTTTACTTGTAAGCCGACGTCATGGGCCTATAAGTAAAAGGCACTAAGTCCATGTCTTTTTTCAAATTTAGTTGAATTAAACTACTTCAATTTTTCTTTATTTAACTGCTAATGGGACATTATTATGTCCAAACATGTCATTGCAATTTGCGGTAGTTTTTTTCCAAAAACAATTATTACAAAAATTAAAAAACAACAATGAAAGTTAAATTTGTTAATATCTCAAAACCATGTTTTTGGACTTAGTGCTCTTTACTTGTAAGCCGACGATATACCAATCGTTTAACCTAAGAGTCGCTCCCTTAAGGGAGAATTCTCTGGCATAGTTTGGTATTCATTCTAAGGTCTAAACCAATTATCGGCCCTTTTGATGGCCATAAATTGATATAAATTGATATAAGACTACTTCAAGGAGTCCGCCTTTCTATCTAATTGCGAAAATCATTCAAAAGGTTTTGCGCTGTGGTTACGTATCCGCCCATCTTTCCCTTTTTTCGAAGCAATTATATCCCAAAAGGATAGATCCTTGTACAAATAAAGGAGAATTTATGTTCGAAAAAACTGTCTACGTAATGTCTCTTCGCAGATTTACAGCTAGAGAAGTGTTACGGGCTTACTTTCAAATTTTCGGTTTTCATCTGACAACCAATAGTTAATATACTCTATTTCATTTTATTATTAGTAACTATTTAGTTCTTTTGATTTTTATAATTGGTACTAATATTAGTTGTTTTGACTAAGGTTGCAATCATGATATTCATTTTGAAGTTTTTCAAAATTATTTTTCTCTTGTCACTGCCAGACATAAAATTTGGTATTTTTTTGGTATTATCCCAATTTAAAAATTGCATTATAGGGGTTTTTGAGGTCTCTGAAATAGAACCTGACAATAAAAAAATTCTAACTTCACCCCCGGGGGTGAGGGTGTTAAAAATTTGTTGAAAATTGCATTATAGGGGTTTTTGAGGTTCCTGAAATCGAATCTGATAATAAAAAAAATCTGACTCCACCCTAGCGAGGATGAGGGGATAAATATTTTGAAATATTTTTTATATTTTCGTGAAAATTTGCCGTACCTAACATCTCTACTCTAAATTTCTCTACTCCCTAACATCCCTACTCCATAACATCCCTACTCCACAACAACTCTACTCCGTAACATCTCTACTCCATAACATCTCTACTCCGTAACAACTCTACTCCACACTATATGCACTTTATTAGCCACTTAATAATAAATGAGCAGTTCAAAGAACAAAGAATCTTCTTCTTCTAGATTATTTTATTTTTTTCCTAGAAAACGTTTATCTTTAAATGTAAATCTAGAACAATCATAAATGAATTATTCTAAAAGCAACAATGACCGCGTACTCTTAACATGCACTAATATGTAAGTAATTAATAAATTGAATTCATTTTTGACAGTGACTTAGCATGACAAATATTCTTTTGAGCTAAGACAAGTGGCTAATCGAGTGTCTATAGTGTGGAGTAGAGTTGTTACGGAGTAGAGATGTTATGGAGTAGAGATGTTACGGAGTAGAGTTGTTGTGGAGTAGGGATGTTATGGAGTAGGGATGTTAGGGAGTAGAGAAATTTAGAGTAGAGATGTTGGTCTGCCAAAATTTGTATATAGGGGTTTTTGGGGTTGCTTAAACTGCATCTTAATTTTTTTTTTCTAAATCCATCCCCTTATTATAATCCAGTTTTAAAATTGGGATTAATATTTGTTAATTCAAAAAAAATTAAAATTTCTTATATTTTGATTAACTTCAAGGCCCCCGTGGGCAATGAAACAGACTCAAAAAAAAAAAAAAACTGGTTATGTTCTATAATAAAGGCAACATTTGGTACAAAATGCTACATGTTTGGGTAAAAAAAAAATTTTTGCTCCACCCTAATATTAGTACTTAATTTTTCGTCCTCGATCCGTGAAATTTCACCTTCAAATGAATTTTTCTCGAAAACGGTTAATCCTACAGTGTAAGAACAAGATAACCTTTTTTATGTATTTTAGGAGAATAGCGTTACAGGGGGGGTCCAAAATGATCAAAATTTGCGTTACGTAATACTTAAACGTTCCCTAACACTGTTATCTACTGAAATAATTATACATTTTACATCTTTTCTGGCCAAGTAATGGTTTCACATACATGGAGATTGCCAGGACATTGTAATTAAGTTGCTGAAACTCGTTTCAGTAATTTGGCTCACACTAAATTTAATTTAGCGGCCAGACATTAATTACAGTTGACAGGTGTTAAGGGAAAAAGCCTTTTGTCTTAGCTATCTTTTCGTAATAATAATTTCAACATAATTCAGCTCATATTATTTAATAAGAAAATATTTTTTTGTTAATAATATCTGTGGCTTGGTTCTATAAGGGCAATGTCACCATTTCCTTATTATGAGTTAGGGAGCATTCAAGTATTACGTAACGTGCTACGGGGGTGGGGGGATTCGAAAACGTTACGCCGCGTTACAGAGAAGGGGGGTGTCAGTAAAAATGTTACGTAACACTTAAAAAATTATAAACTTATAAAATGTTTATTGGATCACCTCGTGGATCAAGTTTTTAACAATGATCTAGGCCTAAAGAGATGGATTCCTTGCAAATTTATTGCACACGGCTTGGTTAACAGTTCACTAAATCCTCTAAACAAAAACAAATTAGAGATGGAAAACCATAGCCAATAACCGGTTTTCGGTTAACCGGTTGCGGAAATTACATCAGCCCGGTTTCGGGTTAAAACACGGAATCAATAACCGGTTAAAAACCGGTTTTAACCATAAAGCAAAATTTCCTTCCAATTTTTTTACTTTTTGTAAAAAAAATGTTACACAACAAATGGGTGGTGTGGGGGGTCTCGAAAATGTTACGCCACGTTACATGGGAGGGTGAGGGTCAAAAATGGCCAAATTTTGCGTTACTTAATACTTGAATGTTCCCTTATACCGCGGAACTACATTTTTTCTATGGTTTATTTAAATCAACTCCAATATGAGTAAGGATCAAGAATTTCTTAATTACATCTTTTCACATCTATAAAATGTAAAAAGACCAATGTCAATGCTTGTAAGATAAGTATAGAGTTTAAGCGAAAAGAACCGATGTGTGTTTTCAATAAACATTTCTGTAAAACTACTAAAACGACCAATGTTTGACTTAGTGTACCCGTTCAAAATTTTTGACATTGACCCTTTTAGAACCAAGCTACAGATATATGAAGAGTGCAGCTAACATAAGGGCCTAACCCACAAAATTATTGTTTTACAGGAGAAGCAAAAATGTGATTAATTTTTTTTCCAATTATATTTATACTTAATATTAATTACATTTTAATAGTGTTTGATTATTTACATCGTTTTATATACAACAAAAAAAAAACTGGAAATAAGGGCCTCAACAATTATCAAAAGGGCCTAACCCACACATTTCTTATTAGGTGTGTTTGCATAAAATCTCTTTGTTAGTCTTAAATAGGTTCATAAGCCTTTTTTAATCAAAAATAGTTAACGGTAAATATTTGGGTGGATCAAAAAAAAAAAAAAAAAACAAACTATTAAAAAAGCCTTACCCACACGTTTATTATAAGATTATTCTTTTTTATAAAATCTTGTCTTTTCTAGTTCTAAATAGGTTCATAACCTTTTTTAAATAAGAATAGTTAACGGTAAATATTTAGGTGGGGCAAAAAAACAAATTATTAAAATTTGCACACCTAACTTTATTTTCCAATGTATTTTTTTGCCGCTTCTAGTAGCATATAAGGAATTTTTATTAACTAGAGCGATAAACTACGTTAAGTAGTACCCGTTTCAAGAAAAAACCGTATTTCGAAAAAATTGAGGGCTAGGCCCTTATGTTAGTTGCACTCTTTATATGCTTTGCTTTAACGAAGTATAGTAGGTGATATACAGTAGTCGGCGTAAACTTAGTTATGACTCATCAACGTTGAAAATAAACAGAGAAACATAGGCTTTTAAGAATACGAAAGTTTTTAATTTTTATTTATCGATAACTTTTTCTCCCACCTTACTCTTTTATATGGAATCATTAAAAAAATAAAGATAAAAAGAAATAAAAATGTAAATATTTAAAACCTCGCATCTACGCTAGAGTCGACGCGCCGCATATGCGAGTACAGGAAATTCGCCGAGTACTGGTGATTTACGAAATATAAATTAAACAAGCTTTACATGCTATAGTATACTCTTCGTAATACATAACAACATAAATAATAAAGCGAAATACATTATAATATAAAGTCTAATTAAGATTACAACTAGTTAAACTAGATGAAACGTTGCAAGCACCCTGTCAAAACATCGGCACTAGAGTCATCTAGTTTTCAAATTTCAAACTAGGTGTTTTGTTTGATTTTAAATTCTGTATCTTTAAAACATTATAATCTAGCAAAAAACGGTATATAACATTTTTTATAGGGCTTTAAAAGAGCTTTTATTTAAAATATAATTTTTTAAAATCGGGTTATAAATATGTGAGATATGCTAAAAAAACCTTTTACTGCTTTAAACGCCAATATCTCGAAAACAATGCGTTTTAGGAAAACGTTCTTTATGACATTTTTTGACCAATTTAAAATTATCTTTTATATAAGTGCTATATTAACCAAATACAATAATAATTGCCTTAATTATAAACAAAAAACGCTAAAAATAGGAGTTTTACCCTACTTTTACCCCCTTACCCCCAATCGTTTACCCCCAAAATCTAATCAGCTCTTCGGAATACGATAAGAAATAATATGCAAAAAACCGCAAGTCGATATTTCATGTAGAAATGGAGTTAGAGAGTTTACACCCAGACAGACAGACAGACAGACAGACGGACGCAAACATTTTTTTTACTGATTTCGACTCAGAATGGTCTAAAACGTCGAGAAATGTGAAAAAAACGTGGTCAAAGATTTTGACTTTTTGGCGAAGATTTCAATAACTCTTAGTAGTACTAAGTGCCGATGTAATTAGTTTCGCTGAAAACCGTGTCGCCAATTTTAAAGAAGTTCCACTTCTAAATTTTTCGAATATAAAGAAGATCTAAAATCAATGCCCTTCTAAGATAAGCATGGGGTGCTTTTATTTTTAGCTGGTGATAAACACACAAATTATTTTTTAACTAAAAAATATAGTAAGCGTTTTATTAGCATCAAATCAATCTACCAGAAACTAATAAAATACCTGAAAACTGAACATTAAAGTTATGGAATATGACAAAGGAAGTTTAGTAATTTCGTGAACATTCTAATTTCATCTTTGTTTGAAAGTTGTGTATGTACTCATGCTAAAAGGGCAAAAGTTGGCAAAGTTGCATTAAAGGAAAATAATACCACAGTAATGCATGAACACATTCCTTGCACTTGATTTCGAGTCGAAATTCGCATTGTGCACATTTTGGGTTATCGGCTACATAGAAAAAACGGATTCCTTGAACCAAGAACACGTGTATTTGGATATGTTCAAAGCTGTATTCTCTTGTTTCAAGAGTGGCATTTTCTTGAACCAAAGTCAATGTCCTTGAATAAAGAGCGCGGATTTTTATTCCAAAACCCGTGCTCTTCATTCAAGGACATTGACTTTGGTTCAAGAAAATGCCAGCCTTGAAACAAGAGAATATGGCTTTGAACATATACAAAGACATGTGTCCTTGGTTCAAGGAATCCGTTTTTTTTATGTAATAGTAACTTTTGTAAGGCACAGATAACATTTTTGTCCAACAATTCTTAAATTGGTCCCTACTGATAATTTTTTGGTTTAGACTTTATTCACTAGATAATTTTTTATTCGCCTAATATAATATTTCAATATGAAACTAATTTCAAACTTTGCGTTACTATTTAACCTTAAAGGTTGACCGCCTCTTATGTTCCTTATTCATCTCAGTTCGTAAAGTTTGTTCTGTCATACTTACGCTGATAGAAAAATCTAAAAATAGTACAACCAAACGTTGTTGTAACAAGTTTGAGTTATATAGTAAAATTTTTGCGATTATTCTAAAACATTATAACGTTATATAAATACAATATTAAAATTGTAGATTCATATTATTTAATAACACAACAACATTGTTGTACTTTTTTGAGGAAGGATGATTAATAAAGATGGCGACAATCAGCTGATTCTAATAAATGTTTTAGCAAAATATTGAAAGTAGGCAGTTTGTGCTAAAATTTTTATGTGCATAAGTTTACTTAACGATAAGCATGTACATATACATGTAATTACATGTCATATGTAGTTTCTATGTGCACATAAATATTTAAAATACATAACACCAAATTTTGAAACGCAGTAGAGAGCCGACGCACCCCAGGTTCAGCTAGCCAGCTGCACACGGACGGGTCAGATGAATTGCCTGCATTTTAAAGCGAGGATCGTGACTTAGCAAGGAGCGACAATCCGACCCTGCGGAATTGCAAGCCCAGCCCAGTTTGTTCTCTGCGCGATAAAGAAAAACCTCATAGCTTAACAGTTCGTAGTTGTAAATCAAACAACTGCACTCATCTGTAAATACTGAACACTTTTACTTTTTTGTAGTTGTATTCTTTGCAATATACACGGTGTATTTGAAATAGGGTCGGAAATTTTAACTGATGATTCTACATCATGAAATATGACAAAAAGTTCCTATAAACATATGTCTAAAAATGCGTCATAAGGGAGCTAAGCCCCTTTGAAAGTGGCTAAAAAAATCGGTTTTTATTTAATAACTCAGGAACCCTTTGAGATATATCAACGAGGTTTTGCACGTCAACTAATCCTACCAAGGCCCGTTTTTATGTGTTATTTTCATGTACTTATTTCAACCAGGGGTGTGCGAAACGGGGAGGGCTTATCAGTTTTTTGTCCCAAACTTTTTTCTGTGTAACTTTTTTGCAATTTTATTTTTAAAATATGATTCCTCAGGTCAAAATACATAAAAAAGGTACTCTTGTTGTAATACTGTAGGATTAACCGTTTTCGAGAAAAATTAATTTGAAGGTGAAATTCTACGGTTCGAGGACGAAAAATTAAATACTAAAATGTTGAAAACCAAAATTTTAATGATGCAATGTTATTCTACATCAAAAACTAAGAAAAAAACCTCATATACAGGTACTTCAAAAAATCAATCCTAATGGAGCTATGGTCTCCTAAATATGCACCATTTTTAAAGCGCTATGGTAGCTTTAAAATCGTTTTTTCGACCTACAGGTATGGAAACTTTTTTTCTTAGTTTTTGATGTAGATTAGGATTAGTTGACGTGCAAAACCTCGTTGATATACCTCAAAGGGTTCCTGAGTTAAATTAAATAAAAACCGATTTTTTTAGCCACTTTCAAAGGGGCGTAGCTCCCTTATGACGCATTTTTAGACATATGTTTATAGGAACTTTTTGTCATATTTTATGATGTAGAATCATCAGTTAAAATTTCCGACCCTATTTCAAATACACCGTGTATAGTGGTTGGCGCATATACAACTATTTATTGTTGTATACTATAAACTAATTTATTAATTACGCTATTGTTCTATCAGTGTATTCCTTGGAAATATTAATTTATTGAGAATATGTCTTTTAGACCTTCTCCCTACAATAAATACGTCAGCCATCTTTTGCCGTTTTACATCCTCAACATCAATTAGCCCCTCTATTAAAAGAACATAAAAAATTCTCAGAAATAAGCTTATTGGTTGGGTAGGGTGATTTGGTATATTGATCGATTGATTAATTGATTGGTGGTTTTATTGATAAACTCTAATATTAATATTTTTAAATGTGCAATAATAGTTGACAATAAATAAAAAAATAGTTATTTATATACCAAGGGACTAAACTGGCTGTTTTAGTCCCGCTGCATTAGTGTTTCCTGAGCGAGCGTAGCGAGCGAGGGAAACAGAAATGTAAGGGACTAAAACAGCCAAGTTTAGTCTGAGGTATATACACTATTTTTTGCAGGACCAAACATAATTTAGGTAGGTAGATAAAATTAAAATTAAAAACCACGCGTCTAAAATCGGTTGTTTTATTTTCAATTGTTTTTTAATATGGTTGACACAAACGTCAAAAAAATGGACGAAGATGATAAATTTTAAGTTATGTATAAATTGTTATAACAATGTTATTTTTAAAGGTTTTCTTTGTTAAAATTAAATAAATTGGTTTGAATCGCTAATTTATTACAAAACACCACCAAACCTAATTTTTGAACCAGGAAAGCACATAGTAAGTATAATATTTTAATATTATCAAGTTTGCCGTGATTTTTATTCCCTAGGGAGAAAAACGGCAAGTTTAGTCCCGAAAATGAAAGCGTAAAATTAGGTTTTAGTCTTGGTCGTGCAAAAAAACTATTTACACTATCACGTTAGAGCTAATCCTCCTTCCCCCTTTAGTGCGTGATATACTTAAAAGATGACCCCTAGCAGTATGACAAAAAACAAGGACCTTATCTAACATAAGTACACATTTAATATTTTAAATACCTAAAAGTACGTTCCTTTCCAAAGTTAATTTAAAAACGCTGAAGGATATTTTCTACTTAAGATGTCAAAGAGGAAAATAATTTACCTTCCTGAATAAAATATTGTGGGACAAGTCTTTTTACGTTAATTTCATAATTGCGGAAATGGTTGGCAAGTAATTTAAAATCCCGCTTTGAAGATAATTGTTCTTTATATGCTTATGTAAAGTAAAATTTTATCCAGGAGGACTTTTTATAAGCCACGTGTGCAGGAGATGTGAGGAATTGGTCGAATAACCCTACCACCTTATAATATAAATATCCATCGCTGACAAGCTTAAGTTGGAAGTAATTCGGAAATGACTCACTGGAAACGTAACTGGTCTTTATATAAAAAATAAACTAGAGCCCCTACAGCTGCAATATTTTTTTTTCAACACCAGCCTAAAACCACATCTTTTTTACTGTTATTTTCATTGGTAGAAATATTATTTCTCTACCTATGACGTCAGAGGTTCTAAAAATAATGAAATTGCACCATGGTTAATAATGAATTTTTATTCAGCTATTTTGGCATCTGATGTTTCACTTAATTATTAATCACATTGCTATTTACAAGTGTCTTTAGGCACCAAATTTATTTATTGCATGATAAATTAAAAAAATATTAACTAAATTAGTACCTATAAAACATGTTTTACAAAAAACACAAGAAAAGTAAAAATCATTGGTCCATCATATTCAACCATAGATTATACAACCCATATATTACCGTAAGGATCATAGATTACTAGAGGTACAACCCCCATATATTGATTTTTGAGGCAATAGATTCTCCCTCACAGTTTTCGCCTGTCCCCTTATTTCTGGGGGAGTACCAGAATCATCACTTTGTATTTCACTTTCCATTTTTATATATTTTATAACTTAATAATTTTAGCAGATCACCAGAAAATTTCTGCCAGAAATGTCAAGTTATTCATTTGTTTTTTTTTAATGGCCGCGAACGGCCAGCGTGATATTTTAAATTTATAAGGGTTTTCATTAAATTTTAGTACAAATAAATAAATGTCTAATTAATTGTACTGGTAGTGAAAAAATACTATATTTTCCACGTGATTGAAGATTTAACATTTTAGACCGCGTCTTGCGGGCTTCGCGCTAGCGCGCTCATCCCGCAATTTGACGCAGGTTAAACTTCTCTCACTTGGTAAATAATATACTATTTTAGATAGAAATTAGTTTTTTAAACAAGCAAGACTTAGTTTAAATAAAAGTTTTGCAAAATTTTGTGGTATCGTGCACTGAATCCGGGGAGGCACTATATAATTTTATTTTTTGTTCGATTGATTCTAAAAGCGACACTTTTTGTTCATGTTTTACGGACGAAAAGTTGAACTAAAGCCAAAAAGTTTTTTTCGCCCGCTAACTAAGACTTGTTATTTTTAAGCTTTTTAAAAGAAGATGCTTTACCTTTACTGTAATATTTATAAAGAAATATGACCTTTTGGTCACTTTTGGTCTTGAACTAACCGTTCTTTTTGACCAGATACAGTTATTATAATAAAAAAAATTCCATAACATAACCTCAAAATATATGTCAACTGATTAATCTGTATTCACCCACTAAAATAAATTAAAAACACAAAATTTCAATTGTAAAATCACTTTCAATATTTATAATATTCACAGAACGGTTTCACAAGTATTATTTTCACAACAGACACATTTTAACAGAAATTAATCACCAAGATATAGCTTTTTTAATTTGAAAATGAGACCGCAAGTAAAAGAAACGATTCAATTGTTTTTGTAGCGATTTAATTGGGCAGAAATTTGTCATGGATAACTAGATAAGTAATAAGACAGTAAAAAGAAATATTTTTTTCACTTTAAAATTAAGTATATTTTAATAATTTATTATAATCAGTAACAATAGAATAAAAAATATAGTATAATACACGGGTAAAAAGTTATATTTCGATTTCGTAGGGCCGGCCTTATCGGCCAGCCCTCGGCCTCTAAAAACCTACTTAATCGAAAAATTTAACTTTTCGCCCTTGTATTGTAAAAGTATATTATTTACCAAGTGAGAGATATTTAAAAATTTTGACCTGCGTCTAATTGCGGACGCGGTCTAAAATGTTAAATCTTCACTGACGTGGAAAATATAGTATTTTTTTCACTTTTAATTAGCTATTTACTTATTTATTTTACTAAAATTTAATGAAAAAGCTACGTTCTTAAGTGAATTTTTCTTCAAGTTCTTCCCTCTTCAATACAACTCTGCCTACTGATTTTAATGAACCGGAAAACCCCACAGTACCCCACATCTTTGATACAAATTCACCTCATACAGAACACTCAGAAACTTTAACACATAATAATTTAACAGTAAAAAAGAGAAATAAATATACCAATAACATCACCTGCTCATATAAATATGTCTTGCCCAAATTGTACAATTAACTAGTATTTTACAAAATTACTAATTACTTTTGTTAAATTTTATTAATAATTATGTCATTTTAAAAAATAAATAATTTTATTTTAAGGTTATATCAGCAAAAGACCAGATTATTTGACAAGCGCCTAATTGCAGCTCTCCGTGCCGAAGTTGGTTTTGGTTTTTTGTTGTTTGGTGTTTTTGTTATGAGGGGGCCTTGGTTTGCGTTAACGTTGTTTGGCGTCTGTTTGGTGTTTTTTTTTTTCTAAAAAAATTTTTTATTTAAAATAATATATTGAAAAACAGTCAGCGCATGCGCGTGCGCATGTGAAGTTTATCAAAACGCCGCATAAAGAGCTGCACATAAGCGCTCCTGATTATTTGTTCTGCACAAATTGCGCAAGGCTTGGAGCAAGGCATATGCAACCTATAAAACATTGTCGTTTTACGAGTTGAATATCTAATATATGGGGGTTGTACCTCTAGTAATCTATGATCTTTACGGTAAACTATGGGTTGTATAATCTATGGTTGAATATGATGGACCAATGATTTTCACTTTTCGAAGTGTTTTTTTGTAAAACATGCTTTATAGGTACTAATTTAGTTAATATTTTTTAATTTATCATGTAATAAATAAATTTGGTGCCTAAAGACACTTGTAAATAGCAATGTGATTTAATAATTATGTGAAACGTCAGATGCCAAAACAGCTGAATAAAAATTCATTATTAACCATGGTGCAATTTTAATATTTTTAGAACCTCTGACGTCATAGGTAGAGAAATAATATTTCTACTAATGAAAAGAACAGTAATAAAGATGTGCTTTTAGGCTGGTGGTGAAAAAATAACTATTAATATAAGATTATAATCTTTCCTTTTTGTAACTTTCTCAAAGTAAGGTTTTACGATTCATAACTTCTGAACAATTCATAACTTATGAAGCATTAAAGACATTAGTACACACTTTACAGTAGAAAAATACTAAAATATTTTTTCTGTAAACGAGCAATACGTAGACAATTCCTTTAGACATAAATTCTTTTATCTGTCTAAGGGTCCATTCCTTTACGCTATAATTGCTAAAAAAAGAGAGATAAAGACGGGCGCTGGTGTAATTACGGTGCAAATCTTTTGAAATATTTCAAGCAGAACATTTCAGCAGTTCGATTAAAATGCGTTATAAATTAAATTGGGTGGTATCATTATAATGTTTATTCACAACCATTTAGTAATTGACTAATTACATATATACATAAAAGTTGAAAAATTAATTACACTAGGCAACAAATCGCAACTTTTTTTTTTGCCCCGATCGGAAAGTAAATTTTTCTTACTAATTCGAGGGCGTAGAATCCGAATCTGACCTTAGAAAAATTCCAGCACCTAAAATTTTTTAGATATAAGTTCAGGTAATAATGACGTTTTTTTTCAAAATCTTTAAAAAAAAGAGTATAATTTTGAAAATTTTAGTGTATATTAAAAAAAATACGAGGAATTCAAAAATCTATATGTCAAGAAGCTACTGTCAGAGTAAGTACGCGAAAAAAAAATAAAAAGCTTAAAATAAAAGTGCAGAGTTTACTTAATTGCTCATTTGTGGCAAAACTATTAAATTTTTTTAAAAACTTTATAGAACTTAATTTGTAGATTATAAAATTATCTACAAAAATATTTATGCAAATATATTTTTATTTTGCTTAGTTTGTTCCTAAAAAGTAAATAAATGAAAAAGATATAAAATTAAAGTACACAGTGTAAACTTTTTTCCCGACCCCAAAAAATATATGTTTCTTATCAATTTAAAGGCGCAGAATCCAAATTTGACCCTAAAAAAAATTCAGCACGTCTTATTTTTTAAATTTTAGTACATGCAATTATGCCAATTTAAAAATAATTTATAAAACAAAATATTGTGTATTTTTTTTGTTTTTTTTTTAATGGTTCTACATCATAAAAATGTTACTTTATTACATAAGAACCATAATACGTAACATTTTTTTAGTTCATTTTTGACCCCCTAGTAATGATTTTTGACAATTTTTAGCATGAGTACGTGGCGATAAGCTTGTCACATTATCCATTTTTTTTTTAATATTTTTTTTTTCATAATATCCCTATTTATTCTACCTATGAAAATAAAGTTTCTATGTTTTAAGTTGGGTATTTTTTAACTAAAATTGAGTCGCCGAATCCAAATTTTTCCTTGAAATATTTTTGTCTCCCATGATTTTAAAACAAAAGAGGGATAAAATAATGATTTTTTAACATTTTTATCTTATTTTTCTCAGAAAACTTAGGTAATAAAAATATTCTGAGGCCAGATTCGGTTTCAGCGACCCAAAATTAGTTAAAAAACATATGACTCCAATCGGGGCAAGAAACCGTGTTGCCTAGTGTTATTATTAACTGCAAATTCCCAAAAACGTTGAAACACCTCATTTTCCTCCCTTGGTCGGAAAGGCTCTTGTAGCTAAGTTCACGTATGTCCCTTGTCAAAAACTTGAATTTATCGACCTATATATGACACAACAGTTTTAAATGCATTTTTTTTTATTTATTCATTTATTCATGATTTAATTTATAAAATAACATCACATATTTTAAGTTATTTGTTTTTTCGCATTTATGAAAAATAAACAGTGACTACTTCCAAATTTATAAAAAGCATGACAAGATAATTTATTGTGTTTAAAAACAATGAAAATAGGTGAAATAACTTGCCAACTGGTTTACGACGCACGCAAATCTTGTGTTTCCATAGTAACTTAAAGATTGTTTACAGGCGGGAAGGTTTAAAAAAACTATACCTTTAATATAAATACTATAATATCGTAATATGTATATTAAATATTTAACGTATACGTGAGGCGTCTAGCATTAAAAGGTAATAAGTCTAAATCTTTCAAAATTGAGATTTTTATACCATTAAATCTACATTCCAAGGTCTATCAAATAAGGTGTTTAACAAGCGTCAAAGTATTTTTTATTAACAGCCAAACGGTTTTCCCAAAGTTAGCTAAGTTTTCATCACCTTTTGTCCTAAATGACTTACGTATAACATACATGTTTATTTTCTCAAGAAAGTTATAATATACAATACGATAATCGGGTTTCTGGGTGCAGGATAACGGTCCCTGCATGCAGGAAAACGGTCTCTGCATGCAGAAAAACAATTGAACAACTCGATTCGTTGAGGAAACAAATTGATTTTTAGAGAAGAGAATCCACAGATTTGTGTTATTTTCACTTATTTATTTGATTTTGTTAAACCAGTTACGTTCCCTGGCTTTTTATATAAAAAAAAATTGGAAAAAGTATTCTACTATAAAAACCATTAAGAATATCGAAAATTTTACTAATTATAAATTAATAAAAATGTAACCACAAAAATTTGGGAAGTGACTTCTTTGTCACAATGTATAATTAGTTATTTAGGTGAGGTAATGGAAACTTGGTAATAATTAAATTTTCAAGGCTCTTGAGTCAATGCTCAATACTGTAGCAACTGTTAAGAAATTGAAAGCTTTTAAAGTTTATTTGACAAATAAAAAACAAGTATTGCTTCACATTCAATACTGTATAATCTTCGCAATGATTAGTACTTAAATTTTATTCCTAAATTATAAGGAGAAACTGATGTAGCAATACAAATATAACGCTCAAGAGATTTAATATTTTTAGGAAAGATAATAATTTTTTAAAGAAATAAAAATGGTTTGTTTTTTACCCATTTTTTAAGGGTGACTTGGCTGCTAGCGTTACGTATTTATAGAGGACTAAATCCCAGCTTTACGAATAACAAAATGGCGGACAGTTTACAAACATTTTTAAATAATTTTCAAGAAAAACGTCTGCCATTTTGTTATTTTTTGCCCAAACAAAAAATCTTCTAGATAGGTCTATTGCGACTTCAATACTGAATAATATCCCGTTTTGTTTTATTTTTTTCAAAGTTACGTATAGGTGGGTTTAACCCCACCACATACTTTACGTTAAAATATTCATAATTTTAGTCAAGTATACACCTTATAAAAATATCTTTTTATAAAATAATTGTAGTTCAGTTTAGTTTTATTTTGATAAAGTTTTTTTTGTGTTTTAAACAAAGATTTGTTTTTCCCTGATTTATATCTCCAAGCATGTATTTTTTCTTGTAAATATGCATAGCAGAATGGACTTTTGTATTTCTTTAAAACAATAAAATAAAAACATAATTTTTAAATTTCCAAACAAATGGTTATTTTAAGAAAAAACACAATACTTTTTTATAAGATTTTTTAAAATTTGGGGTGAATATTGTGCGGTGAAAAGGAACATTAAAGGTTGGTGTTGCTGTACGAAGATTCCTAACAGGAATATTGAACTGAATTGATTGATTAAATTAAAGCGTGGTAGGTCTGGTGGTTCAACTCAATTTTTTAAACAAAATACTCCTGGTCACCGTCCGATTTTATGTAGGAATAAAACTTGTCCGTTTTCAGCGATTTTAATTTTGCAAACTTCATGAACCAACCCAAACTTTTTTCTGGACCTTCTGGAAAGGGTAGGAACATTTTTAAAAATGGTTCAGTGTTCAGGTGTAAACATTTTGGACATTTTTTATATTTTTGGAAATTTGGAAATTAAAATTTACAATAGGTACTCTTCTAGCTATAAGGCTGCGAATAGTTATTATTATAGCGCCTTAAAGCTTTTATCAGAATTCAATACTAAACTAAATATTTTATTTCTTAATCTAATTTAAATCTCATTTTGTTCTTAAAGGATGCATCGGGTTCCCCGACTTGGGCTAAGAGTTATCCAGTTTGTAAATAAACAGACAAATGAGAATTCCTACATACATGCATAAAAATGTAATAATAAGTATTTAATTTTTTTTTTGCAAAAGACGCCTTTTCTAAAATCATGAAAAAGTAACCCTTTTTTTATAAATAAGCAGAATTATTCTGCCAAAATGTTTCTTCAGTTTTTGAATTAGAAATAAATTTTCATAAACGGAATTAATCAATTTGGAAACAGCGCTGTTTATTAATTTCTAGCCAGTGGCGTATATTTTTTGTTTTAGTTTGAAGAGATTAAGCTCTAACATGGACCTATATGTGTTTTATGACCCTATTTCTGAATAACCCTGTATAGTATCATTATAAAGCAAAATAACTTTATTTCACCAATCAGCGTTGAATAAAAAAATGCTCGAAGTCTCACTCCACGCATCATTTGAAGCAACGGTCTTGATGCGAACAGCCTTTCCTAGAACTCTCTACCAAGGTAATTTTTCGACTTTAATTATAATATTAAATAATTTCAGTAATATATACTTAAATATTATTAAATAATGAATTTTGTATATTTTTATTTATTTTTTGTCAATTGGTTTTTTACTTATTCACATATCTTAATTTTTTACTTATTTACATATCTTAACTAAACACTTATACCTATACTTTATACACTTATACATCTATACACCTTTACACCTTTACCTATTTTTATTAATTTTCATCTATCAGTTTTTT
Source organism: Brachypterus glaber (assembly GCA_958510825.1). Lineage (NCBI taxonomy): Eukaryota > Metazoa > Arthropoda > Insecta > Coleoptera > Kateretidae > Brachypterus > Brachypterus glaber. The sequence goes on along the minus strand of OY294044.1, from coordinate 15,869,065 downwards.
GACAATTAGATTTTAAATTTATATAATTTTTTATTTCTATTTTTAATTTTTACCCTGAAGAAGAAGGGGCAAATTACCTTCGAAACGTTGGAACCGTTTATATATATTTAGTTTTTTATTAAAGTGTTCTTAACAGCAACATTTTTTCATTATTTCATTATTGTAAATTTTCGACGAATTCGAAATGATAATATGCTCAGTAATTCTAATTCTACGTCTAACCACCCGTTACTATGTGCTTGAGACACACAAGTCTTCAACTTGCTAACAGTCAAAGTCTCCAGAATAGGAGAGGTATGAGTAGTTGTTTACATCTAGAAATAGATGGCGCACAAGTCCACATCAATCTAATGGCTATATTCCTTTTGCGAGTAAAGTCTAACGTTTTCTTAATCAGCGTGCAGAGTTGACTCTTGGTACTGAAGAGGGCCAGCAGCCCGAAACTGTCAGTCTACCAATATCACTCTGTACGATGATTAGAAAATAGATTGATGGAATAATAAGATAATATGCTCATTCTTTCGTGGTAGTTTTCGACTTTTATCAGTTTTCTATAACACAACATTGCGAGAAATGCTACTACGATTATTCTTACCTGGTAGACTGCGACTTTTTTTCTATAAAAATTACACAAGTGAACTTTTCGCGATTTCTCTATCGCCAAATGTGGGGGACCGATAGTCTTTATTTATTGCCACTAAAATCTATTTTTTTTATGTGACTGATCGTCTTTCCCCTGTAGTTTTTATGTAATGGAATTTAGTAACAAACAGAAGTCTGTTTAGCGTCTGGACAAGTATAATAAAATTTGTTCTGAACTAACAAAACATTAAATTCTATTCTTTCAAAGTCAACGGAGTAGTGACTACATCTGGTGTAAAAAACTCATAAATTCAATCTTATGAAGTAAACGATTTTTAACAAAAGAATACAGTCATATAAATTATGGAAACCCCAAATGAACAATATGATAAAAAGATTAAAAGATAGTTGTGGCAATTTTGCTTTTTCTTGTCTTCTAAGCAGGAAGCGGGCGGAATGGTAGCGATTATGTGGCTGATAGGGTTGTACTAAGCTTTTATTTGTTATACATGTATGGCGCTGTCCATATATTACGTAACGCGCTTGGGGGGGGGTCAGGGAAATTGTTACAGTTTGTGACAGAGTGGAGGGGGGGTCTAGGTAAACGATACGTAACGGAATTTAATAAATTCAATGTTTATTTCCTAAGCTTGGCAGATGTATTTTTATTTCAACATAAATTACTATTTAGTGGCCTGTAATTCCCTTTTTCACACAAAAATTGACGAAACTATGCATATTTAAATAATATTGTAATCAGTAAAAAAACTGTTGATATTGATATTAAAAAAAAATCTTACGGCCCTGTTCTTGCGTGATCTTGCCGATGAATCATCGGCGATGATACATTTTCGCGCGGAATGTGTACTCACAGAACACCAATGTGTGTAGTATTTTGTGTACCTGTGCATAAACAATATACGTGTTATATGTGACACTCTGTGTAAAAAGAGGACCTAGTATTTCTTCCCTGTGTGATATTGATTATGAATATATTTTTAAAGTTTGAGTGATTTTTTCGTATAAATTTTTTTTAAGGTTATGTTATACTATATTTTAGGTTCATGTTTGTTTTGTCGAGAAAAACGAATCAATAGTGAGAATACAGTTAAATTTATTGCGAAACAAAATTTTTATATTGTTACGCGTTACACAGGGGGGGGGGGGTGTTGCTAAATGTGACAGTTTGTTACACAGAGGGGGGAGGGTGTCAATTTTTTTGAAAAATTGCGTTACGTAATATATCGAGGGCGCCTATGTGATTTATGTGTTTGTGTTTTTGTTATTTAATTTTAATTTTAATCCGATCTCTAAAAAATAAGTTAAGAAATATTTGTAACGTAAACCTGTATTGAAACCAAAAATTCTTTACAAATTTAAAATTTTAGGCTTAATTTATTTTATACTTTTTAAATAATATGTGAGGCGGAAAGGAAAAAGGGACCTCTTTTCGGAAATTTCCGGATTTTAGTTATTGATTATTTTGAATTGAGCTCTAAATTCTGAACAATTTGGTGCAAAAATCATGTCTCTATGATTTTTTTTATTTAGGTTACGGGCATTTGAATTTTATAAAATGAAAACGGGCGTTCTGAGAAAAACACACTTACAAATTCAAAACAACACAGAATCTTAATTTTTTACATTTAAAATAATTAAGGTATAATACAAAAGGTTTTTTTATTTTTAAGTTTTAAAACTTGTAAAGGACAATCTGAACTATAAGAAATCGCAAAAATCAGAAAATCGATAAGTTTACCCAAACTACTAATTTCGACTGTACTGAAAAATTGACATCGCCGACAAGAGGTCCCTTTTTCCTTTCCGCCTCCCATATATAAGTAAAATCTAAATAATTTCGTTTAAAAAAACTATAGAAATATTCTAAATCTAGTATGTGTTAATTAGTATCATTTAGATCATTCTCAAAACATGATACTATTACTATTACTGACAAGAAAAATCCGTTCTTGCTTATAAGAGATAAATTCTGGAAAGATTTGTATTACTTAGTAAAAATAAAATGAAAAAAATAATATATTGTTTTACTAAGAGGAAAAGTGTTTTTTACTAGTCTAAAGAAACTACAGATGAGTAAAAAAATCACTTTTCCGCTGAGTGAAACATACTATTTTTTCTTCAAGCATCCTATATATATTTTTTTAAATATTAATTTTTGCATTCAATTTATTCAGTAATAAAGTATGTTTTTTATTAAAATAGGCCAATAAAACCCTTTCGAAATTAACTTAAACCTTCCTTAGCTTATTTAAAATTTTTTCGTTGGCTAAATCGCGAAAAGTGTACGATATAGACAATTGCCTAATGTAGCATTTAAAATTTCGGAGAGATTTGTAGGTGTATAAATCATATATTCTTCAATCCTTTTTAATCAATTTCACACAAGGTTTTTGCACAGAATCTCGAGTCCATCACCTGTTTACGTAATAAACAAAAAAGTTTGAAGTATGGCTGTCATCAAAGTCAAAGAGTGCTGCCGCCAGTGGTGATTTTGCTAATTTTTTTTACGGCTTACAACAATGAACTCATTTATTTACTGTAAAAAAATATATCACTTCTAACTAGTGTGTTCAGTTATAAAATATGAACATTTTAGTACACTTGAAGAAAAAAGAATTTTTTTTTCCTAAAAATTTTTAATAATTCGGTGGATGGAGGCCCTCCATGCATAAAATTACTTGAACGTGTAACATAACAGCAAGTAAAGCCCTAAGCCATCCAACTATCTAGATGTAAAGCTGGGCAGTAATCCGACAACTAAGAAGTCATGGTCTGTAGTTCATACAAAACTTAACCAGCAAACTTATCTAAGGAATAAATAGATGCTTTATACACAGTTCAACAAGAATATCTGATATGATATATAAACATTCACGTGATCACATAACCTTATAAAACAAAAGAAAAAGATTTGGGGTTAGCTCTCCGAAAAAGTATTTTTTCTTCAAGCGTACTAAAATTTTATAACTGAACACACTAGTTAGAAGTGATCTATTTTTTTGAAGTAAAAAAATGAGTTCATTGCTGTATGCCGTAAAAAAAAGTTAGTTAGCAAAACCACCACAGCACTCTTTAATTTTGATGACAGCCATACTTCAAACTTGTTTGTTTATTATGTAAACAGGTGGTTGACTCGAGATTCTGTGCAAAAACCTTGTGTGAAATTAATTAAAAATGATTGAAGAAGAATATATGGTTTATACACCTACAAATCTCTCCGAAATTGCAAATGCTACATTAGATAAGTTACCATCGAAATCGCGCAAAGTGTACGATTTAGCCTACGAAAAAAAAATTAAAATGAGCTAAGGAAGGTTTAAGTTTATTTCGAAAGGGTTTATTGGCCTATTTTAATAAAAAAACATAATTTATTACTAAATAAATTAAATTCAAAAATTAATATTTAAAAAAATATATATAGGATGCTTGAAGAAAAAATAGTATGTTTCACTCTGTAGTTTCCGGACTCCGCTTCGTAAATTCTACAGACTAGTAAAAAAGTTTCACTTTTTCTCTTAGTAAAAAAATATACTATTTTTATTTTCGCGAATATCGCGTAGGTATCCTAGTATTTTAGTGAAAAGTTCTTCTTTATGTAGGTATTTTATGTCAAATTCAAATAAGTTGGGAAAACCAACATACAAATTACATAATTAAATAGTAATTTTCATGTTAGTGTGTAATAATCAATCTTTTCACCGTTTCGTTCAGTTTTGTGGCTTCACGTAAATGGAATAATTAAGTTTAAATCAAAGTCCTGGATGGTTTGGTTTAGCTAGATTTATTTTTTTCAGTTATACCGTGCGATTATAAAGTGCCGAATACTTTTTAATGCAAAACTGGCATTAGCAATGAGTAAAATGCAAGAAAGTTGTGTGCGTTTCACTGGCCACCGAGCTGTTGTACGTAGCAATAATATGGGCTTGTCACGCACATCTCTAACAGAGGCGTCGCTTCAAACGAAGAGTATTTTCTTTTCAAACTGTTCGGCATTTTATAATCGCACTGTATATGCACAAATCCTAACGCTCTATTTTAATAATGTAATTAGTTAATAATAAGTACAGTTCAAATTGTAAGAATCCATCGTCTGATGGTTGACTATATTTTATATTGCTTTTATAACTGCATTATTATAAGATCAGTTGTAATAACCACAAAAAATCTTAGACAATATCTACATATTATATATTTTTAAATCTGCTTTATTTCGAAACAATAAAACGCTGAATTTGAATCTATTATCAGATGACATCTACCGGCTGGTTTTTGAACTATAGTTATATAAGATTTTTGGGTATTTTCACAATTTTTCTAGTTAAAAAAACAGCCGGTAGATATCTAATTTGATATTTGATTGGAATTCAGCGCCTCAAAATAAATAAGATAGGTCTCCACCCCAGGACAACATACTTTTTATATTTACTAAAAACAAAAAAATCTTAAATATATATTTTTTGCGTTATTTCGAAACAAAAGTTAAGGTCCTGGCGTTGAGACCCATCTATTATGTATTTTGAGGTGCTGAATTCGAATCTATCATCAGATTAGACTTAAACCGGCTAGTTTTTGAACTGGACTCAATTTTTTTTGGGCGTTTTCACTCATTTTTCGAGGCTAGTTAAAAAACCGGCCGGTAGAATCTACTGTCAAATTTGACATCAGACTTGAATTTAGCGCCTCAGAATACATAATCGAATCTGAAAAATGGTAACTTGCCAGATATTAGAAATTATTCTTTTTTATGGAATTAGTAGGGTAGTAATTTAATAATTGACTAATTTATATCAATAAGAACCAAATTCTTGTTTATATATAATTAATAAAGTTCTAAATAAATACCTTATTAATTGTTTAAAAAAGGATAATTTGGCGATACCCCTCTACCCCAGAAAAATATACTTTTTTTATTTTATGGACCGGTGTTATTGTCATTAGTAGTTTGTTTGGTCTATTTAAGAGACAACCTTAGTGCCTATGGCTCATTTATCTCATGAGGGATTAATTTGAATGCAAATTAGGTATGGAGATGCTACAATCATTAGTTGGTGGGCACCATTATTGGTTGAGAACATTTTTAATGTTTTGGTGGGTAGTGAAAATTTTGTGAAAGTAAACGAGGAAACTCGAAATGAGGGGGTTAGGGGGATCTCTTTGGATTTAGGTGTGCCTCATAATCCAATGGGCATTGAGGCATATTCAGAGTACCTTGTTTTGAAAGGCCTGAAGTTAACATGGAAGAGTTTTGTTGCGGGTGATTTTATTCCAGGCTTTATACCATTAAGATTAATAGCATAATTTGCTTTCTAAAGTAAAACTTGTTTTCGCCACTACTTTTTAAAGTATCAAGATTTTTCTGAGATCTAGGATTTAAAATTCTCACAAAAATTCTTCATAAATCATTTCAACGGTTGTATGAAATTTATTTTGAAGCTTGCAAGCGTTTGTAACAAGTTTCATGAATAGTTTAATGTTTAAAAAAAGCTGTGAAGATGTAGTGCTTTGCATTCAATACTGTTACTCTTCGCAATAGTTAGCTTTTTTTTAATGTACCTACTTATCTTCTTAAAAATTTGAAAATTTACTGAATATTTGAAGATAATCTAACTTCTCTGTTTTCAATTTTTATTATTTTTTTCTTTCAAGCGACATCGGAGATAAGAAAGTATTGTTATGACGAGAAAAAATTAAGTTTTTATCATTTTGATGTATTTATCCGTCTATACATTCGAAAAACCGATATTTTGATGACCCACGGTAGGCTTACGGAGATTAAAAAATCGAACACTCCATAACTGACAACGGGATATTGTTTCTAATGCTTTCAGAATTACATGTTCGTTGAGAACAAAATCGTAGGTGTAGCCGTTTTTTATTCCATCAAAAATTAGTATATTAGTATATATGTGAGCCAAAAAATTTTCAAATTAAAAAGTTTGGAGGTCTCACCCCTTAAATTTGTTTATTGGGGTAAGAGTATCATCCCTAATTGTTTTCAAAATTTTTGAAAAAATCTAAAGGTCGTTCACAGCCATTTTTCAAAAAATATGTTTTCTTAGCTTTTTTTATTTTTTTTAAGGCCCAAGGATTTTTTATTTAAATCTTTTTAACACGAAAGGGTATAAAGGGATAGTAAATTGCTAACTTAAAAAAAAAATCTGAATTTTTCTTTCAAAATGGCGGAGCTGTGCCCTTTGAAGTTTGAAAATTCACTACATTGCTTGATTTTAGGTCTAATTACAGGCACAAAAAAATGTTTTTCATTGTCTTCAAACATTTTGCGTGTAGCCCAATATGTCCTCACATAAAAACAACTATAATTTTTTTATCGAATATACAGGGTATCCAGAAAAAATAATATATACATTTTTTAACACTTTTGAGAGATAAATTTGGTTTTTAGGTAAAAAAATAATATAAAATATATGCATCCAATACAAAAATTAATACAAATTTTATGTGTCCAGACACATCCGGCTGGCCGGATTGGCCGTACAGAACAGCCCAGGCGATTTTCACTCAGATCGGCCCTCTATAGTCTTAGGTGCTTCACGATATGCATGATATAAATTGACTTGGCGTGCCGAGTGGTCTAAACCTAGCAATCTAGTGCATTTTCAAACTTTAAAGGGCACAGCACCGCCATTTTGAAAGAAAAATTCAGATTTTTTTTGAGGTTAGCAATTTACTATCCCTTTATACCGTTTCGTGTTAAAAAGATTTAAATAAAAAATCCTTGGGCCTTAAAAAAAACTAAGCAAACATATTTTTTGAAAAATGGCTCTAAACTACCTCTAGATTTTTTCAACAATTTTGAAAACAATTTGGGATGATACCCCAATGATTACCCCAATAAACAAATTTAAGGGGTGAGACCTCCAAACTTTTTAATTTGAAATTTTTTTGGGTCACATATATACTAATAAAAAACGGCTACACCTAGGATTTTGTTCTCAACGAACATGTCATTCTGAAAGCATTAGAAACAATAGCCCGTTGTCACTTATGGGGTGTTCGATTTTTTCATCTCCGTAAGCTAAAAGCCGACCGTGGACCGTCCGTCGGTCCCACAAAATTATTATTTTACAGGAGAAGCAAAAATGTGATAATTTTTTTCCAATGACATTTATACTTAATATTAATTATATTTTACTAGTGTTTGATTGTTTACATCGTTTTATGTAGATTTCAACAAAAAAAACTTGAAATAAGGGCCTAAACAATACCCTTAATTATCAAAAGGGCCTAAACCACACATTTCTTATAAGTTTATTATTGCATAAAATCTTCTCTTTGATAGTCTTAAATAGGTTCATAAGCATTTTTTAATCAAGAATAGTTAACAGTATATGTTTGGATGGGGCAAAAAAAGCAAATTATTAAAAAAGCCTTGTCTACATGTTATTTTAAGACTGTTTTTTTTATAAAATCTTGTCTTATCTAGTTTTAAATAGGTTCAAAACAATTTTAATTAAGAATAGTCAACGGTAAATATATGGGTGGGTCAAAAAAAACAAATTATTAAAATTTGCACCCCTAACCTTATTTTCCAATGCATAATTTTGCCATTTCTGGTAACATATTAGGAATTTTTATTAACTACAGCGATAAAGTACGTTAAGTAGTACCCGTTTCAAGCAAACACCGTATTTCCGTATACAACCATTCCAAAAAGTCGGTTTAAAAGTATCAAACAATTAAAAAAAATATCCGTGCATATAACTATAGTATGTATATAACTACAGTTAATACAACCCTCCTTGTTATTCTAGTCAGGCTAAGAAAGAATTTAAAAGTTTTCCTTTGTTATAAAGTTTTAAAAACTACTAACTTATTTACCCTTAGTTATTTTTAATCATAAAATATTAAATTCAAGATACTTACCTACAGTGTATATACAGTGTAAAAAGTTCAAAGAAGATGTTATTACTTCAAGATCAGCGATGCTTAAAGCATTATAGTATAAATAACTTTATAAACGGTTTAATATCTTTATTCTTTTATAACAAGTTTAAATTTTCTTACATTTTATAAAAACAGCAGATCCATTCTCGAATGCATACAACGGTTTTCGTGTGATGTCCTACAGGACAAGCAAATAAGTGTTTTCAAGACAAGACAATGATCCCTGAGGCATTTTGCGCCTAGCGTGTCACGTTTTTGCACTCATCTCACTGATTTTGACGGAACTTGGAATAGTTGTACTACTAGGTATATACCGGGTGTCCCAAATTTTACTTTCCATTCAATATCCCCGTTATCTTAAAAGATAAAAACATTAAATGGGACCAAATGTACTTTTAAATAACTCACCAAAACACACCCCTCACCCCATCGGAACCACCCAAACTTCTTTTTCAAATAGTTATTTTAGTAAATTAAAAGAACTGTAAATCCTGAATTTAACGGTGTATTTCACTTTTCACACAAAATATGATTGGTGGTACGATTTCTGACTTCGTTAATAACAATAATGAAAACATTATTAAAAAATCAGTTTAAATAAAACCAAACAACTTGTAAAACCACCCCTAACTTACATTTGAATCATCATTAAGGCCCGCTTAATTAGTTTTTTGAACAAAAAAACAAAGTTTTTAGCACTAGACAATTTGAGTTTCGCAGAGGAAAATCTACAATACAAGCATTACAAAAGAGACTGGAGGACATAGTCAAAGCCTTTGGAGAGGGCAAGATCAATGGAATGACCTCATTTGCTTCAACAAGGCCTTTGATTGTGTCCCACACCCAAAACTATTTGATAAGCTTAACTATCATGGAGGGGTTTGGCACTAACCTCCCACCAAAAATATAATTGACCTCCTCAATGACTTTTTACATTCTAATAATCAGAATATTTTAGAATATTTCAATCTATCTATTCATATTTTGGCGGTCGGAATTGCTTTATGGTTTTACCATAAGATGGCAGCTCTGACAAATTGTAAATTTGCAGTGTTATATTTCGCGATAAAAGTTGAATATTAAAGACAGTCATATCGGATTTCGGTTCTTTCTACAATAAGCTCTTAAAGCTTATGCAAAGCGCATCCCGGGAAATCAAAACAAACTGTGCAAATTGAATAAATTATGACTTAAAAAAGGAAAAACTGTTGTTGAAGATACGGAACGAGAAATTTGCAACAAGCCGCTATGAAAAACAAGGCAACATTATCGAGAGAGTCGATTATTAAGGGTTGGTTTGAGATACATTAGTAAATTCTCTTTTGGGTACAATTTAATGAAAATTTTTGGAAAATTGTCTGATTAAAAAAAAAATCTTGAAATCTGATGGGGTTGTACTTGTAAAAAGGAAGGGTACATGCTATTTAAAAAAAAAAACAAAAGTTGGGGGTGGTTCCAAGAGGTAGAGTAGGTAAGGTGTAATTTTGTTAATTTTTTTTTTTATTTTTTTTATCTTCTTAAAAAACAGAAATATAAAAACCTGGTGTGACATTATTCTTGGTAAAAATGGGATACTATTTAAAATACAGAATTTGGGGTGGTTTCAAGAGAGTGGGTAAGCAAAGGGCGGTTTTGTATATGACAATATAATCTTCTTTGGCTCCCATTTTTTGCAAAAATTTATATCCTTTTAAATAACGGAGATAGCTTGTCAAGAACCTGGTGGGATACCCGGTATATGCATAGAAGGGCTGTAACTCACTTATAGCTCATATCTAGATCAACGTTTCTAGCATATAAATTATAGGAACTTTATTTCACATTTTTTTATAAAGAAACTTTAAATTTGACAAGGTGCGGGTGAAATAGGGTATAATGGCCCATTACGGACGGCGTGCCTGAACCGTCAGTAAATAAATGTTTTTAGCACCTAAAATTATCTTTCAGGATACACTTAAAGAGTCTGTAAAAAAAACTCACCGTAATCGGCCGAGCCGTTTGTAAGAAAAGTGAGGCATGTATTATACATGACTACAATAGGCCTTGTAAGAAACAAAGAAAGTAGCCGCTTCACAGAAAAAATAGTGTAATTAATAAAAAATAATTATTTTTGATACCCTCAGTATAATGAATAAAATGTATGAAGTTTAAGTCATGACATATACCAAACAACAAAATAGGTAAAAAAGTGGACAAAAAGTCTAATATCAATTGATACTTTATTTTGTTGCTTGGGATGTGTTACCAAAAAAAAATTGACCCGGATTTCTGACCCCCTAAAGTTGGTGATAATAATAATAATAATAATAATAATAATAATAATAATAATAATAATAATAATAATAATAATAATAATAATAATAATAATAATAATAATAATAATAATAATAATAATAATAATAAACGTTCTTTATTGCACAACTTTCAAATGGCCATCGACCGTAGTCCTTCAGCCTAAAGTTGGGATAACACAAATATTTTGAGTTTTCAATGTCACAACAAGGCCGTTTGTTGATGAAATTTTTTGAAAAAAAAAACAGGTTTTTTCCTTATATATCCTAGATCACTATTCTGTGCAAAAGGCATTTTTATTTATTTCTAATAGGCCCTAAAAAAATTAAATCTGGAAAAACGATTTGTATTTGTATTTCTTTTTAATTGTGAAAAAATACGGTGGTAATCTACTTACTCTAATGAACAATTTTGAGGGGTAAGAACTTTAAAATTTAAAAGAAAATCAAAATTCTGATCACCCTTATGAAGGTGTAATCTTTAAAACACACTTTTCTCAAAAACGTCTCGGGAGAAAACGGTGATTATTACAGATTATTTATGTGCTCACAAATCGAACCCCGCAAGAATTTTGTACAGGGGCAGGGTTGGGTTTTATCTCATTCTCACTCTGCTTGGTATACAGAATTTGAAAAACTCGCTAAGACAGGCAATTACGTTACTAAGAAGGCATAAAATATACCCTATTTCATTTCATTATTAGTAACTAAAAAAGTTGCGCAAAATTGAATTATAGATTAAATACAGCCTGTTCCAGAACTCGCGTACCGAAATTTAAGAGGTGATTCTACATCCAAAAATATGAAAAAGTTTCTATAAAGGTTGGTCCGGAAATGAGCCCTAAGGGAGCTACGGCCCTTCGAAGATGACGTATTGAATGGGGAACAAAAAAAAGCACCAATAAAATTTTAATGCTGCAGGGTGATTCTTCATTTAAAACTGAGCAAAAAATTATTATACACCAAAACACCTAAATTTAATATTAAAGGAGTAATAGCCTTTTAAAAAGTAACGTTTTTGGTGGCACAAAATGTTACTTCCTCTTAATTGCATTTTTTTTTGATAACGGTTGCTCCTACAGTGTTACACTATATGATATTTTATATGTATTTTTACTCTAGAAATCTATATTTTTTACAACAAATCCAAAAAACATACACATAGAAAAGTTTGGGGCAAAAATGTTTTAAGCCTCATATATTTTGTCCGTCTGGGCACGCCTCTAGATAAATTAAAAAAATAAATTAACATAAACTTATTGCCCTTATTAATACTAGTATACATGCAAAAGCTCGCCGCTCTAGCTTAAACGGTACCCGAGTTATTAATTAAAAACCTTATTTTTATTACAATTTTAAAGGGCCCTAGATCCCTTAGGGCTCATTTCCGGACCAACCTTTAAAGGAATTTTTTTTATATTTTTGGATCTAGAATCACCTCTTAAATTTTGGCATGCCAGTTATGGATCACCCTGTATGTCTTTAAAAAATAGGTTAAATTGTTGTCATATCATTGTTTTAGAATATAATCTTTTCCTACTATCCTCTATGAAAATGACATTTAGCACACTCTTTTGTTCTTTAGAAAACGCCTTATATCACACTAGTTTGATATTCTCATATCACCCTAGTTTGATATTTAAGTATGGAGGGTTGCCTGATTTTATTTAGATATTTACCTTGTAGATTCTACGAATTTTATTCACCTTGTTTTATAAGCCATTTTACAACTTTCACCACAGCCTTTTTTGATATATTTTATGTTTTTTAATCCAAATATTTCTGTTTTTCATGTCAAAAATAGAAACTATAGTTATAACGTTACTATTTTGACCGTTACTGTAAAAAAGTACAATTTTACTGTCTTATATGGCAGCATAGCCACAAAAATCTAATTTATTTAGAAAACTGTCAAGTTTGCCTTTATTTAGGACAAGCATATATGCAACCCATTAAACAGCTATGTACTATATTAATACCTATAAAGTCCAAACGTTACTATTTTGACCGTTACTGTAAAAAAGTACAATTTTACTGTCTTATATGGCAGCATAGCCACAAAAATCTAATTTATTTAGAAAACTGTCAAGTTTGCCTTTATTTAGGACAAGCATATAGGCAACCCATTAAACAGCTATGTACTATAATAATACCTATATTGTATTAAATTTAAAACCAAGGTAAATGAAAATCATATTTCCTGTTTGACGTACATATATAAATTTGGATGCTATTTATTATTATTTTGTGCTTTGCTTTTCTTAAAAATTAATAAAAATTAGAAAATTTTAAAATAAGAACCTTCATATTTTTTCGGGATCGTAGGAAAAATAGTGTACATAACTCGTTGGAAAGTGTATTTCATACACTCGTGGAGTTTCCTCAGTCGCCTGGCGACTCGTTCGTAAACCTTTCCACTCGCGTGAAATATGTCACTTTCCGCACTAGTTATGTAATATACTATTTGCGATTTTTTCATAATACGTGAGGAAATATACAGTGTGGTCCAAAAGTCACCCCCCCTTTTAACTTTTGAACGAGTTGAGATATCGACTTCAAATTTAGAACTCTTAAATAAGACATTTTAAACTATCTTTTAGCATATATTTGATATTTTCAGCTCTTAAAATGTGTGCAGGGGGGCATGGGGGGACATTTTTTTAAATGGAAAAGGGGGTCGTGTGATACATCATTTTAAAGCTTATAAAATTCTATATTTAAACTAACATTTTTATTTTTTTTTTAAATGTTTTTTAAGGTTTTGATTTTTCAATTTTTTGTGCTGAAAACATTCGATTTTTTAAGTTTTTTTAAAATTTTTATTTATGTCAACTAAAATTAGTTTAAAAGTATAATTAACATTTTTTATGATGAAATTATGCATTTTTAAAAAATTATTTGTTTTTTTAGAGGAATTTTGACATTAATACCCATTTTCAACCCCATTTTAAACCCATTTTTTTTTTAAATTAAAAATATGAAGTTAAATGGAGAATTTTATAAGCTTTAAAATGATGTATTACACGACCCCCCTTTCCATTTAAAAAAATGTGCCCCCCTGCCCACATTTTAAGAGCTGAAAGTATTAAATATATGCTAAAAGATAGTTTAAGTTGTCTTATTTAAAAGTTCCAAATTTGAAGTCGATATCTCAACTGGTTCAAAAGTTAAGAGGGGGGGGGGGTGACTTTTGGACCGTTCTGTATGTTCTTTAGCTTATCCAAATGTACTTGTTATTACACCGAAATTTGGTAAACATTTTACAACAGTATTTTAACACGTTATTGGAAAATAGCTTGGAAGTCTCAATCTGCTATTACATATCACATACCACAATTTATTATATCGCTTATTTATCACTTATTTATTTACACTTTTTTTACATCACTTTATTTGATTATAATTATATAACATTTTTCAAAAAATCTTTTAAAAAATGCATACTTAATTATATTTTGGACAGTGGCAAGAGAAGAAAAGTTTTGAAAAACTTTTTTCCTATGAAAATTAGAGCCATATTAAATTTTCATGAAAATATATCAAAAATAGTTATTTATATACCAAGGGACTAAACTGGCTGTTTTAGTCCCGCTGCATTAGTGTTTCCTGAGCGAGCGTAGCTTTTTTTTGTCTTGGAGCCCTATTAATAGACAACCAATCCACTGAAAAAAAAAATTGAACCTTAATTATTTTGTTTTACTACAACTAAAAGCAAAAAAAAAACACTGTGCGTTATATCTAAAAAAACGAGCTGATCGAGAAAAACGAAAAAATGTTCCGAAATCATCACATCAAATATAGCCAGATGCAACTAAAATGGTGTCGGCAAATTTTTGAGTGTAATGAATTTAAATATAGTATAACTCACTCCCCGTCCGTAGAAGGCTTTTACTAGAAGCTCATATATCGGGTATCCTTCTGTAATATTAAATGACTTTGGGTTTTTATGCTTTTGTTAATGTATTCCGTATTATAGCTGTTACGAGCCAATAATATACCTTTATATAGCTATAAGCAAAAAATAAAATTCCATTATATCAACACGTGTCAGCTGCCCCATTACCATCGTTTATATCTGAATATAAAATCACGAAACTGTTTTAAAGCTCATAGAAAATTTACGTTAAAAACTTCGGATGTCTATAAAATATTAATAGTTAATTTTATTACAAAATCTGCAAAGAGCATTAAATAAAGTTAATTTTCTAAGCTCGCCCACTGCTTTTTCAGTGAAGGTAAACATTTTCATTCCCAAGATAAAATTTATATTATTGACATATTTAATTATTACTATTGTTATTATTATAAATTAATTAAGAGCAAAAAAAAACTATTAACTAAAAAAATTAATATTTTAAGCTGTCATATTTAATTTTAAAGGCAGTAGAATTCCTTGCTGAGATTACATCTTCAGGGAGAGAGTTCCAGTGATTAAAAATTCTGACCGGGAACATTAATTCACGACAAGGGAACGTTCAAGTATTACGTAACGCAAATTTTGATCATTTTTGATATTTTTTGGACCCCCCCCCCCTGTAACGCTATTTTCCTATTCAATTAACATAGAAGTAACACTCCAAAATGACTTTAAACCCAGTTTCATATTTTTACATTTTGGTATTTTCCGTTTTAAATCACCCCAAAAATGATAAAAATAACTTCTGGATAAAAAAAAACAAACAAAAAACTTATAAAGTAGTAAATTGACAATTTTAAGTGATATATACAAAAAAAAAAAACCTGACCAAAAAAATCTGTTTGTAGGTTCAAATCTACGATCATTTTTTATCAAAATCCATTAAATATCATAAAGTTTTCCCACTATATTGGATCTACTCTTTGAAATTTTGAATGTTAAAGTAATTATGTTCCACTATAATGGATTCGGTTTCAGCAACCTCAAAAACCCTTAGATACCAGTTTTCACGAAAATACAACTAAACAGCGAATTTTGGCCGCGAAAAATCCTTATCTGAAGGCAGTTTTGGAATTATCAATATAGGTTTATATAGAAATACTTTAAAAAAGTTTGCAAATGCAGGCCAGTGTAAATGATGGATTGCACAAACCCACAACTATATATTAAGTAGAATTAGGAACCAGGTCCGGACCTGGTTTGCTAGGGTAGAATGATCGATAGAGAAAGCAAAGTTTGGGCGCATGTTCTCCAATTTAACTTCCTCTTTTCTCTAGTCAATGAGTTTTCAGCCTTTGATAGGAATCTCTTTTTAGCAGGCCTACTTTTCTTTTCGTTCCTTGGCAAGGAATCCTTGCCCCGGGGTAACTTATTATTAGAAAATTAATACTTTGAATTACTCCTAAGTCACAAATCTTTTTTGATATGAAATGACCCAATACACTGTTAAAATTATAATATATTTATTCTTTAGAGAATATATTATACAATCCATTAAAAATTAGGTTCACAGAAAATACATTAAAAAATACATAAAAAAAAACATTTTAAAATAAGTTGAAAGGTAAAAAAGAGAAATTCACAATATATACTACAGTATATATACTGTACTATATATAGTATAGTTTACAGGGTGTTCCGTGAGGAAAGGGAAATATTTAAAGGATGTGTTCTAGAGGTCAAAATAAGAAAAAAAGTTCCCACAAACATATGCCCCAAAATGACTCGTAAGGGAGCTACGCCCCTTTAAAAGGGGTTCTAAAATTTCGATTTTTGTTTAATAACTTAGTATCCTTTTGTGTTATAGCATCGAGGTGTGAGCTATGCTTTATAAGGCCTATCAGCCAATAGTATATGCATGTAGTTACTTTAACCAGGGGGGTCCGTAACGGGGGTCTTATCACTTTTTGCCGCAAACATCGAACTTTTTTAATTTTGCCTTTTTAAAAATACAATTAAAATTGTATTTTTCTCGAAAACGGTTAATCCTAAAGTATTACAGCAAGAGGACCTTTAATTTGTTTTTAACTGAGAAATACTATTCTAATAATAAACCCACAAAAAATTAAACAGAAAAAAGTTTGGGGCAAAAAAGTGATAAGACCCTCAATTCGCACGCCCCTGGTTTAAGTAACTGCATGTAAATACCATTGGCTGATAGGCCTTATTAAGAATAGATCACATGCAAAACCTTGTCGCTATTACACAAAGGGTGCCTAAGTTATTAATTAAAAATCGAATTTTTGGAACCCCTTTTGAAGGGTTTTTTGGACATATGTTTATATAAACTTTTTTTCTTATTTTGACCTCTAGAACACATCCTTTAAATATTTCCCTTTCCTCACGGAACACCCTGTATATTGTAATACTGTACTATATAGTATAGTATAGTATACAAACATCCACAAATTGCTTTTAAGGGCCCTACGGTCCTTTAAAAAATGTTATTCTTCACTTTTTAAGGGACCGTAGCTCCCTTAAAAGCGATTTGTGCATATTTTTATATGGTAACTTTTTTTCATTGTTTTTCATGTAGTCTCCTTGCAGTATTGAATTTTTTATTGATGAATTTTTTATTCCTATTTTTGGTACTCAGAACGTGAAATTGCCTAATAAATTGCAATTTTTTCGAAAATCCAAAATCCAAAAAAAAAAAAAACGGAATAAAATCATGAAGCGTTGAATGTTGAATATTAATAAACCTCTACCTCTATTAATAAACCTCTACCTCCTAATTATTTTAATACACTTTTTTGGTCAATTATGTAACTTTTTATACTGAATTTACATCTGAATAAAAAACACTCCCATTCCGTTTAAATTTTTTACTACCTCTTCCGGCTAAGGGTGTGGATGAAAAAAAATCTGCTGTGATAAAAAGGTGTCCCCGTTGATACTGAAGCTTAATACCACCTATCTGTTACGGTTTTTGAGGTGTCGACTTGTAACAGTTTAAATGGCCCAAACGGTATGCAGTGTGACACTAAAATTTGATTTTTTACGCAAGGTAACAAAAATTAAAAAAAAATGTATTGAAATCATTTGGAGGACACTATAAGGTTTATAAATATTCAACATTCGACGCTTCATGAAGTTTTTCAGTTTTTATGGGATTTTTTACCTGTATACATAAGGGGTAACTTTTTTATCTATTTTTAACTAAAAAATCCTATCTTATTGAGAAAATGTCAAAAAGTCTACAGATAAAAAAGTTTGGGGCAAAAAAGTGACATCACCCTCCCAATTTTACACGTCCCTGGTTAAAATTACCAAATAAAAATTACATAAACGGAAGCCTTTATCAATGTTAAGGCATGTACAAAAAGTCGTTTCTGTAGTTCATAGGGCTTTAGAGATATTAAACAAAAACTACTTTTCAGATGTACCCTTAGGAGGGTCATAGTTTCCTTAAGGCCCATTTTCGGACCAACCTTTATAGGAACTTTTTTCATGCGTTTGGACCTAGAATCACCCTTTAGAAGTTTGTACCCTAAAACAATAGCACTAGCAAAATACTCCTTTAATAAAATTTATTTTATTTAATAGTACGTTTTATACACGGAAAGAAATTAGTGGGCTCTGCGCTATACATTATAAGATATTTGGTAACAGTGGCAAATTATAGTGATTTAAGCTATAGATTATAAGGGACACAATAACTAATAATGTTAAAAATAAATTGAAAACGATTATATATATTACAGACACGATTATATTTATTACAGGCACTATTATAAATTTACAGAAATTTTATTATATTATAAAAATTATTAGCACGGACAATAATTAAATCTATTTAAGCTATAAATGCCATACTATTTGTTATATTTTATTATTCACTAAACAATTAAAGTATTTCATATAAATTTTCACACTGACTGCCATAATTGTAAGAGAAAGCCTTGTATTTATATAATAAGCGATTATAATTTGCTTGGTATGTGTGTTATAGCGCCCCTAGCTATAATTTTTTTTCCGTGTATAGGAAATAATTTCAATTATATTTTTAAAACTATTTAATTTTTGATTGATTTTAAATTTTTAGGCGAATGACTGTTTACTTTTTGCGCCATATACTCAGCACCTTTTTTAAAAGTAATCGTTATTATACTATTCACAGCACGTAGTGCTAGAATAGTATTTTACGGTAGTTTAAGAATTTCCCAAAATTGCCAAAAAACGTCCTAGACAAAAAAAATTTGGATAAAAATGTGTTTCATGAAAAAATGATAATCAACCTGTGGTTCAAATTTAAAGTCTTTAGCCCGAAGCGTTCTTAAGTTATTATGGTCAAAAATTTCCCGGACATACTGATCGACAGACCGACAGACAGAATTTTTTTTTGGCGGAAATTATATTTTTTGGATATAAAACGTCCAGAAACGATAAAAAAAGCAATAAATTTTTTTCGAATTTTTTTTACTAACGCAAGATTTTCCTTGGGGAAAGTAAAATGGTATTTTTTAAAAGTATTTTTGAAAATGCAATATACCATTTATTGTGAATAGTATATAATGGAACGCGTAGCGTTTGATATATTTACGGCTTGTTTATAATCTTTCTATGTTGTTCATCTTTCAAAGTAGTTTATAAATTTGTCCCAATTTCTCCTTTCTGGTTTTTATAGTTTTTGTTGTAATTTCGATGTTAGATCGAGATTAATAGTGTTTTGAGTCGTTTTAAAATCTTTACAAATAAAAGTGCTCTAAGACTAACTCATTAACCGATGTTAAACTGTTATGTGTAAAAACGATTATGAACAGAGAAATGTCCAAAATTCTGATAAAGTAAGCATTTAATAAAAATAGTCGCAATATTATAAACTTCATATCTAACTGCCCTCTTAGTTAAAACGTCCTAACGAACATTCCAGGTTTCAATTTCAAATTTCCTGACTTTTCCCTGACTTCCCTGATTTTCCTGACTGGTGGGAACCATTTTTCTACAGCCTTAGTTTATTTCCAATTTTGGCGAAGGCGCACAGTAATATGTAGGTCGAAAAATCGCTTTTAAAGCTACTAGTAGTGACTAGCGTCTACGTCCCAAATGCAACTCGGTCTTTCGCGCTGTTGCCAAATGGTGCAGATAATTAATCTTTGGTTTTTGGTTGTTTTGGTGTTTTTTTATTTTTTGTTGCAAAAAACACCAAAACAACCAAAAACCAGAGCAAAAAAAAAAACACCAAAACAACCAAAAACCAAAGATAAATTAAATTGCACAATTTGGCAATGGCGCGAAAGACCGAGTTGAATGTGGGACGTAGACGTTAGTCTAGTAGTGTACTATGGCGCTTTAAAAATGGTGCATTTTTAGGAGACCATAGGATTGATTTTTGGAAGTAGGGAGTTTGGGACCCTTCGTACAGTTTTTACAGATTTCGTTGTAAAATCTTTCAAATATTTTTAATTCTATTTTTTTTCATCAATCAATCATTTATTAAGCTATAGAAAAAATATACTAAAGAAAATTTTAATAAAAATGCAAACGAAAAAATGTGTTTTTTTTAACCTGATACAAACTGTATGAATGTGCTCCTCTGTTGGGTACCTTTGTACAGTAAAAAAAATCTGTGTTGCTGGTATGTTTATTAATAATAATAATAATAATAAATTATTATTATCCGAGTTATAATCGCGTTAATGGAAAATAAATGTACAGTTAACAAAAACAACATTGCAATTTTAAATTTAAGTTAAATTCGAGTGGTTGATTGCTGGTTGGAACCTTCCTCCTCTCCTTCCCTTTTAAAGCTACTTATCGAGTTTTCGTCTACCGCGCTACTTCTTGTAAGTTTTTTCTTTAATACCTTTAACATGATTTAAAAAAAATTAACATATCAAATTTATATCCCCAGCAACACATTACCGACGAGCATCACTGGGCCATCTACCCGTGTCATTGCCCAGTGATGGCCCGTCGGCAAAGTTTTGATGAGTCTGAAGCATGCACATATATAAACTCCGCGCATTATCTATCTGAGTTGATGGTCATTTGTTTCTTGTTATTTGGTTGGCAGAATATATTTAATTCCTTATGTAAGGTTTTCATCTTGTTTAAAATTTATTGTCAATCAAGACATTATTTTGACATTTATAAAAAAATCCAAATAATTTGCTTTAGCAAGAAGAAATAACAAGAAAAGTGCATAAAAAGAAAACTAAAGCATCATTCTATAAACATTTTGTTTAAATGAAGTAATATAATGCAGTGCTCTATAATTTTTTGGAGTAAACACTATAACAGAGAAATTTGTGGTTAAAATAATACTGGTCCGTAATTTTATTCAGGTAATGTTAAATTTAAGTTTATAATAGCACTTTATGAATAAAAACTTACTTTTATTATAATTTTGAACAAAGTTTTACTTTTTAAACAGATTTTGTTATTATTTGTAAGACGTAAAATGACAGTCAATTTAACCTAAATGTTAAAAATTATCAAAAGCACAATGGGCTACAAAAATATTACTAAAAGTCATTTTTAAACCACTAATCATAGCTTCTTTGATCCAATTTGTTACTCAGATAGATAATGCGCCGAGTATACGGACCTGTACGAATGTACCCCTTCGACACCGTGTGAATCTGCCCCTTATGCAGTTATTTATATTTTGTAAAAATAATCATGATTCAAGTAGTAGTAGTAGTAGTAGTAGTAGTAGTAGTAGTAGTAAAAGGTGGGTAGGCTCCGACACCGGACAAGTAGGCCCAATGACCCTTTTTTTCTGCCCCAAGATAACCTACCCAACCTGCTGCCTATCATCCCTCTTCCTAAATCTGCCAGACCTTCTGATGAAGTTCATAACATCTGACCAGGCTAGGAGGCTCAACTTTTCCTTTGCTAGTATTACCACCAGGGGGGGCCAGCCTTAAGTAAGTGACCTTGCAACACAGCTAAAAATGGCCGCCATAGCATCGCAATTTACGTGCTAGATGTCGCTAGCGTTATTTTTTGTAATTTTTAACAGATAGGTTTCTTTTATCTTTTCATGTAAAGCTTTCCATTTATCCTGATAGATGGCATCGTATTAAAAATAATAATAAATTAAAAAATAGTAAATATTTTAAGATAATATTATTAAGAATGATTCTATATTGCATATTGACCATATTTAAAACAAAATCCCATTGAAAGTATTAGACTTACTTTGTTGTAAAAAAATATATATATAAAGCGGGGGTTTCCGTGTTTCTAACCTCAAAAAATCTAAATCTTGGATTGGTGTGCGACGAAAAATTTTAATAACTTTGAAAAAGGTAATTATTTGAATAAATATACGTACACAACAATTAAAACTAAATAATAATTATGCTTTCATGTGTTTTTAGTGTTTTTGAAACCAATCAGTGGCGATTAACCAATTGGTTACACTTTTGAAGAGGGTCGAATGTTTCTTTCCGTGAAGCTTTTAAAAGTAAGTAATATACATACGTAACAAATAAAACTAAATATTAATGATCCATTCATGTTTTTAGTGTTTTTGAAACCAATCAGTGGCTATTAACCAACGAGCCACACTCTTAAGGAGGGTCGAAAGTTTATGTCAGCAAAGCTTTTAAAAGTGAGTAATTGATATACAAAACAATTAAATAAAATATTAATTATGCTTTCATGCGTTTTTAGTGTTTTTGGAAACAGTCAGTGGCGATTATTCAATTAGTATTACGAGTATGTACCCCAGTTTTAGTTTTAACTCGTGGGTAAAAACTCTATTTTTTAAATTTTATAGTCCCATGCCCCCCCCCCAGCGAGATATATTAGCATAGAAAATTTCTATTAGAAATACCTTCAAAGTTATATTTTTGGTGAATGCGCAATTTTTTTCCTTATGGATGCCCCTTCTCCCCTTAAAATGAAATAAATCCGCCCCTGCCAATATCCATACAGAGTGATATTTAGTTTACGCACTGTGACGTGCGATTCGTATACGAGAATATATTCTCTTATAAAACGGTGTATAATAATAATATAATAATATAATTATTTTTATGTTGTAAAAGCTGAGGGTGATAAAAAAAACAATTTTCGGATTTCGTCCAGTAAAATATTTTCATTGATTTGATAAAAAATTATTCTTTATGTATAGGTAATTAAGAATTATTTTTGTATGTACTTTTTTTAAATGAAATAAATTGTTTTATTTTTGTTTTGCATTTGTATTTTATTCTTTTATTACTTTGAATGGAGAATTCAAAGTAATAATTAAAACACGTTGAAGGACAATGACGCTGCCCAGCGGTATGTCTGCAAAAATGCAGGCAAACCGCTCGACGGCGTCATTGTCCTTCAACGTGTTTTAATTAACAATTTTATTAAGGATTTGAAATTGGCGCCATCTCTATTACTTAAAATTTCCGCTAGATGTCACTAGGGGTTTTTACAGAAACCGACTATAGTCCGCAATTTACGTGCTAGATGGCGCCAGCAACCTTTTTGTAATCTGTGTTGCCTACGTTTAACACGGAAGCTAAAGTTCTTATATATATTTTCTTTGATTACCACTCCAAAGATGTCTTGTCTCAGCCTGCCCAGAGTCTCACACTCCCCTATGAAGTTGGCACGAAAAGAGCTATGTGCGGACGCAAATGCGCGTAATAAAACATTTTGGTTTTCACGTAAGATAAGTTATACGAAGGTGCCCCGTTTACGAATGGTGCCATACACCCCCTACCTGCATCCGAAGTTTTTTCTTAATTTTTGTTGTAAATCTACCCGGCACCATTGAAATTTTCGTTTTCAACATTTTAGTATTTAATTTTTCTTCCCCGAAACGTGAAATTTCACATACAAATGAATTTTTCTCGAAAACGGTTAATCCTACAGTATTACAACTTGAGTAACTTTTTTATGTATTTTGACCTGGGGAATTATAATCCAAAAATAAATTTACAAAAAATTTACACGGTAAAAAGTTTTGGACAATAAACTGATAAGCCCCCCCCCCCGCGCGCGCCCCTGTTTGAAATAACGACATGAAAATAGCATACGAAGATGGGACCTTATTAAGATTAGTTCAATTGCAAAACCTCGTTGCTATATCTTAAAGGGTAAATAAAAACCGAATTTTTTAGCCCCTTTCAAAGGTGAGTAGCTCCCTTACGACGCATGTCATGTTATGTTTATATGAATTTTTAATCATAAAATAAGCCAATGAATTACCTTCTTTAATAGTGACGTGATATTTAGAAACACCCTGTGTATAGATTTTTTTGTCTGTTTTTGACGATTTTGTAAATTCGAAAACTACCGTATAATAATCCTCTAGTCATGAGACTGCAAAGAGTATTACTAGGGAGAAAATGTAAGTGCAGCATCGATAAAGTGAAACTTCTAAACATTAAAATACAATTTTTGTTGTAATCAATCAACTCAGTTTTGATTACTTTCACAAGCTTGAAAACAATAATAATATTATATCGTCGGCTTACAAGTAAAGAGCAAAAGTCCAAAAACATGGTTTTGAGATATTGACAAATTTAACTTTCATTGTTGATTTTTAATTTTTGTAATAATTGTTTTTGGAAAAAAACTACCACAGATCGCAATGAGATGTTTGGTCATAATAATGTCACATTTGCAGTTAAATAAAGAAAAATTGAAGTAGTTTAATTCAACTAAATTTTAAAAAAGACATGGACTTAGTGCCTTTTACTTATAGTCCCACGACCTCGGCTTACAAGTAAAGAGCACTAAGTCAATAAAATATTTAGTATTTAAAGTTAAAACCCTTCTATTATCATGATAATTAAACGTAATGTATAACTATAAAATAGAAAACAAGATGTTTACATAGATTTTCAAAAACTAGATTTTGCCCCGAACTTTTATGGGTGTAGCTTTTTTGACATTGTCTCGATAAGTAATGATTTTATGGTTAAAAAGTTAAAGGTACTTTTAATATAATACCTTGGGCCAACTTTTTTCCAGAAAATTGTAGTTAAAGAGGTAATTTTACCATCAAATATATGAACTAAAAAATATACTGGTGGAGTAATTTTTTTTGCCCTATCAGATGTACCAAAAATTGCCTAAATTATAGCATATAACTTGTAATTTTTTCAGGATTTTTTGGAAGTCGTCTTGATACCTAGCTAACAGGACCCAAAAGGTGAAAATAAATGGGCATTTAAGTAGAGAAGGGATGATGGAGTACGGTGTGCCACAGGGTACTGTCCTTGGGCCTTTGCTCTTTTTGATATATTTTAATGATTTCATCAAAGCAATTCACAATATTTTTGGGTGGGTTTTTTTAGTGTCTTAAATTAAGTACCTTCATTTATAAAGCACCCTGTATAAGAACTTATTAAATAAACGACCTTAATAGAAAACAATGGTTGTGAAATTTCAAATTAATTCAGTATTAATATTCAAAACAGTTTACTGCAGTTTCTAAGCAGTAAAATTGCCTGGGCTTAATTTACGATTTATAATCCTTTTAATAAAAACTACGTCATCTCGTTTTCCTGAAGATAAATTTTAATATTTGCGTAAACATGGGATAAGGATCACAGGAATATGAATTCTACAAACACACGGATAAAAAGTTAACTTAAAAAAAGTTAAAAATTTTCCAATTTGTAATACAAACAACTGCGAAGATATGTAATGCTTTTCATTCTGTAGTATACTTTTTATAGTGGATAATATATTACGTTTTCCGAACTGTCATTTTGACAGTTGGGTCGATTGGTCTTGTTCCACAGGCCACCCATACGTCAAGAAATTTAAAAGTTGGCAATATACGAATTGTTATTTTGACCGGTGTACTAAGGGGGTATTTGGCTTCAATAGTAGGACGAAATTCAACAAAACGAAAATGAAATAATAGTCGTTTTATTTCTTGTATCGACAAGTTTATACCCCATTACTTATTGCCTTGTTAAAATTAATTTGCTGTGATTCGCACAAGCAGAATAGTATATTCTATAACTAGTATGGAATAGACAATATTTCGCATGAGCGGAAAGTTTGTCATACGAGCCGGTAGGCTATTCCATACGTGTTGTAGACTATACTTTTTCTTCGACTGCAAATATGAAACACTGTATGGCTTTAAACTGCGGACAAGGTTAAAAACAATGTTTTTTGTGACTCGACATTGTAAATGCAACAAAACACATATTTTTAAAATAATGCAATTAATGCTATTTGATAGTTTTATCAAATCAGTACTTAAAAAAGATTTTTATTTAATTTTAGCACATATTTACAAATTATAATGCAAAAATTGAAGGTTATGTCAGATTGGTGTGACTATCAGGTTTAAATATTTAACAATAGATGGAGCAGTTTTAATTTTTTGAACTAAGTTGATAAAAAACTGGTCAAATATTAAGAAAAGCTAATAAACTTTATGTAATTTTAACTCAAAACATTAAATTACATTAAATTATTCAATATATCATGGTAAAATATTTAAATTTTTGCTAATTTTGCTACAGTTTTCTTTACTTTTATAAACAAGAGATGGCACTACATCTGCTCATTCTAACACTTAATGCGGAATATTCATACCGTATCTAGAGCTAGAATGGATTCATTCTGTGTTTGAAAACTGTGTGTATTTGCTTACATTCTAAAGTAGTCGTAGAAAAATATATTACTCTAAACTTGACTTTTTTTGAGGTCTGATGTAATAATAAGAAAACAATAAAATTTAAGTGCAAATTTGCAAGGCAGTAATTTTAAGGGTTTGCATTTAATTAAAAATTTATTAAATGGATTTAATATTATGTTTTTAATATTCCTTATCGTTTCTACTTTCAAAATTAAAAATTATATTTTGCGAATTTTGCGGGTTTTCTCAAAAAATAATTTTATTTGTTTGAATCTAGGTAAAAGATAAAAATTTTTTTTTTGAAAATGATAGTTTTTTATTTTTTTTAAAAACTTTAACCGCCCATAACATTTTTGTTTTTGGGGGACTTCTTTTAAAATTGGTATAATTGATCCTTATAAAAAAAGTAATTTTTCCTAAAAAAGTTACAGTAATCGGAATTTTCTTCAGTTTTTTTCGATTTTTTTAAAAGTTTAACTTTTTTGTTTTTGGGGGGATTACTTTTAAAATTAGTAGAATTGATTCTTATTATAAGAGTATTTTTTTCTGAAAAAATTAATCGGAATTTTCTTTCAGCTTTTTTCGATTTTTTAAAAAGTTTAACAACCCATAACTTTTTTCTTTTTGGTTGAACATTATTTTTCTTGAAATTTTCAAGTCGATCGGATTATTTGTTCTTGAGTTATCGTGTCTACAAAAAACTTGACACCGGACAGACAGACATACAGACAGACGGACATAAAAAAAAGTTGCTTATTTTTTCATAAAACAAATTTATATCCAAGATTTTGTTGTCTAGGACGATTTTTGAATTTTTTTGAAAATAATATTCTAGCACAGTCGCTGTGAATAATATAATAATAAAGGCTGATGGATTATAATTATAATTATCAGCCATAATTAACTTGTACACTATTGATGACGTCCGTTGTTATGTTAACCTTAATTTATTGAATGGTCCCCGTTAACCTATTGAAATTTATTGTTCAGTATTTCAGCGCAAACATCTACATACATAGAAATAATACCTTCATGCAACATAAATGATTTCTTTTGACATATTTTGTTCCATTAAACAAATTATATTCAATACCTTAACATTTTGTCATAAAGGAAAATATGTAAATTTTTAAGGGGTCTTTCTAGCTTCAAATTTTAAAAATTACCTTTTTTTAAACATTTTTTTTATATACAAACCGAAAACATATCATTGTGAAATTTTCTAGGTATAGCCCGCGCATTCATAATTTCATATGGGAGGCATAGCGTAGTGGCTAACGCGTATGTATAGCAAGCCTACTAGCTTGAGTTCGATTCTCACTGGAGCCGATTTGCCTTTTTCAGTTAATTAATAATTGAAATTTGGCGAAGGCGATAAGTTAAACGGACACTACCTAGAAATTGGTTCGAAAGTCAGTATAAGCCGGTGGTTCCCTCTGCTACTAGCCCACACAAGTCCTGGACTTAGGGGATGCTTAATTAAGTAGAATAGTACGAGGTTAAACAAACATTATAGTTTGACGCACGGATCTGTGGCTAAGGGAAATATTTTTGGAATGTGTGTGCAAGTGGGAGGCCCGATGTAGGCACGCACGCCTTATAACGCTCTTGACGGAAAGAAGGGAGCGCAAATGATTCCTCCCCTACATCGGAGACTTTCTTTCATGCGGAGAACTATACTATAGCCGATTGTGAAAGTTATTACTATATGTTTATTTATATTCAAAGAATATTTTTTTTTTAGATTTTTAAAGTGCCATTTTTTGGCCAATGTTTAAAAATAAAATAAAACATCAAAAAAAGGTGGTCGCCATTATTTCGGCCGTTTGGATCGACTGAAAAAAACAACAAAACAGGATATTATTCAGTACTGAAGTCGCTATAGCCCGAACTAAAAGTTCAAATATTTTCAGACAAAAACGTCCGCCATTTTGTTATTGACCAAAAAAAACTTCTAGTTCCAGCTATAGCGACTTCAATTCTTAATAATATCCCGTTTTGTTTTATTTTTCAGTCAATCGAAATGGCCAGAATCATGGCAAACATTGTTTTTTGATGTTTTTTTTTTAAGAATTAAGGCCAAGAGATGGCACTTTAATAATCTGAATTTTTTGTTGTATTTTTTGAACATACCTACAAAATTTCATAACGATATATTTTTTTTTTAATTTTGAAACCAATTCCCCCAACAAAAAAGTTATCGGGGGTTTAAACCTTTTTAAAAAATAAAAAAATCTTGTTATTTAAAAAAAAAAATTGTTTTTTGGAATTTTTTTTTTTTGAAAATACTTTTTATATTTTGTTTTTGTTTTTAAAAATAAGATTATTATTAAAACACATTGTTGGGGTAGGATCACCGGTTTTAGCCACTGCACCTGTTTTAGCCAATCAGAGTAGTTGGGACAACAAATATGTTAAATAAGTTTTAACTGTAGCGAAACAAATACAGCGCCTATTTAAAATTTTGATTTTGAAAAAAATGTAATTTGTTATGACTTTTCTTAAGAAACCGCCAGAAAAATAATTTTAAATATCTAATTCAGGTAAAATTAAATTCGTAAAACATTTATATCAAGTTAAAGGTAAGTCATTAAACAGTTACTTTATTAATATTTTAATACATATTTTGCAGAATTTATTCTTAAATTTGCATGGCGATAACTGGGACACTAATATGCTTCTCTTTCTAGCTATAGCCACAGAATTGGCTAAAACTGGAACCTAAGTAGTACCAGTTATAGCCAATGTCAAAAAATATCAATATGTCAAAATTACTGTGCAAATAATAAAGATTTTAGCGAAAACCACCTTTAAATATTAGCCAATAATACATTTTAATTAAAAAAGGAGGAGTATTATACAAAATATAGTAGAGAACGGGCCATCAAAATGACTCAAATGATTCAAGACTGAAGCTGAAAACTAAACATGTCACAATGTAAAATGTAACATACATGTAAATTTTTTTGTAAAACTTATAGTGTCGAATATGGTATAAACTACCAGATGGTTCAGATCCCAAAAAGACTCTAAACAAATAAATAAAAAATAAATAAAAATAATAAATATTTATAATTATCGGATAATTATCCAAGAAAAGATGTATGTAAGAAAAAATGTAATAAAAAACGAAATCATTTTAAATATTGATTAAGAAGTATATATTTTTAAAAAACTATAAATTTTAAATGTTCTAAAACTGTTACAAAAATATAAATAATTTATTTTTAACATCTTTTTAGTTTTTTTTAATGGTGGCTATATCTGGTGAATGACTAAAACCGGTACTTGGGTGGCTAAAACTAGAGAATTAGTATTATTTTGTTTGTTTTTTATTTTATAACATATCGGCTGAAGTTATATTGTTTAAACATTTATTTTATAGTAGACATATATATTGTAAGTTTCAGAAAAACCAAAACTTGCAAACTTAACATTATAATGGAACATAATAAAAATAAATAAAAACAGAATTTTTCTTAAGGTGGCTATAACTGGGGTATCTACCCTAATTTGTTTATGATTTTTTTTTCGCAAAAACGAACTAAAAAAAAAATTGAAAAATGATTTAAAGTTAAGTAAATGTTTATAGGATAACCGCGAAAAACAAATAGCCTATATTTTGTTTATTTTTTAAGTTTTATATTTTATAAGTTAATTTAGATTTAAGAACCTACGTATTTGTTAAATACTATTATTAAATTCTTTGTAAAATTACTGTAATGGGGCTATCCCGTAGATAAATAAATAAATAAATAAATAAATAAATAAATAAATAAATAAATAAATAAATAAATAAATAAATAAATAAATAAATAAATAAATAAATAAATAAATAAATAAATAAATAAATAAATAAATAAATAAATAAATAAATAAATACAGAAGAAATTACGTGACGTAGTAACATTCTAATTATTATATTCACTCTAAAACGTAATATCCATAAAAAATAGTACGATTTTAACTTATATTAATGAGCAATTATTATCCTTGGCAAGAATTTCTTTCTTGAAATACAGGCCAATTTAAATCCTTGTACATTTAGAACGTAAAATTCTTGCCCTCCGTTGAATCTTCCAGTAGCATAAACGAAAGTAATTGGTACTTGGAAGGGAGATAAGTGCGAAAAATAATACTAAAAGGACTCAAACCTGACCAAAAATGTCAGTAAAAATATATTACGATAACTTTAAATTGAATTTAACGAACTTACTAAACTCAGAAGATTGTAAGTTACATTATGTAACATTAGTGTCATTGTTAAAATACTAATACTAATGCTATAGTGATATTTACTAATATTGTTATTAGATATTACATATCGTCTTGTAAATTTCAGGACGTCGTATCTCAAAAAAGACAACTTTACAGGAATGAGAAATAACTCTTTCTCGCATTATTCATAGGTTGAAAATGTACTTTTTTAATATAAACTTAATACATTTTTAATAATTAACTTACCTTAAGTCATTTTATTGTGTATAAAATAAATAAATACAAATAAAAACCTAATGTTTATAGATACGACATTTTGATGCTCAAAATTAATAATTTTTTTTTAAGATACGAGCTTTGAAACATTATTAGCGGAACGCACCTCTTGCATCGCATGTGCAGTGTTATTCAAACTGTCACTTTGCCAAGGTTGATTCAAACACCGATCAGCTGATCGGTGGATTCATAGAACAAAATAAAGAATTGTATTAAGAATAATTATTTCAAACTTATTGGTGTTAATACTGTTTCTTTAACACCTTACTGTTTCTTTAACACCTAAGTATTCTATGAATTTAATTGTTTTACCATTATTTATGTGAAAAATCTGTGTAAGAAATGAGTGTGAATTTTGTACTTCAAAAACTTAATAGGTTTAAATAAACCATCTCTTTCATCAAAATAATTATTGTTATCCTCATATTTATTTTATTATTATTTAGTTTTTTTTACAAATTCACCCGTATATTCGTTTAAAATGCTAATTTCGGCCATAACTAAAAGCAAAATTAATTTAAAAATATATAGTTAATATAACAAGTAACAATATTTACCATTAATTCGCTTTTTAAAGTAAAATTTTAACTTTAAACATTTAAACTTCACAAATTTTTATAACATGCGCATAAGATGTCAAAAAAGCGTCACCGTATGCAAAAGGTGCGTTCCAAGTCAGTTAACTAGATTTAAGAGATACGAGGTTTTAAAATTTATTAATCTGTAATCATCTAAGATACGACGTTACTATTTTGCTTATATTTTTGTTATTATTAAAAATAACAGGTGAAAATATTTTTTAGATGTAAATTAATAATATAAAGCGTTTAAATCCAAAATATCAAAATCGAAAAAAATTGAGTTACGACGTACTGAAATTTACAAGACGATATGTGGCATTACCACGTTGTGTTAATTACGATAACGATCTCTGACTGTTTGAATTTTAGACTCACAATTTGTTGGGAAGTAAATTTTGACAGGTCGGCCATCTTGGTTTTTGGTTTTTGTCGATTTTGTTTTTCATTGTACTCGTACATACCAAATTTCAAGTTTCTACGACCACCCGTTCAAAAAATGTCATTTTGACAGATCCACCATCTTGTTTTTTGGTTTTGTCGATTTTTGTTTTTCATTGTTACTATAGTCATATAGGTTCAACTGCGAAAAAAATCCTCAGTCAAAAAAGGAGTCTGGATCACACGGCCGAAAGTTGTATGGCCGAAGAAATGCTTTTACCCCCTCTACTGTATTCTCCAGAGATTCTCAATATTTGATTAAAACAATGAATTTCTTATGCATATTGTTACACCAGGCGAGCATTTATTATTTAATTAGCTAAAGCTAAATTACTTAGCCTAAATATAATCCTATTTGATTCTTAAAATATATCGCCCTCTAAATTCTGAAATATCGTATCTGAAAAATGCCTCCCATTAAGAAAAAAAACACCAAACCAGCAAACTACCAAACCAAACCATTATTAACGTAAACAAACGCCTCCCATTAAAAAAAAAAACACCAAACCAGCAAACTACCAAACCGAACCATTATTAACGTAAACAAACGCCTCCCATTAAAAAAAAACCGCAAACTACCAAACCAAACCATTATTAACGTAAACAAACGCCTCCCATTAAAAAAAAAAAAAACACCAAACCAGCAAACTACCAAACCAAACCATTGTTAACGTAAACCAACGCACCCATTAAAAAAACCATAAATTCGTGAGTATTTTAACAATTTTTTGTTATATTATATTTATTGATTTTCAGAGAATAGTAATAAGCAACCAGTTCTATATCTCAATATATAAATACTTGCCTACGCTTTGAGAGCCACTGAAATCAGTGCTGCCACTACTACAAACCTCGCTTTCGGCCGTATGATCTTCGGCCATAATACCCACCTCGAAAAAAATAATGTATTCCTATAGATTTTGGGATGAGAATTTGATGACTAAAGTTCCGTGCTTGGTCATGTAATAGGTTACAAGAAGTAGTTTTTTTTAGTTGTCACATAACGTAATTCAGTATTAAACTAATCCTGCACAATAAGAATAAGTTGTAAACTTAACGTTGGCGTCTTTCTCGACATATTTTGTTTCTGTGTAACTTTCTTGCTGAATGATGCAGCCTTCAGCAAGCGGAGAACACGATATACAGAAAATAATATTGTCTTAATCAAGATTGTGTGATTTGGATATAACGAACAAAATATATTCTCATTTAAATCAAAATTGTGCTTTAAATATGAAAGGATAAGAATATGGTATACTTAAAAGGAGAATATATTCTCAAATATGAAAGGAAGAATATATTAATACCATATTCTACCATATTATGGTATGTATAAAAGAAGAATATATTCTCTTCGTTATATACAAATCACGAAATTCTTGATTTAAGACAATATTTTTCTGTGTGTAAGAAATAAACTGAAAATGGTACGGTTTCACCCATAAAGAAGCAAAGAGAACCATTAGTCCAGCCTGCGCAAGATTATTTTGTGACAGAACGGGGCAGCGAAATGACGTAACGCAATATATTTGACCTTGCGCAGTACGCATCTCTATCAACTGTGAAATGCTGTCGGTCGTAAAATAATTCGTCACCCCAGTATTCATTTATCTTATCTCCAAAAATTCCCCTGTAAAAACCTTAAAACGTCCAAAAATAGAGATATGGCAAACCAATACTGGGGTGACGAATTATTATTAGTTTGTTTATACTGTCAGAACTATCAGATCGTCGTTTTTTTCTGTTCATTTTTATACTTCTACTGTGTTTTAATTGTTTTTTTGATGCATTTGTTTATAATTTTAAACATGACCTGTATTATTGCTTTATAAAGAGCAAAGGGTCAATCCCTGGTGTACTCAAAGTAGGTGTACAAAATCCCGAAACTCAAACACACCTCGAAAAATTCTTATAAAATAATTTTAAAAAACTATTTCGACGTTTCTTCGTAGATATTTATTGTTTTTTGTTGAATATTTTACAATTTTTATTTGCACACAAAACTAAGGTTTAAAATACTCGTCAAAAACAACAATAGTAGTGCGCATGTGCAAGTTTATCTCAGATGCGCTAGGCACATTTATCACAGTATTCCGCAACGGCTTTGGAGGTCTTTCCTTGTCTATGGTTTCACCGCACTTACTTTTTGGCAAAAAGGTTCGGATAAGTTTTAGGGTTTTCATTATTGTTGTTATTTTTATAATAAATTTACATTTATTTTCAGTCATTATGAAAAAGTAAGTGCGTATTCACTTGGTTTGGACTTTTTCAAAAACCCCCCAAGAAATTTCTTAAAGACCTTAAGTTTAAAGTTTGGTTTTAAAAAGGTCACAAAACGACTATAAACTATTAAATAAATAAATAAATAATTTGTTAAACGGACATCAAAAAAAATTTTTTTTTGAAATGTATAGGGGTGACCGGGGCTAGTTGTCACAGGGGTAAGTTGTCGAAGTGCTTATATCTTAAAAAGTAAAATATTTTTCTGCGCCAAACCAAGATTAACCGCTGCGTTACAACAGTGCTATTTATCATTTGTAAACTTAAATGCAATAAATTAAAAGAACATCCAGATAAAATAATAATAATAAAAATTAAAGAGCCCAGTAATTTTTTTGTGGTAAATATTTTTTTTTATTGTTGCTGATTTAAAGCATTAAGATCTCTTATCTTATGTATAATAATAGTTTAAGGTGTATATTATTTGTTGATATTGTCATTTAGGAGTGTTTATTCGTTAATTAGAAAGTACTTGATACATAACGTAAAATTGACCACTGGGGCTAGTTGTCGCATTTGGTTTGGGGCTAGTTGTCGCATGATCTGGAGATATGTTCATGGTATAACATTTCCTTTTTGGCATTTTTTTATTCAAAACTGTCTAAAAAAGTGAAACTTTGTCGAATAGCAAATAAATTCGTTTATTAACTTATATTAAATTAAAAAAAAATCAAAAAAATATTATTTAATTATAAAGTTGGAAATTTTGGCACAAATGTAAAAAGTTAGATAACAATCAGCTTGTGGGAAGGCACATGTCTTATTAGTTATTTATAATTTTTATAAATGCCTTTATATTTCTTCAAAAAAATATACTCGAAGTGCCTCGACAACGTGCCCCGTGATGGGGCACGTTGTCGCAATTTTCAAGACTTCACAAAAAAAACATAACTCTAATACCCTATAAATTTTTCCATGTTTATTTCTTTAAATAATGTTACTGAAACATGCAGCTAAAATTACCATTAGGTTAATTAAAAAAAAATACAAAAATAAAGGAAAAAACTGATTTTGAATGAAAACTGCGACAATTAGCCCCGGTCATCCCTAGACCTTAAAAAGAATAAATACCTCAAAACCTGTAAAACTTTTTTTTTTGCTATAACAGTGCTTTTTTCTCTGAGGTCGCGCTAGTATAAATTAAGTCTATTCCTATCTCGATTGTCAAAAGCCTTACAATGTCTTACAAGGGTGCAGGGGGTCTTGGAAAAGAAAAGATTTTTCCTTATGGCTAAAATGTACGTACACTGATAAAACAGTTTATTTGTGCCAACTAAATATTTGGTTGGATATGGCTAATTAAATTATTTGGTTGTGACAAATAAATTTTATTTCCGTCAAATAAACTATTTTTTCCCATTAATATATCATTTTGAAATTTAGATATTTGTTTACATGAACTAAATATTTATTTGACTCAAATAAAATTTGTTACTCACAACAAATAATTTAATTGACCATATCCAAATAAATCCTTTTTATAAGTTTATTTTTAAATATTTTAACATACAGCCTGTTCCAAAACTCGCGTACAGAAATTTAAGGGTATATTAAAAACCCTCTGGAAAATATGAAAAAAATATCAAAAAAAAATTAATCATCGTTCAATTAAAAAATAAGAACACCTTAAGTGGACCAATACTGTTGCTAATGTTAAATTACCTTTAAAAGTTGAATTGTAGCTATGGAAGCAAATTTAATTATTGCAGGTACATATTCTACATATATATATATTAATGTCAAAAAACCACCGCCGGATGGATTGACCCTATAAAAATAGAATATTTGATAGCCTCTGTCGGTTTTGTCAAAATATAATAACCTAAAAATATATAACGCGTTATATAGAAGTTCCCTTATTTTGAGTCCTACCCTGTCACTAAAAAACGAATTTATCTCTCAAAAATGTTAAAAAAATGTATATATTATTTTTTCTGGATACCCTATATCCGATTAAAAAAATATAGTTGTTTTTATGTGAGGACATATTGGGCTACACGCACAATGTTTGAAAACAATGAAAAACATTTTTTTGTGCCTGTAATTAGACCTAAAATCAAGCAATGTAGTGAATTTTCAAACTTTAAAGGGCACAGCTCCGCCATTTTGAAAGAAAAATTCAGATTTTTACTGAGGTTAGCAATTTACTATCCCTTTATACCGTTTCGTGTTAAAAAGATTTAAATAAAAAATCCTTGGGCCTTAAAAAATATAAAAAAAGCTAAGCAAACATTTTTTTTTGAAAAATGGCTGTGAGCGACCTCTAGATTTTTTCAAAAATTTTGAAAAAAATTAGGGATGAAACTCTTACCCCAATAAACAAATTTAAGGGGTGAGACCTCCAAACTTTTTAATTTGAAATTTTTTTGTGTCAAATATATACTATAATACTAATTTTTGATGGAATAAAAAACGGCTACACCTACGATTTTGTTCTCAACGAACATGTAATTCTGAAAGCATTAGAAACAATATCCCGTTGTGAGTTATGGGGTGTTCGATTTTTTCATCTCCGTAAGCTTAAAGCCCACCGTGGTCAACAATTAAAATGCAACCATAGTTACTAATAAGTACGGAAAAACTAATTTGTAGGTAATTTAACATCACAACAGGATTGGTCACATTAAATAGCTTACTTTTTAATTAGTATTGAAGATGATTTTTTATTTGAAATTTTTTTCATACATAAGGAGATTTCAAAGAACTTAAATGTTTTTTTTTTTAGATTTTTTTTTAATATATGTACAGGTTTTATTAGCAAAAAAAACTTAAAAATTTTCCGTGTTCACCCCAGATGACGGTACTCTTTATTTTTTATATGTAGATATACAGGGTGATCCATAACTGGCATGCCAAAATTTAAGAGGTAATTCTAGATCCAAAAATATAAAAAAAGTTCCTATAAAGGTTGGTCCGGAAATGAGCCCTAAGGGATCTAGGGCCCTTTAAAATTGTAATAAAAATAAGGTTTTTAATTAATAACTCGGGTACCGTTTAAGCTAGAGCGGCGAGCTTTTGCATGTATACTAGTATTAATAAGGGCAATAAGTTTATGTTAATTTATTTTTTTAATTTATCCAGAGGCGTGCCCAGACGGACAAAATATATGAGGCTTAAAACATTTTTGCCCCAAACTTTTCTATGTGTATGTTTTTTGGATTTGTTGTAAAAAATATAGATTTCTAGAGTAAAAATATATATAAAATATCATATAGTGTAACACTGTAGGAGCAACCGTTATCAAATAAAAATGCAATTAAGAGGAAGTAACATTTTGTGCCACCAAAAACGTTACTTTTTAAAAGGCTATTACTCCTTTAATATTAAATTTAGGTGTTTTGGTGTATAATACTTTTTTGCTCAGTTTTAAATGAAGAATCACCCTGCAGCATTAAAATTTTATTGGTGCTTTTTTTGTTCCCCATTCAATACGTCATCTTCGAAGGGCCGTAGCTCCCTTAGGGCTCATTTCCGGACAAACCTTTATAGAAACTTTTTTTCATATTTTTGGATATAGAATCACCTCTTAAATTTCGGTACGCGAGTTCTGGAACACCCTGTATCTTCCAGAGGGTTTTTAATATACCCTCAAATTTCCGTACGCGAGTTCTGGAACATTCTGTATTTCTTTAAGTTGCTTTTTTATTTACAGAATAGAATAGAATAGAATAGAATAGTTTATTTGTGTTAAATTGATTACACGCGTTAAATTATAATACATGGTTTAAACATAATAATTAAAGATAGATAAAGACAAATTAGTGTACAAAAAAAAAAAAACATACACATACACATACAAAATAAATACCATATCAGAGATGATAATATATAAATATATGATACACACGAAAAAAGAATTAAATAATTTAAAAACAAATGCAAGTTAATAATCAAATACATTTAAAAATACACCCAGAAGCATATCTAAGATTACCAAAATTTAATTAAAAATAATCAAATTACATATCGTTAAAATTATTGGATAAAAAGTCTTCAAAACTATAAAATGCTTTAGATGCCAAGTAATTTTTAATGGTTTTTTTAAAACAAACTTTTTCCAATTGTCTCACTTCAAGAGGCAGAACATTGAAAAACTTTGAAGCATGGTATTTAATGCCAGTCTGATTTCTATTTAACCTAGTATATGCGGGACATATATTTTGATTTGACCTTGTATTGCTATTATGAGTGTTGTATTTCATAGGGTTACATTTTAAGTAAAACAGACAGTCCAATATATACAAACAAGGTAAGGTGAGAATATTAAGGGATATAAAGTAAGTTTTGCAGTCCTCTCTATACCCAATACCAGCTAGAATTCTAACTGCCCGTCTCTGTAATTTAAAAATGCGACCCATAATACATGAGTGCCCCCAAGCTAAAAGACCATATACCAAAACTGACTGGAATAAAGCAAAGTAGGCAGTTCTAAGGGTATTCGTGGAAACGTTGTTTGATAGACTACGGAGCAGGTATGAAGTGGAAGCTAATTTATTGGCAAGAGTATCCCCATGCGCATCCCATAGAAGTTTTTTTATCCAGGTGGATACCTAAAAATTTGGCGTCATCACAAACGGGAGGTACAATGCAATTTATTTGACGAAGAGTAATTAACATATTTTGCGTTTTATCGACATTTAAGCTAAGCTTATTACTACTGAACCATTGGACAACCCTTAACTGAATTTGTCTTCCTTTCTCCACGGCATCAGCAAGTGATTTACTTCTGGAACCATATGTCGTATCATCAGCAAACAATTTCAGTATATCCGCGAGAACCATTAAAAAAAACGGCAAATCGTTAATAAAAATAAGAAATAATAAAGGGCCCAAAATGGAGCCTTGAGGTACACCAAGGGTTAATTTAATGGTCTCAGATCTTAAGTTATTAATAAGGACATACTGAAACCTATCCGATAAATACGACATAAGAAGTTGAC
Source organism: Brachypterus glaber (assembly GCA_958510825.1). Taxonomy (NCBI): domain Eukaryota; kingdom Metazoa; phylum Arthropoda; class Insecta; order Coleoptera; family Kateretidae; genus Brachypterus; species Brachypterus glaber. The sequence continues at coordinate 15,830,060 of OY294044.1, read as the reverse complement.
AACTTGAGTCCTCAAAATTATAAAATTTTACTTTACGTAGAAGAATTTCAGGGTCAATACAGTCAAAGGCTTTCGTCAGGTCCAGTAACGTAAGTTACATAATACAATGCAAATTATTTAGTATTTTGAAGTGTAGTACGCCCATTATTGTTGTTCAATCTAGCTTTACTTGAGTTGAAAATTGAAGCCGTTTAAATCTCTTGATCCTTTATCCATAAATCTTTTGTTTGATAACCGAGACAAATTTGCGACGTGACGCTTGTTCCTCGTCCTGAAATATCCTTCCTTTCGATTTTAATATTTTGATGCTGAGGGCAAATATGAATTATTACTAGGTCAAAGTTAGGTACGAAAATTTTTACACGTAATCTGACATTAATGTGGCTACGTGTGCCCTTTAAAATACTTTTCTGAAATGCATTTCCTTTAGTGTAGAGATCACAGGGCATTATTTAAGGAAGGAGTGCCAAACCTATATTACGTAAGTATTTTTAAATATTTTTTTTTAACGAAAACTAGGGGTGAACCAGTTTCTAATATTTGTACACAGAGATCCAAGATTTTTGTATTACTTTCAAGATTTTCTCGATAAAAATCTAAGATTTTGTTAGCTTCCTGAAAAGAGTTTTGAGATTTCTAAAAAAATCTTAGCGCTCTACCGCATACGAGTCCACACTGTAAATGCTAATATAGTAATTTTACACCAAATAAAGTAGGTCATATGTTGCCAGCAAAAAAGTGGTAAATTTAAATCAGTAGGGGTGACCGGGGCTAATTGTGGCACTTTTCATTCAAAGTCAGTTTTTTCCTTTATTTTTGTATTTTTTTTATTGACCTAATGGTAATTTTAGCTGCATGTTTCAGTAACATTATTTAAAGAAAAAACATGGAAAAATTTATAGGGTATTAGAGTTATTTTTTTTGTGAAGTCTTGAAAATTGCGACAACGTGCCCCATCACGGGGCACGTTGCGCGGCACTTTTTGATTTTTTTGATTTTTGATTGTTATCTAACTTTTTACTTTTGTGCCAAAATTTCCAACTTTATAATTAAATAATATTTTTTTGATTTTTTTTTTAATTTAATATAATTTAATAAACGAATTTATTTGTTATTCGACAAAGTTTCACTTTTTTAGACAGTTTTGAATAAAAAAATGCCAAAAAGGAAATGTTATACCATGAACATATCTACAGATCATGCGACAACTAGCCCCAAACCAAATGCGACAACTAACCCCAGTGGTCAATTTTACGTTATGTATCAAGTACTTTCTAATTAACGAATAAACACTCCTAAATGACAATATCAACAAATAATATACACCTTAAACTATTATTATACATAAAATTCTCTTATCTTAATGCTTTAAATCATTAACAATAAGAAAAAATATTTACCACAAAAAAATTACTGGGCTCTTTAATTTTTACATTTTTTGGTTTATCTGGATGTTCTTTTAATTTATTGCATTTAAGTTTACAAATGATAAATGGCACTGTTGTAACGCAGCGGTTAATCTTGGTTTGGCTCAGAAAAATATTTTACTTTTTAAGATATAAGCACTTCGACAACTTACCCCTGCGACAACTAGCCCCGGTCACCCCTACTGTAAATTCATAGTTATCTGTAAAAATGTGAATTTTTACCTGTGATTTCACAGTAATTTAAGCATCGAATTTAATGTGTATTTCAAGCAGTATTACGGGCTCTTGTAATTTTCGGGAAAAGTACCGGCTTTTTGGACCACATGCATGAATTTTAATGCAAAATGATTGTACCGACAGGAAAAGAGTTGAGATTCTACTAAACCCAGTAATATTGAGGTTAATTTAATAAATATTGTAAATTCACATTCTGACATTGTAAAATTGCTTTAATTATTACAGTTACTGTAAGATTGACGGACAAATTTAGAGTGCATATAAGAATGTACAATATATCAATTAAAAAAAAATTGCCATTGATATTTAAAACAGTATTACGGCAAAAATATGTTTATTCCTATAATAATAAAAAAATAAAATTGTATCTTTTTTTTAATAAAACAATAAAAGAAAATATGTACTTATTACAATGAACTTAACTTGCATAAAAAAGATCGTTGGTATGAGCGTTTTTTACGCAAAAGATGATACAGTACAAGCACATAGGTAGAGAAGCTATAGTGGGTATTAGATAAAGACAAAAACACATTAGGTGTGTAAAATTTAGTCCGCCATTTTTACCTTTTAAACGACAAAATTTGCAAACAAAAACAAAACCTCAAAAAGAGTTTTCACATTTTTACAAGTCTTTACAAAACAAGTAATTTTTAAGTTAAAAATTTTAACACTATAAACAAAATAAAACTAGAAAGACACGCAAATACCACAAACAATGCCACAAACAAAATATCACCAATTATTCGATTTCATAACAAAATGACAGAGTGCAGCGTTGTCGGACCTCCTACCCATGTAAATTAACGTTTGATTGCATTTAAACGGTTTGAATGTAAATTTATGCTATCTTTGAGTTCTTATTAAAATTTGTAGCAAAATATTGGAAATTTATTGGTTTTTATGATTAAAAATTATACGGTTGAAATGGTGTTGGCAACCGCCATTTTTACCGTTTACACGGAAAGAAATTAGTGGGCTCTGCGCTATACATTATAAGATATTTGGTAACAGTGGCAAATTATAGTGATTTAAGCTATAGATTATAAGGGACACAATAACTAATAATGTTAAAAATAAATTGGAAACGATTATATATATTACAGACACGATTATATTTATTACAGGCACTATTATAAATTTACAGAAATTTTATTATATTATAAAAATTATTAGCACGGACAATAATTAAATCTATTTAAGCTATAAATGCCATACTATTTGTTATATTTTATTATTCACTAAACAATTAAAGTATTTCATATAATTTTTTACACTGACTGCCATAATTGTAAGAGAAAGCCTTGTATTTATATAATAAGCGATTATAATTTGCTTGGTATGTGTGTTATAGCGCTCCTAGCTATAATTTTTTTTTTCCGTGTAGATGTCAATTTTCTATCTAATGTTATTACGCAGCGCAGAACTCTGCGCAAACGTTTATTTCGTCTATATATTCTCTACCTATGTGAGTACAAGTTGTAATTTACAACTTAAGTTCATAATTTACGAATATCCCTAGCTTATTTACATGTGGGTATTGAAAAAAAATTTATACCTGTAATAGGGTTAGTAATACTGCAGGAAATTACCCAGGATTTCGAGATTTTTGAAAGATTTTTTAGTTTTTTTTTTAATTAAAAAGGAATGTTTTTGAGAAAATAAACTTAAAGTTTGATTTTAAATAATGGCCAAATAAGCAACCGATTTCTGTGTAACCCTAAAAAGGCTTTATGCCAAATGTTATTTTACGAAAAATAAACTAAGAGCTAACTAATACACAAGCGAAAAAAATACTAAAACGTCACGTACAATTATTTGCATCACTATTATAGAATAATTTGGTTGACATAAAAAAAAAGCTGTAGAAACCTGAAGCTGAAGTTTGCAATGTTTTTTTGCAACGAAAATTCAAATAGTATATTAAAGTACTAGTTTTATAAGGGAACGTTCAAGTATTACGTCCATAATGATTAAAATTTGCGTTTGGGGCGAGTTTTCTAAAGTACTAGTGCGCTGAAAACGTGTTAAGGAATAAGTGCTTTAATATACTAATTAAATTTTCGATGTAAAAAAATGTTGCAAACTTCAGCTTCATGTAGAAACAACAGTTATTGTAAAAATTTAACCACAGAAATATTAATTAAATGTTGATTTCTTTAACAAACGGGGATAAAGGGACAATCCCAAATAATTTATTGATTTTTAATTAATAGTTTATAAAAGTTGTCCTAATATAATATTTGCTTTCGTCGGTAAGTTACTTTTAGTGGTGTTTGTATAAGCATTTCCTAATACCCTATGCCCATGAATAAAACAGGGACCTAATTTTATCCATATTCATGTATAGATAAAAAAGATCCTAAATAAACCTTACATGTTTGGTTTCAGTAGCACTTCTTCACGAAATTACAAATTCAATATAGCTTCCAGCTCAATCTGACTATTTTTTTAATACTAAGTCAATATTCATAAAAACAAAAAAAAAATAGTTTTACATAAACAATTAATTCTTGAATTAAAGAATGCTTTTGTGTATTTCGGTATAAAATTTATTAATAGCCGAGCCGACTTTCAGCTACCTATGTATCCATTTTCAAGGCTCTTTTGTCAGGCGTACAAAATCGTCACGATCACAATTAAAATAAACATTAATAATAATAAATAGGACTGCAGTACGTTAACAAAGACATTTAAAATAGAAAATATAAAATTAATTTTGACACGAAAAATTTTTGTGCTGTCAAGGCTGGACCGTATAGAGGGGAGCCTTGAAAATGGATACAAAGTCGGCTCGGCTATTAATAAATTTTATACCGAAATACACAAAAGCATTCTTTAATTCCTAAAAACGGTATACATTGTCAACCCCAACATTTTATTAATTAATTCTTGGTCTATCAAGATTTAAAATATTAAGTGACGCTATATCACCGCCATATTGTTTTTTAAAGGGCCATTGTGGGGCTATATCTAATGGAAATATGAATCATAACTAATAATGGAAATAATTCTTTCGTTTCCACCTAGGGTTGCACGAGAATCAAGAAATCGAGATTTCTCGTCTTGTCTTGTTTCGATTTCAAGAAAAAACAGAACAGTGTAATTTAACAAATTAAGACTCGACTTTTGACTAAATTTTTGTAGTTTTAAGTAGGTTATAGCGGGTATCCCAAGTTTTACTTCCCGTTCAATAACTCCGTTATTTTAAAAGATAAAAACTTAATTAAAAAACCATTTTACATGGGATCAAAAGTGCTTTTACATCCCACACCAAAACACATCCCCTTGGAATTACCCCAAACTCTTTTTTTTAATAGCACCCGCATAGTTTTTTTAGTGATTTTAAAAGCACTGTAAATTATGAATTTAAGGTGTCTTATACTTTGTATTTGCCTTAGGGGAAGATTTGATTAAATCGCAATTTGGATAACTAGATAGATTAAAAGACAGTAACAAGAAATATTTTTTGCAATTTAAAATTAAATATATTTTAATTATTTATTATAATTAATAACAATCAATAAAAAATATTGTATAACACACGGGCGAAAAGTTACATTTTGATTTCGTAGGATTATTACCCTCGGGTCGGAGGCCCTTCGCTTCTTAAAACCTGCTCAAACGAAAAATGTAACTTTTCGCCTTTATACAGGATGTCCAGTAAATGATGTCATTAATTTTAGTGGGAATAATATAGGAAAAGTTGAAAAACAGTTCCTATAAATATATGTCTAAAAATGTGTCGTAAGGGATATAAGCCCCTTTGAAAGTGGCTAAAAAATTCGGTTTTTATTTAATAACTCAGTAATGCTTTGAGATATAGGTATATAGGTAGATAACGAGGTTTTGCACGTAAACTAATATTAATAAGGCCCATCTTCGTATGGTATTTTCATGTATTTATTTTAACCAGGGGTGTGTAAAACGGGGGGGCCTCATTAGTCTTTTATCCCAAACTTTTTTCTGTGTAATTTTTTTGTAATTTTATTTTTGGAATATAATTCCTCAGTTCAAAATACATAAAAAAGGTACTCTTCTTATAATACTGTAGGATTACCCGTTTTCGGGAAAAATTCATTTAAAGGTGAAATTTCACGGATCGAGGACGAAAAATTAAATATTAATATGTTTAAAACCAAAATTTTAATGATGCAGGGTTATTCTACATCAAAAAATAAGAAAAAATGTTTCTATACATCGATACCCCCAAGCAACAAAGCCCTAACTCATATATTGTCATTTTTCACGAGAGCTAAATTTCTAAAATATATTTTTTTGTTATTTAACGGTGGGAAACTGATTGAAGTAGAAAAGGAAGCCATATGATACATCATTTGAAAGCTTATAAAATTATCTATTTAACTTTATATGTATTAATTGTTTATTTATTGTTTGTTTCTGATAATATTCAAGTTTAGAATTTCTTACTTTAGTGTTTTTAGGCAAACTTTTGGTTAAAATGGCCTAAGGAGAAATCTGAGTAGTACCACCATGTGTGTCTTTTTTCAAGGTATTTACCTTGAGTATAACTCAAAATGGGTCTAACTTGAGTTACATCCTTGTTGCATGGGAGTGTCGACATGTAGGTCTAAAAATCGTTTTTAAAGCTACTGTGGCCCTTTAAAAATGGTGCATTTTTAGGAGCCCATTGCTCCCTTAGGATTGATTTTTGGAAGTACCTGTATATATAGTACCTGAGTTTTTTTTTTAGTTTTTGATCTACATTCACCTTGATTAATTGAAATTCAGGTTTTCAATATTTTAGTATTTAATTTTTCGTCCTCGAACCGTAATTTTCATCTTCAAACGAATTTTCCTCGAAGATCCTACACTATTAGACCAAGAGTACCTTTTTTATGTATTTTGACCTGAGGAATCATATTCCAAAAATAAAATTACAAAAAAAATACAGAAAAAGTTTGGGACAAAAAACTAATAAGGCCCCCCAATTTCGCACACCCCTGTTAAAATAAGTACATTAATATAGCATTCGAAGATAGGCCTTGTTAAGGTTAGTTTACATTCAAAACCTGATTGCTCTAACTCAAAGCGTTTCTGAGTTATTAAATAAAAATTTTTTAGCCACTTTCAAAGGGGCTTAGCTACCTTACGACACATTTTTAGACATATGTTTACAGGAACTTTTTTTCGTATTTTCTTATGTAGAATCACCCTTTAAAATTAATGACATCATTTACTGGGGATCCTGTATTATAAATAACTGTTTTAGTTGTCGAATATATTCCTATTTAAAGTCTACACTGTATATTCAATATACCTACCCATAGGTATACAGAACAGTATTGATGTTAATTTTAAGTAGCTAGATATACATCGAATGCTCTCGGATTATGAAAAGGTAAGCTATATTTAGAAGTTCACTCTTCTAAAGCAAATTAGTTTACAGCCTCCAAGTTTGTAAAATAAATGTTACGTTTTATATTATCTACAGGGTGATCCATAACTGGCATGCCAAAATTTAAGAGGTGATTCTAGATCCAAAAATATAAAAAAAGTTCCTATAAAGGTTGGTCCGGAAATGAGCCCTAAGGGATCTAGGGCCCTTTAAAATTGTAATAAAAATAAGGTTTTTAATTAATAACTCGGGTACCGTTTAAGCTAGAGCGGCGAGCATTTGCATGTATACTAGTATTAATAAGGGCAATAAGTTTATGTTAATTTATTTTTTTAATTTATCCAGAGGCGTGCCCAGACGGACAAAATATATGAGGCTTAAAACATTTTTGCCCCAAACTTTTCTATGTGTATGTTTTTTGGATGTGTTGTAAAAAATATAGATTTCTAGAGTAAAAATACATATAAAATATCATATAGTGTAACACTGTAGGAGCAACCGTTATCAAAAAAAAATGCAATTAAGAGGAAGTAACATTTTGTGCCACCAAAAACGTTACTTTTTAAAAGGCTATTACTCCTTTAATATTAAATTTAGGTGTTTTGGTGTATAATACTTTTTTGCTCAGTTTTAAATGAAGAATCACCATGCAGCATTAAAATTTTATTGGTGCTTTTTTTTGTTCCCCATTCAATACGTCATCTTCGAAGGGCCGTAGCTCCCTTAGGGCTCATTTCCGGACCAACCTTTATAGAAACTTTTTTTCATATTTTTGGATGTAGAATCACCTCTTAAATTTCGGTACGCGAGTTCTGGAACAGGCTGTATATGTATGATCCAATTTGTTCGTATAACTATCTACAAAGCGGTCCAAAAGTCACCCCTCCCTCTTAACTTTTGAACCAGTTGAGATATCGACTTCAAATTTGGAACTTTTAAATAAAACAACTTAAACTATCTTTTAGCATATATTTAATACTTTCAGCTCTTAAAATGTGGGCAGGGGGGCATGGGGACACATTTTTTTAAATGGAGTCGTGTAATACATCATTTTAGAGCTTATAAAATTTTCCATTTAACTCCATATTTTTAAATAAAAAAAAATGGGTTTAAAATGGGGTTGAAAATGGGTATTAATGTCAAAATTCTAAAAAAAACAAATCATTTCTTAAAAATGCCTAATTTCATCATAAAAAAATGTTAATTATACTTTTAAACTAATTTTAGTTGACATAAATAAAAATGTATAAAAAAAACTTAAAAAATCGAATGTTTTAGCACAAAAAATTGAAAAATCAAAACCTTAAAAAACATTTTTAAAAAATTTAAAAATGTCAGTTTAAAAGAGAATTTTATAAGCTTTAAAATTATGTATAACAGGACCCCCCTTTCCATTTAAAAAAATGTCCCCCCATGCCCTCCTGCCCACATTTTAAGAGCTGAAAATATCAAATATATGCTAAAAGATAGTTTAAGTTGTCTTATTTAAGAGTTCTAAATTTAAAGTCGATATCTCAACTCGTTCAATAGTTAAAAGGGGGGAGGGGTGACTTTTGGATCGCACTGTATGATGCATGCCTACCAGTGAAGATAGGCTTCACAGTAATTCTTCTATAAAACTAAACTACTTAGTAGTTTAAAGTTTTTCCTATAGGAAATATGTACAGGGTTATTCAGAAATAAGTTCGAGAAATGTTAACGTTAAAAAATATGAAAAAAAGTTCCTATAAAGGTTGGTCCGGAAATGAGACCTAAGGGAGCTACTGCTCTTTAAACTTGTAATAAAAATAAGGTTTTTAATTAATAACTCTTGTACCCTTTAAGCTAGAATGATAAGCTTTTGCTATGTATACTATAGTATTAATAAGGGCAATAAGTTTATGTTAATTTTTTTTTTTAATTTAACCAGAGGCGTGCCTAGATGGACAAAATATGTGAGGCTAAAACATTTTTGCCCCAAACTTTTTTTTTTATGTATATTTTTTTTTGGATTTTTTGTAAAAAATATAGATTCCTTCAGTAAAAATACATAAAAAATGTCATATAGTGTAACAATGTTACAGTAGGAGCAATCGTTTTCAAAAAAAAATGCAATTAAGAGGAAGTAACTTTTTTTGCCACTAAAAATGTTACTTTTTAAAAGGCTAACACTTTAATATTAAATTTAGGTGTTTTGTTAAAAAATACTTTTTTACTTAGTTTTAAATGAAGAATCGCCCTGCAGCAGTAAAATTTTATTGTTGCTTTTTTTCCGCATTCAATATTCGAAGGGCCGCAGCTCCCTTAGGGCTCATTTCCGGACCAACCTTTATAGGAACTTTATATAAAGTTCGGTCCAAAAGTCACCCTCCCTCTTAACTTTTGAACGAGTTGAGATATCGACTTGAAATTTGAAACTCTTAAATAAGGCAACTCCTTTACTTTCCCCAAGGAAAGTCTTGCGCTAGTAAAAATTTTCCAACAATTTTCGTTGCTTTTTTTACGTTTCTGGACGTTTTATATCCAAAAATATGATTTCCGTAAAAAAAAAATCTGTCGGTCTCTCTGTCGGTCTGTCGGTCTGTCGGTCTATATGTCCGGGAAATTTGTGACCACGATAGCTTAAGAACGCTTCAGGCTAAATAAAAAGTCCAAATGCGATGCCGTGATTGGCTTGATATTCCGCTGTGTATCTTGTAAGCCAATCACAACATTGCATTATGTTCTCATGCAAGCTTCTGGATAGGCCTTAAGGCATAGTAATTGCAACGGCTATACATTAATTTTTTACCGTATAGGTAAAGGATAAATACCGCAAAATATTTAAAAAATGCCATAATTTCCTGAGTTCCCTCGTAGAAATCATAAATATTATTACTTGATTGATTTACTTTTGTCTTTAAAATTTATTTTATTTTTAACAGTGTATCTGAAGATCTAAAGGCGACAAATTTTCTATGGCAAAGTATTCCTTAGTCCTTTCAGCGTTTATCTTTCGTTAGATTTATATGAACCCTGATACTGCATATTTATGTCTTCTAGCGAGAATCAAAACTAGAGAGGTATTTATTTAATTATTTAATGAAATTATTTTATTTTATATTATACTCCTCGTAATGGATATAATAGTTCAGAGTACTTTTTATTATTTTATCTACAACCATCTTATCTTTGTACATTCCTTCTGCCATACTTTTTTGTTTTATAAACAAGATATTAGTGTGTATTGTGCGTAATATTAGCCAAAGTTGGGGATTTTTTTTATTCTGGAAATTAATTATATATTATATGGAGGAAGAGTGGGTGAAATGGTAAAAGAGAGGGAAAAGAATCCAAATGAAACTCCTAAAGGCCTGAATATTTTTCTGTGTAATTTTAAATCTACTACAAGTATAATAAATATGGATGCTTTCAAAATAAAGCCCACTTTCATTGGCATATCTTATTTAGCGCAAAATTTATCTGGACAAAGCAGAATACATGAAAAGCAAAGCTGGCTTTACTTTAAATAAATCCCGTACAATATAAAACATACATACATGACAAAATATAAAGAATAAGTACACTCTAAAAAATGGGTGTAAAATTAGAGAGTGATATTAACATTAAATTATAAATCTTATTTCTTTTTTGCGCTCTTATAAGCTAATAATCACACGCATTTTGCGTGTTCTTATAGGCCTATGTTTTGTATTTTTTTTTCTTTTGGGTTGGCAATACAGGACAAAAAACAATCTCTTGGCGTTTTCCGTGCAAATGTCAACACCGCTTTTAAGTTTAATTTTCTACGAATTTGTATTTTAAGTTAATTTTTACCGTATTAAAATTGTGGCTTGGTTACTTGCAGTAAAAAATAGAATAGCTGACTATAAAATATATCAAAATATCGTTTGTTCTATGAATTTAAAATATGCGAAAATTTTAATGCCAACCCAAAATAAAAATCGCTAAATCGGTCATCAATTTAAATGTAAGTTTTTTTTTATTTTAGAGCAAAATAGAAAAAATAGTATAAAGCACTCGTTTCATAAAACGTTTTTAGCGCACTAGTACTTTAGAAACCTCGCAGCAACCTGCTCGTTTTTTAAATTTGTACTCGAGCGCTAAAAACTGGTGTTATGAAACTAGTACTTTAATATTCTATAAATATACCCTTTCAATTTACGATCAGTCAGTTAATATCCCTTATCAAGCTTAATTTTTTTTTAGGTTATTTCAACTATTATAGCTTATTAAATTAACTACAAAAAGTTAAAAATAGTTTATTTTTGCAAATATCAAATAAATAAAAATTGTAAAAAAATCCTAGTATACAGGGTGATCGATAACTGGCATGCCAAAATTTAAGAGGTGATTCTAGATCCAAAAATATAAAAAAAGTTCTTATAAAGGTTCGTCCGGAAATGAGCCCTAAGGGATCTAGGGCCCTTTAAAATTGTAATAAAAATAAGGTTTTTAATTAATAACTCGGGTACCGTTTAAGCTAGAGCGGCGAGCTTTTGCATGTATACTAGTATTAATAAGGGCAATAAGTTTATGTTAATTTATTTTTTTAATTTATCCAGAGGCGTGCCCAGACGGACAAAATATATGAGGCTTAAAACATTTTTGCCCCAAACTTTTCTATGTGTATGTTTTTTGGATTTGTTGTAAAAAATATAGATTTCTAGAATAAAAATACATATAAAATATCATATAGTGTAACACTGTAGGAGCAACCGTTATCAAAAAAAATGCAATTAAGAGGAAGTAACATTTTGTGCCACCAAAAACGTTACTTTTTAAAAGGCTATTACTCCTTTAATATTAAATTTAGGTGTTTTGGTGTATAATACTTTTTTGCTCAGTTTTAAATGAAGAATCACCCTGCAGCATTAAAATTTTATTGGTGCTTTTTTTTGTTCCCCATTCAATACGTCATCTTCGAAGGGCCGTAGCTCCCTTAGGGCTCATTTCCGGACCAACCTTTATAGAAACTTTTTTTCATATTTTTGGATGTAGAATCACCTCTTAAATTTCGGTACGCGAGTTCTGGAACAGGCTGTATGTAACAAAATAAAGCACTTTTCTTAATAGAGTACAAAAATTTGAAGTTTAATTGACCCATGATATTTATTTTTCTGTGTATAATATACATTACATATTATAGAGGATATATTTCGTTTGTACACACAGAGAAATGATTACTAAAAACAAGTACCTAAGTAATATTCAGAACAAGTGGTTCAAAATTTTTTATATCCGCAAACATAGCACTTAAATCAATTTTTTTTTTTAATTACATAAAATTTGTAAATGTTCGGTATTCATCTTTTTAATGTTAAAAATGAAATGTAATTTTCTGGAGTTGGCATCAAAATAACCTACAGCCTGTTCCAGAACTCGCGTACAGAAATTTGAGGGTATATAAAAAACCCTCTGGAAAAAATGAAAAAAATGTCAAAAAAAATCCATCTTCGTTCGAATCAAAAATAAGAACGCTTTAAGTGGACCAATACTGTTGCTGATGTTAAATTACCTTTAAACGTTAAATTTGTAGCTATGGAAGCTAATTTAATTATTGCAGGTACATATTGTGTAGGTTGACATGGTGATTAATGTGACATAAATATTTATTAATGTCAAAAAACCACCACCGGATGGAGTTACCCTATAAAAATAGAATAGAATTGATAGCCTCTGTCGGTGTTGTCAAAATATAATAAACTAAAAAGATTTTAAAGTTGAAAGTCTCAAACAATGCAAGCGTCAACAATTAAAATGTAACTTTTTTTTGTAAATATCCTGTATACATAACACTAGTTTACACGAATAATGTACCTAAAAGTAAAAGTGTTTTCTAGACTAATTTTGGGTCGCTCAAAACAAAAAAAGACATTTATTTTTTTTTTACAAAAAAGCGTTATCTAAATACAGAACGTGTTTTGTGGCTCTTTTTTCAGTTTCTAGAAGAAATCTCGAGAACGGTTGATCCAACTAACATGAATTGTATATCGTTCGAAAGGTATCTTCTTTTTCTTTTAGACGATATACTGTTTGTGTCAATCGGATTAAAATTTATTGGGTTGCAGGAGATGAAAGTCGAAAAAAAGTATATTTTCTAACCTTTTTTGAAAATCACTCATACTCAATTGTTCCATGAAGATTAAAAAATGATTTTTTGCACGACCAAGACTAAAACCTAATTTTACGCTTTCATTTTCGGGACTAAACTTGCCGTTTTTCTCCCTAGGGAATAAAAATCACAGCAACCTTGATAATATTAAAATATTATACTTACTATGTGCTTTACTGGTTTAAAAATTAGGTTTGGCGTTGTTTTGTAATAAATTAGCGATTCAAACCAATTTATTTGATTTTAACAAAGAAAACCTTTAAAAATAACATTGTTATTACAATTTATACCTAACTTAAAATTTATCATCTTCGTCTATTTTTTTGACATTTGTGTCAGTTATATTAAAAAAAAAATTGAAACCCCGATAGCTGTGAAACTGACTTTGCGCAATTTACAGCCATCTTAATTAAGTTACGAAAATAAAACAACCGATTTTAGACGCATGGTTTTTAATTTTAATTTTATCTACCTACCTAAATTATGTTTGGTCCTGCAAAAAATAGTGTATATACCTCAGGACTAAACTTGGCTAATTTAGTCCCTTGCATTTCTTTCCCTCGCTCGCTAAGCTCGCTCAAGAAACACTCATGCAGCGGGACTAAAACAGCCAGTTTAGTCCCTTGGTATATAAATAACTATTACATACGTTTAAGATTGCAGGTAACAGATAATTCTATAAAAAAAATATTAAGCGTAAGTTTAAAGGGCCATAGTAACTTTTTAATTTTTCCACATACATGTACAGAAACTTTTTTTCTTAGTTTTCGTTATAGAATAACCCTGTATCATTAAAGTTTTGGTTTTCAACGTTTTACTATTTAATTTTTCGTCCACGAACCGTGAAATTTCCCCTTCCAATAAATTTTTCTCGAAAACGGTTAGTCCTACAGTGTTACAACAAGAGTACCTTTTTTATGTATTTTGACCTGAGGAATCATAAACCAAAAATAAAATTACAAAAAAATTACACAGAAAAAATTTGGGACAAAAACTGATAACGCACGCCCCTGGTTAAAATAAGTACATGAAAATAACATACGGAGATGGGCCTTTTATTAAGATTAATTCAGGTGCAAAACGTCGTTGCTATATCCTAAAGGGTTCCCGAGTTACTAAATAAAAACCGATTTCTTAGCCACTTTGAAAGGGGCGTAGCTCCCTTACGACGCATTTTTAGACATATGTTTATAGGAACTTTTTGTCATATTTTCTGATGAAGTATCACCCCTCAAAATTTCGGACCCTATTTCAAATAACCGTGCATATTAATATTTCTCTGTGTTTAAAAATAAAAATTATATATTACGATCAAAATAGCCAGATTAAAAACTTAAAGCCGCAAAAACATATTCGAGGACTTTATAACCCAGTAACTCATATTATTCTAGTCCTTGTAATCTTCTGGATTTAATTTTTTTACAACAGAAATTGTTTTTATCCACTCAACCCGAAGTTTGGGAATTTAATTTAAATTAATGAATTTTGCGAATTCCCGTAATCACAGTTAAATCGTTTAAGGATTAATAACACTGTTCAACAGGCTAAAATTTAATATGAATAAAATTCGTAAATTTTGATTAATGTAAATACTGTTAATCCCTACAAATTAAATTGTTGGAGTAACTTTTGATTTATACATGGTGAATTACTCGAAATATTTTTTCATAATATTGTATTTTTAAAACTTGATTATTTTATATTATAATATAGATAATATCTATACAGGGTGATTTACCTAAAACAAATCACGCGTTTTTCGACGTTATTATTAAAGTTATCAAAATTAAATTTATATCAGTTAATAATAAACCCCAAAAGCTACAACTGTACTTAAACAAAAAAATTCTACTAGCTTTTATTTTTGAGAAACAAGCCGTGAAGATATGTAGTGCTATGCATTCCATTATATATTATTCACAGTAAATGGTATATTGCATTTCTCAAAAATTAAAAATAAAAAATAAAAAAAATCAATTTTTTTATTGTTTTCTTTTGGCAGAAATAATCCTTACTATAAAAGTAATTTTTCCTAAAAAAATTACGTTAATCGGATTTTTTTTTCAGCTTTTTTCGATTTTTTTTTAAAGTTTAACCCCCTATAACTTTTTTGAATCACGTTGTATAATAGAATCCTATGGTATTACAGCAAGTAACTTATTTTTTTTTAAGGAAATTTTTTTAAGGAAATTTTTTTTTCCTTATCAACAATGCAACAAATGACCAACAAGAACAACAAACCCTTAGGAACAACTGCCTCACGATGTTGCAAAAACAAAAAACCATGGATACCAATCTTCCCAACCCCCATTGGAAAACCTTAAAAGCCATTAAGGAGAAGGTAGCTAGTGACAATCTAATAATCTCAAAAGCAGACAAAGGTAATTGCCTAATAATAATGAAAAGAGTAGATTATATTGAGAAAGTAGAGTCATTTTTAACCAACAACAACTTCACATTAGTCAATTCTAACCCCTTAAATAATTTAATTAATAAAACAAAATCCTATGTTAATATGTGTGAATACACAATTAAAAAATTCAATGGAAAAAACCTCCTTCATAGTAACCCATTCTTACCTAGATTATATGGACTCCCAAAAATCCATAAAATAAATACCCCCATACGCCCCGTAGTTAGTTTCTGCAACAACCCTATAGAGAAAATAGCTAAATTCACACTTAACTTAATTTCATCTTTGTCACAATTTAAACCTAAATATACTGTCCAAAATACGTTAGAACTCATAGAAATTTTAGCGCCAATCAAGCCACAAAATAATTATATAATACTTTCTTTTGATGTAACAAACCTTTATACCTCAATACCAAAAAAAGAAACTATCCCATTAATCAGCAAAATCCTTACAAATAAAGTATCAGATAGAATAAAAATGGACCTGTTAGGCCTAGTACAACTTTGTTTAGAACAGGATACATTCACTT
Source organism: Brachypterus glaber (assembly GCA_958510825.1). NCBI lineage: Eukaryota > Metazoa > Arthropoda > Insecta > Coleoptera > Kateretidae > Brachypterus > Brachypterus glaber. The sequence goes on along the minus strand of OY294044.1, from coordinate 15,814,001 downwards.
TTAATAACCAGTTCTATAAAGAACAAGGACTAGCTATGGGTAACCCCTTTTCAGGCTACCTCTCAGACTTATTTATGGACAACTTAGAAACTAACCACATTCTTAATACCCACTCCCAAAAAATAATACTATGGAGGAGGTATGTTGATGACATTTTCGTTATATTAGAAGGGAACGAAGACGATGCTCACTCCATCTTAAACCACATAAACTTGGTCCACCCGAATATAAAATTTACACTTGAATTAGAAAACAACAAATCACTAAACTTTTTAGACATAACAATACACCGAAACAATATTTTTGAATTTAACATATATAGAAAGCCCACCCAAACCGATCATTTAATACCCTCAGACTCATGACATGCTGCTTCACATAAATATGTGTCTCTAAACTGCTATATTAATCGTGCACTAAAATTTCCCTTGTCACCAGAAAATAAAGAAACTGAAATAAATACTATAAAATACTTAGCACAAAAAAATGGATTCTGCCCCAGACTAGTTGACCAAATCTTAAGTAAACACGAACGTAAAGCACTAGTAAATTTAGCCCTCCCTAACAAAAGCAAAATTGATAAACAATATATATCCCTACCATTTTTAGGTCCCATTTCGTACAAAGTTAAACATCTCTTCAAGAATACCAACAAAAAACATAGTTTTTAAAACACCCACCAGCATGGGTAATCACCTCAGAAACACAAAAGACCCAATCCCACAATTGGGAAAAAGTGGAATATATAAAATTAGTTGTCCCCCCCCCCTCCAATACTTTTTACATTGGTAAAACTACCAGGGCAATTGGTATAAGATGTAGTGAACACATCAAAAGACCCATTAAATCGGTTTTTGGTCACCACCTTCAATTCAACCACCACATTTTCGACCCTAAAAATAACACCGAAATTCTGCACCAACTCTACACACACAAATATGATCAAAAACTTTCTTTACTAGAAGATCTAGAAATTTCACTAGCATTAGTACAAAATAAAAACCTATGTATTAATAACCAAACAAATCTAAATAACAATTTTAATCCCCTTTTCAAAAACCTAATTTGATCTTTCTTTTTGTTCTCTAATAATTTTCATAAGTTTTTTTTTAAACTGATTGTCACTGGCCGCCTAACCTTCCTCGTCAAACTGGCCTTTTATCCTCTATACATAGCCATCATGCAGAAGAAGAGCAAAGTAATTTTAAATGTCATGATAAAAAAGTTCCGCATTTTATTTTAGTTTTAAGTTTTTAAAGTGTCTGTAATTGTCCCCCTTTTTTGCTCTAAAAATGCATACCAAATTTATATTCACATGCTACATCCTGTAAGGCATTGACAAGTAAGTTTTTAAAAAATTTTAAAAAATTAACATAACATAACCTAACTTTAAGCCCCCTTAAAAATTTGTCAAAATCTAATTTGCCCCCTTTCACTTACTTTTCAGTGCCAGCCCTGATGATGGATTAATACCCCGAAAGCGCTCGGCAGATAATAATTTTGTTTTTAATAAACTATACCTAAATACAAAAAAATATCATTTTTATTTTTTTTATTTTATTTTTTTTTTATTTTAGTCTAAGGAATCATATTCTAATAATAAACCTAGCAAAGTACCTGCAAAAAAGTTATGCAGAAAAGTTTAGGGCAGAAAAGTCATGGTCTTTCCATTTCTCACGGCCCTGGTTAAAATAACTACATGAAAATAACATGCATAATATGTATATTATCCTCCAGAAATCAGGTAGTTTTACCTAGAAATAATTCAGGAAGTTTTTTTTTGGGTTTATTTTGATTTTTCAAAATACATAGCTCAGGTTTTATATGAAAATAAAGAGGACAAAATTTCCAATATTTTTTATCCTATATATTTTTTTACGACTTTGATTAATTCACGGCACCGCCTTAAACGTTACACTATATATTTTTAGCATTTCGTTTTCTTTTTTCTAAAATCCAAAATCAAGTCAATTAGGCATTCCTTTTAGAACATTTTGGGTAGAAACTAAAAAAAAATCTATCTAACGCTTTCTTTTAAATTTTTTTAACAATACAAATTTTAATATAATTTACACATTTGCGTCCCATTAGCTCGAGATTTAGTAAACCCATTTTCGTATAAAAATTACCATAAAAAACTTTTAAAATGACAGGTAAAAAGTCCTATTTTCTTGAACAATGCCGGCATAGATTTTTCGATTTTTTGTCGTTTAGGACTAATAAATAAGCCCAAAAAAGTTGGCTTTAAAATATTTTACGCTTCGAATGACACACTTCAAATAATTCATTCGTCAGCGTAAATCGGTTTTAAATTAATTCAAATACATAGCAGGCTCAGTTGCTTTCAAAAAGTCTTTTTCAACGGCCCAAAGCATTTCCTATTAAATTATTATAATGATTTCGCTTAGGAGATTCCCAGCCATCGCAGTGAAAAATACAGTAAACAAAATTTTTTAGGTATACATACATAACCCACGAGTGTAAGAAATACACTTTCCAACGAGTTATGTACACTATTTTTCCTACGATCCCAAAAAAATATAAAGTTTAAACTTTAAAAATTTATAATTTAATATTTTCTAATTTTTATTACTTATTCTGAGAATTTTTGAGAAAAGCAAAACACAAAATAGCATACAAATTTATATATGTATGTCAACAGGAAATATGTTTTTTATTTACCTTTAGTTTTCTTGCCTTTATATTTAATACAACATATTATTATGGAAGCTCAACACTGTTTAATGGGTTGCCTAACCGCAAGTATATTTTAAATCAAGGACAGTTTACTAATTAAATTTGATTTCTGTGGATATGCTACCACAGAAATCAAAACAAGACTGTAAAATTCTGCAATGTTTTATATTTCATGAGGAAATATTGATGTTTTTTATAAAATGTAAGGTAACTAAATCACAAATTAAGTAATTTTTATAAAATCTAGACATTAATAAAACATTTATTTATTTATTTATTATTATATATATGGGAGTACCCCATTACAGTTTTATTACAAAATGAGTTATGTTAATACTTATAATATAAAAAAGGAAAAACTAATAAAGAATTGGTATAAACATAATAATATGTTTAAGTAAATAATATTTATGCATGTATACATACACATATTATGTGTACATATACATGCACAAAATATACACATTGTGCACCTATAGATCCATACAAAAATAAAATTTAAAATCAAAATAAAAAAAAAAAAATACAATAGGTAAATGCATGAGTGAAATCTAAACTCTTGTGGCTATTAAACTCTTGAACCTGTTAAAGGAATATCTAAAAATATCAATGTTGTTGTTATTGAGAAAAGTTAATGCCCTATTCCAGGGTGTATATAAGCAGTAATTCGTTCTATGATTTTCTATCACGAAAGTGCGAGTCTCACGTAATAATACAGTACCAGGAACTACAAGCTTTACGAGTTCGAATAGATCTGGGCTATCCAAAAGACCATGAACCAGTTTATAAATGAACAGAATATGAGATAGAGATCTTCTAGACTGTAATGTTTTTAAATTTGTTATTTGTTCAATATGGGTATAATCGTGATTCATTATTCTAATATTCATCTTGAATGCAAGAAAACGAAGAGCTCTGTGTTGAACCCTCTCAATTAGCACAGTATCATTGCTATAAAATGGCGACCATATGATCGTACAATATTCAAGATTAGATCTAATTAGTGATTTATATACATTTATGATACTATTAAGAGAGAACTCAGATAAATTACGAGTAACTAAGCCTAACATTTTGCTAGATTGAGAGCAAATATTTTTAATATGATTTGAAAAATTTGCATTTTCATCAAAAAGTATGCCCAGATCTTTCATTGAGCTTACATAGCTTAAGGCAGTATTATTAATAGAGTAATGAGTATCAACTTTCTTACTACCAGTGAAAAAACTAATAGAACAGCACTTAGTTATATTTAAATCCAGTTTGTTTTGAATTGACCAAGTATAAATTGTGTTAAGATCATGTTGCAACAATAACATATCTGCATCAGATTTAATAGTACGGAAAAGTTTTAAATCATCTGCGAACATTAATATCTCGCTAAAAAGTATATTATCACCGATCTCGTTAACAAAAATCAAAAAAATTAAAGGCGCACAGTGTGAGCCTTGAGGAACTCCAGAAGACACGTCTATTAATCTAGATAAGCAACCAGCTATCCTAACACATTGTGTGCGTCCAACCAACCAACTAATTACCCATTTTATCAACTTAGGTGAGAAACCAAACATTATCAATTTTTTTACTAATATAAAATGATCGACTCTGTCAAAAGCTTTGCAAAAATCTGTATAAATTGAGTCAAGTTGTAAACCCTGGGATAAACAGTTTAAAATTTTAGACTTATATAGTAGTAAATTTGATGTTGTTGATCGACCAGCCATAAAACATATTAAGTTATATTGACCTAGGTCAAAATAATAAGGTTATAACTATAGTTTTTATTTTTGACATGAAAAACAGAAATATTTAGATTGAAAAACATAAAACACATCAAAAAAGTCTTTAATGAAAGGTGAAAAAGGCATATAAAACGAGGTGAGTAAAATTCGTAGAATTTACAACGTAAATATCTAAACAAAATTATGCAAACCTACATACATAAATATCAAACTAGGGTAATATGAAAATATCAAACAAGTGTGATAAAAGGCGTTTTCTAAAGGACAAAAGAATGTGGTAAATGTAATTTTCATAGGGGATCGTAGGAAAATTCCTTTAATGGGCGTTTTTAGCTCTAAAATAAAACGTTCCTACGATTTTTATTGTACAATTTTTGTCGCTTTCGCTGTACTGTGTTTTTTGTTGACTCAGACTGGATAAAAAAATACAGGTTGTTATCGAAATTTTAATCGAATATTTTATTGTATTTTAAAGTGCCTTTTATGAACCTATTAAATTTTTAAATTTATTTCACACCTTTCAAAGACGGCAGCTTTTATGGGCTTTTCACATTAAAAGCTGAACTGAGAAGTATAACATAAAACAATATTATTTCCAGAGGAATGAATTTGGAATAAGTAAACAGTATAATTCAGTATAATTATACTTAATTATAATTATTGCTAGAAGGCGAGATCATTTACAATTTATTGACTGCTTAAATTCTTCCGACTACAAACATCTTAAAATAATTTGTTACGTTTTTATTGAGATGTGCAAACTTAGATCCTACATAATCAATGTGTAAGGCTTTTATTTATTTATTTATTTATATACTCTATATAGAGGGCTTCATAACTTAGGGGTATACGACATTTTTTTTGTTTTTGAGATTTTTATGGTTTTAGGTTTGTTTTAACAAACCAATGTTATGAAGCCCTTGTGGTATGTTTATTTTTCATCTGTTTCTTTAATAATTAATTTTTTTTCATCATAATCCATATCATGCTTTATTTTTCAACATTTCCAACTTTTCTTAATAAGTACTTATTGTAAAATAAAAGATTTAAATAGCGCCATATACATTATAAATTATAAAATTGTATAGCGGCATTTACTTACTTATACTTAGTTATATACAACAGGGATCTTTTCCGGGTTGCCGCGACCAGGTCGTTACGACCCTACCTGTTTTCCTCTGTCTTGCCAGTCGCCATTCTGTTAGCTGGTCATTTTATAAAGAGCTGTTTTATTGTTTGCGAGTTTATGCGTTTCAATCAGTAAGAATATCTTTAAAAAGTCGGTTCTTTTAATGTTTCTGAATTATCAAGCGGAAGAAGAGAATCTCCTCCTCTTATTAACATTACATCATTAAGAAAAGGGGTAAAAGTTGATGAGATGTTTCACCATCAAATTCGTGACGAATTAGTCGTGCCTCTGCTCCCGGAGCGGTGAAGCGACCGCCGACCGGCGACCGGTAGTTAGTAGTAACGACTTGGCAGCAGCTAGGAAAACAGGGACATTTAAAATGCATTGGAGATGTCTTAACGACTCGGTCGGCTACCCGTTCGCAGTCGTCAGCGACTGCGACTTTTGGAGGAAACCGTAGCTTTACACTAATCAGATACGATGCTATATTGCGAATTTTCCCTATTACTTGTTAAACCGTATCATGTTAAAGTTGTTTACTTTTTAAATGTAATTCTTGTTTTTGTTTGCATTTGCAGATTCTCTTGACATAGAGATTAATTATATTGTTAAGCGAAATACATTATTTTGAAATAATTAGTTCTCTGGTATTCCAGATTAATGGTACTCTAGCAGAGAATGAAACACTTGGAGATATCGAAGTTGGCTAAAATAAAATTATCTCTAACATAAAGTAATTACATATAAAATATATAAAATCTAAAAAAGTTTATTGAACTAATTATTTGGCTCAACCAATATTTATTTGTAACCAAAAGTCCAGTTTTACTCTTTATATTATTATATTATTCACAGCGCCTGTGCTAGAATAGTATTATACGTTAGTTTTTAATTTCCCAAAATCGCCAAAAAAACGTCTTGGACAAAAAATTCTTGGATACAAATGTGTTTCATGAAAAAATAAGAAACTGTTCGTCTGTCGGTCTGTCCGTCTGTCTGATGTCACGTTTTTTGTAGACACCATAACTCAAGAACGAATATTCCGATCGACTGCAAATTTTCAGAATAATTAAGCTCTATGAGGGGAAGATCCCTATTGTTTTTCAAACAACAAAAAGTTATGGGGGGTTAAACTTTTTTTAAAAGGAAAAACTATAATTTTCAAAAAAAAAAATTTTCGTATTTTACAAAAAGAAGATTAAAAAAATTGAAAATTTTTTTTTTTCGATTTTTTTATTTTTTTTTGTGGTTCGGTTTTCAAAAAATATATATTTTTTATTTTTTCTTTTATATTTTTTTAAACGGAACCTTTAATGCGCGATTCTTCTCTCACTTGGCCATTTTTCTTAATAAGACAAGGCTTTTTCAGTTTTTATTTGTATGGTACAAAGGTATTAAAAGGCAAGTTTTTAATGCTTATTTTTAGTTCCACTCTAAAGATAATAATAATTTTAAAATTATAAAGGCACAAATAATATTAATTTAATTTAATTTAGATCAATTGACTTTTAGCTACCAATTTAAAATGTATATATGATTATATATTTATAAATAAATATGACAGTTTAGGACAAATATCCAAAAATATATTTATTAATTTCTTTAATAAAAAGATATTTTATCCAATACATACAGATAATAAGACAATTACCAGCTTTATTTTAAATAGATAAACTCAATAATAACCCCCGCATGGCTTTTACTTTATTGAGTGGATAATTCTTTATTTTACCCACTCAACTGTCACTTGTCACATTATTTTCTTGTAAATGTCATTAAAATTTTTAATAAAAATATGAATTCCTAAGCTATTTATTGGATAAAACCTTGTATGGCACTCATGGGTAAACCGATATTGCCCTCTCGAAAATTAACCTGCTTGGCTGACGCCTCGCAGGTTAATTTTCTCATGGGCAATATATTACTTTACCCACTAGTACCATAAATAACTATTTTTGTAATTCCTAAATATATATATAATATATGTTTTGCAGTCATTTAGTTACCTTGAGTGGCAGTGCAAATATGGCGAAGTCGCCTACCCAGCTACTATAAAGAATTGGGTACCTGCGTTCGTTAAGAACAACAAACCGAGATGTTGGCGATACTTTATTTTAGCGGTATGCGTATTCTAGAAAGAAGAGTTATTAGTTCGTTGTAACCACATCACCCCATATCATAAGAATCGCATATCCGGGTTCGTGCTGGAGAGGTTAAGGAAGACGTGACCTTCCTCTCGTCAGAAGCTCTGGGCCTAAATGGCCTGTTAATAGCTGAAAACAAATATAATAAAATATTTAAGTTACCAAGTATTAAATAATTAAGCTTATCAAATCTCATGTAGTTTCCCAAATACCAAATACTTTAGGCTTGTGCGTAGGACAATGTTTATTATAACTATTGCTCGAATCAAGGTATTCATTTACCGCGGAACCGCAAAAATTAATTAAAAAAAAACTAATTTTTTAAGTAATTACACATCTGAAACTATATTTCATTAATGGGTCTGTCATGTCAACACTTATTGTAAGATGTGTGAATTAAGAAAAAAATGTTTTTATTTTTTTTTGTTTTTAAAAAATATTCCTTTTTTCGAAAAAATATTTTTTTATTTTTTTTTTCGTGTTTCAAGTAAATAATACATAAACATGTTTAAATTATAATTTTTGAGAGTCCCCGGTTAATGATTACCTCCCTCGGATCTCTGATTATAACTATACGTCGCCAAAGTCGGAGCGATTTCTGGGCCCAGATAAGAAACACCTTGATCGTCCAACCACTTTTTATAAATGAATGTGACGCCAGGGCCATAGCTATGGAGGTGGGGAGAGCCTCTCCCCATCTATCTTCAAGTCGAAAAAGTAAATTTTTAGGTTAAAAATAAAAAAAGGTGGGATTTTCAGACTGAAATAATATAAATAAATAATAAAAAGAAGGTGTAAAATTGAAAATTTTTATATTTTTAATCAAAATTACATTTTTTTTTTGTGAAATACACAACTTTTAAATTTAAAAAAGTAAAATTTGGAAATTTAAAATCTGGAATAAAAATTTCAATAGTTTTACTTGCCAGTAGGTATAAATTTTATAACTTTTTAATTATTAATATTTAAAATTTACAGCTTTTTTGGAATTAAAAAAGGTTTAAAATTTATTTTATATTAAATATAAAATAACATTTTTGTAATTTTTACAGAAATTTGTAAAATAAAAATGTAAATTTAAAATCTTGCGTAAAAATATAAATTTTCATCCTTGGGTAAAAATATAAATAATTTAGTTATAAAATAAACAAACTTATATTTATTAGTTCTTTTTCATGGAACTTCTAATTTTTTCGTAAAATTCACAAGATTTTTATAAGGTACAAATAAAAAAGTTAGAAACAAATAAAACTAATTTTACCAAATTCACACTTTTTCAAGCATAAAATGTTTTCTTCCTTAACTAATTCAAGACAGCAGCAGTTTTTTGCCGAGAAGAAAAAAAATTGTAATTTTAGACTAAAAAAGTTGTGATTTATGACCTTTGCCCCCACGAAATTATCTTTGATACGGTCCTGCGCTCGGTTTGTTGATGTTTATCAGAGTGTGCTTGGCCGAGATTACTTGCCTCTATTGGAAGTTCTCTGCCTGTGCGCAGTTATTATATAGTTATATATTTTTTCGGGACCCTACACCATGAGCGGATTTAGGGGGGGGCATGCCCCCCCCCCCCAGCGAGATATATTAGCATAGAAATACCTTCAAAATTATATTTTTGGTGAAAGCGCAATTTTTTTCCTTATGGATGGCCCCCTCCCCTAAAATAAAATAAATCCTCCCCTGCCCTACACTGCCCTGTATGATAATGGCTTCTTAACAATGATTGTTTGTTGGTGGTGTTAAAGTGTATTTACAATCATTATTAAATTTGAGTATCTACTTGGTGGTATTGAGATGATGTGGACTATAGTCGATTAACGCGTTTGATGAAACTCTGCCAGTCGAAACATAATTACATTCAAGTGGCTCTATCCATGAATGGGGCATTTAACATATTTTTTTAGACAGCTGTATTGAAAGTATATTCGTTCGGTACTCAGGTTTTTAGAGCAAGGATACAATTTCATAAGCATGTACCGAAAGTAAAACAAAAGACTTTTCCAAAAGAAAAAAAGTTTACGTATTGGTAGAAAACTTCTAAACACATTAATTTATTATTCCATCAATCATCGTACAGAGTGATATTGGTAGACTGACAGTTTCGGGCTGCTGGCCCTCTTCAGTACCAAGAGTCAACTCTGCACGCTGATTAAGAAAACGTTTTTAGAATTTATTCGCAAAAGGAATATAGTCATTAGATTGATGTAGACTTGTGCGCCATCTGTTGCTAGATGTAGACAACTACTCATACCTCTCCTAGGCTGGGGACTTTGCATGGTAGCAAGTTAAAAACGTGTGTACCTTTACGACAATTTACTGCACATAATTTTCAAAATTAAACAAGTTACAACACTCAATAATAATAAAGCGACGCGATGTGTACCTGTCTAAATGTTTTTTGATGGTCGATTAAATCAATGATGGAAGTGTACTTGCCGCGCATGCTCCGGGTGGTGGGATATTAAATTCCGAAATATGTTTGGTAAAATCACAAAATTCCGTAGTAATAATGTGAAATTACGTTTTAGTATTACACAAGATAATTTGTGATTTTAAATTAGAAAAATGCATTTTGATATTACAAGATTGATATTTAAATATTACAAAATTAATTAGCGATAGCACAGTTTTTGTGTAAAATTCCAAAAAAAGGTAAAAATATAACAAATCTGTAGAAATTTAAAATAAGATTCATTTTATAAGGTTTACATAATGAAATTTATCAATGTTGTACACTATTATTTATATCCTCTGCAAAACTGGAGTGATTTGGGCAAGGCTTAGATATTTCCAAAAGCATGGCATTTTGTAGAAATAAAATTGGTTTTTAGGATTCGGCCCGGAATTTGGCCGTTTAAATTACAATAAAAATAGTACCTAAAATTGGTTTTACACAAATTGTGGAAAAATATCAAGATCCCAATATGGCTTTTATAAAAGTAGCTTAGCCGGAGTGAATATTTGTAATTTTACACAGTGAAAAAATAATTAACATGTAGACATTTATTTCGTTAAATAATAAAAAAAAAACCTTTTTAATTAAAGAAATAGACATAATTTATAATGCAATGCACCTTATTAATTAGATTGAAATAAAATTATTGAATAAATTTTAACATTAACCAGAAAGTTTTCTCTTTTAACGATATGGTATTTTCTTCCACCTTTTTTAAGTTTCTGGAAAACCAAATGTTATCTACATAACTGTTATTTTTCACAGAACCAATATTGCAATTTTCAGTACCTTTTTATATCAGTGCAGTATTATAATGGCGTCATCTATGATAAGGGGCTGTCCATATATTACGTAACGCAATTTTTCAAAAAATTGACCCCCCCTCCCCCCTGTGTAACAAACTGTCACATTTACCAACACACCCCCCCCGTGTAGCGCGTAACAATATAAAAATTTTGTTTCGCAATAAATTTAACTATATTCTCACTATTGATTCGTTTTTCTCGACAACAAACATGAACCTAAAATGTAGTATAACATAACCTTGAAAAAAATTTACACGAAAAAATCACTCAAAGTTTAAAAAAATATTCATAATCAATATCACACAGGGAATAAATACTAGGTACCTATTTTTACACTGAGTGTCACATATAACACGTATATTTATTATGCACAGGTACAAAAAATAGTACACACATTAGTGTTCTGTGAGTACACATTCCGCGCGAAAATGTATCATCGCCGATGATTCATCGGCAAGACCACGCAAGAACAGGGCCGTAAGATTTTTTTTTCATATCAATGTCAACAGTTCTTTTACTGATTACAATATTATTTAAATATACATAGTTTTGTCAATTTTTGTGTGAAAAAGGGAATTATGGGCCACTAAATAGTAATTTATGTTCAAATAAAAATACATCTACCAAGCTTAGGAAATAAACATTAAATTTATTAAATTCCGTTACGTAACGTTTATCTAGACCCCCCCCCCTCCCCCCTGTCACAAACTGTAACAATTCCTCTGACCCCCCCTAGGCGCGTTACGTAATATATGGACAGCCCCTAACAAGTAAAATAACAGTATGTCAAGTACCTCATTCTACCGTTTGTAACATAATTACAATCAAATACCGAAATCGATGGATTAGAAATTCTACAAACGGAAATCCACCAATGGCAGTAGGGCATAATGATGCATTTCCATATCAGATAATTACCATGTAGATTGATCACTTTTCATGCATTGTTAAAATTTAATCACTTGTTAATAAGACTTTTCGGATTCGAAAATTTTATTCCTTATGCCTAAAATAGGGACGAGTTAAAATGATACAGCGTGATTCACACTCAGAGAAAAATCGTTGTAAAATCAAACAAAAGTCATATGATTTAAAAGAAAACCAATATGTTTTTGCTCCGACGGTATTTTTTGTTAATTCAAAAAGATATTTTTTAGTTTTATAAGCGATTGTAAAAATTAAAATATTCATTGTAATTTGAAAAATGTTTCCTTTTAAATCATTGGTAACTTGTAAATAATTTGAATATAAAAACTGGTTATTTTAAAAATATTTTTTTTAATATATTGATATTTTTCAACAATATAAAGGGAAATATCATAATTTTATTAAGAAAACATTAAAATAAGAAAGTAAGGGACAATACTTTTTCTTTGATGTAAAAATTATTTTTTTAAATTAATATTATTCATAACTAAAATGTAAAGTTTTTACTTTTAATATTTTAAAAGGCAATTTTTTTTTAATTAAAATAATTTCTTATTGATTTTACAAGATGAGATTTTTCTGACATTATTATAGTTATGAAAGTATTTCTTTTAGGAATGCCCTGTTAACCTAAAATAGTAGATTGTCGTGAGATTGAAATATTACGTATGGTCACTCCTACCTGCTGCAGCTTTCTGGTACTGTCAACGTTCATAAAAACATATATAACAAAATATAACATCCAAAATTTGAATTAGATTTATTGTTAGAATGAAAAATTTGACAAAGCGAAATTTTTGGAAATATTTGTGAAGAAAACAGTTATTTAGATAACATATTTGGTTGTCCAGAAACTTAAAAAAGGTGAAAAAATACCATATCGTTAAAAGAGATAACTTTCTGGTTAATGTGGCAGTTTATTCAATAATTTTATTTTAATCTAATTAATAAGGTACATTGCATTATAAATTATGTCTATTTGTTTAATTAAAAAGTATTTTTTATTATTTAACGAAATAAATGTCTCCATGTTAATTAATTTTTCACTGTGTAAAATTACAAATATTCACTCCGGCTAAGCTACTTTTATAAGCCACATTGGGATCTTGATATTTTCCCACAATTTGTGTAAAACCAATTTTAGGTACTATTTTTATTGTAATTTAAACGGCCAAATTCCGAGCCGAATCCTGAAAAACAATGTTACTTCTACAAAATGCTATGCTTTTGGAAATATCTAAGCCTTACCCAAATCACTCCAGTTTTGCAGAGGATATAAATAATAGTTACACTGAGAAATTTCATTATATAAATCTTATCAAAAAAATCTTATTCTTTGCGAGTCTTCAGAAGACTCAGATTTGACATTCAATGTCATATTTTATGAAAATCGTATTTTAAAATTATAATTTCACAGCAAGCTATTTTTTTAGCGTTACTCCAAAACAAAAGTAATATTTTTTAAGATTTTTAAAATCTAAAATTTTAATAGAAAATTAATGTTTTTAGGTAAAACCTCTATTATATGATAAAGAAAATACATATTTTTTTTTAAATTTTGGCATTTAAAAATGTTGTTATGCTAAAAAAATGTATGTGTGAAGCTCTAGCTCAAAAACAGAAAACAGTAGAAAACTTTTGTCTAGGGGAAATTGTAGGTAATTAGGTCCAAATTAACTGGTAAAATTTGTATTTTCATAACTTTATTAATAACGTCAGAAAACGCGTGATTTATTACAGTATATATCGTGTAAAATTAAATGATATATAATGTAATTTGTTATTATTTACCGATATCTACGGTAATAATGCAGGGTGTAATTGAAATGAGGTCCGAAATTTTGACGGGTGATTCTACATCATAAAATATGACAAAAAGTTCCTATAAACATGTCTAAAAATGCGTCGTAAGGGAGATAAGCCCCTTTGAAAGCAGCTAAAAAATTCAGTTTTTATTTAATAACTCAGGAACACTTTGAGATACAGCAATGTGGTTTTGCATGTAAACTAATCTTAATAAGGCCCATCTTCGTATGTTATTTTAATTTACTTATTGTAACCAGGGCCGTGCGAAACGGGGGGCCTAATCAGTTTTTTGTCCCAAACTTTTTTCTGTGTAACTTTTTTGTAATTTGATTTTTGGAATTGATTCATTAGTAAGGACAGAAATTTTTAATTTTAAACAAAATTACAAAAATATTAATTTATTATTTCATCAATCTATTTTCTAATCATCGTACAGAGTGATATTGATAGACTGCAGTTTCGGGCTGCTGGCCCTCTTCAGTACCAAGAGTCAACTCTGCACGCTGATTAAGAAAACGTTTTTAGACTTTACTCGCAAAAGGAATATAGCCATTAGATTGATGTAGACTTGTGCGCCATCTATTTCTAGATGTAGACAACTACTCATACCTCTCCTTATCTGGAGACTTTGAATGGTAGCAAGTTGAAGACTTGTGCGTCTCAAGCACATAGTACCACTAACGGGTGGTTAGACGTAAAATTAGTAAGGACAGAAATTTTTAATTTTAAACAAAATTATAAAAATATTAATTTATTATTCCATCAATCTATTTTCTAATCATCGTACAGAGTGATATTGGTAGACTGACAGTTTCGGGCTGCTGGCCCTCTTCAGTACCAAGAGTAAACTCTGCATAAATTAATATTTTTATAATTTTGTTTTAAATTAAACATTTCTGTCCGTACTAATTCTACGTCTAACCACCCGTTAGAGGTACTATGTGCTTGAGACACACAAGTCTTCAACTTGCTACCATTCAAGGTCTCCAGACTAGGAGAGGTATGAGTAGTTGTCTACATCTAGAAATAGATGGCGCACAAGTCTACATCAATCTAATGGCTATATTCCTTTTGCGAGTAAAGTCTAAAAACGTTTTCTTAATCAGCGTGCAGAGTTGACTCTTGGTACTGAAGAGGGCCAGCAGCCCGAAACTGCAGTCTATCAATATCACTCTGTACGATGATTAGAAAATAGATTGATGGAATAATAAATGATTCATTAGGTCAAAATACATATAAAAAGGTACTATTGTAATAGTTTAGGATTAACCGTTTTCGAGAAAAAATCATTCGAAGGTGAAATTTCACGGTCGATGACGAAAAATTAAATACTAAGATGTAAGAAACTGAAATTTCAATGATGCAGCATGAATGTACATTAAAAACTAAGAAAAAAACCTCATGCAAAGGTATTTCCGAAAATCAGTCCTAAGGGAGCTATGTTCTCCTAAAAATTCACCATTTTTAAATGGTCATAGTAGCTGTAAAAACAATTTTTCGACCTACATATATGGAAACTTTTTTTTTTCAGTTTTTGATATAGAATAACCCAGTATCATTAAAATTTTGGTTTTCAACATTTTAGTATTTAATTTTTCGTTATCGTTGTTTTTCACTAAAGAAATCTCTCAGTATATGTACTGTAAATAACCCTCGAAGTTACCATTTCGGCAGAAGTTTTGTTACTAGAAGGTTTTCCCAGCTCTTATCTGTTAAGATAAATAAACGGAAATCTTGACTTGGCAAGTTTTGAATATTAAATAAAAAATATTCCTACTTTAGATTCCCCAGACAACAAGAACATACGGGTGGAAAATGTATTTGCACAGACTTTTAGTCCAATTTGAAAGTTTCCATACAAAGAAAAAAGAAAAATAGACTTTCCTAATGATAGTCGAGTGGATTCGATATTCGGAAAATGTGATGTTCGCACCCGCACAACTTCGCTTATAACTTTAAACTCAGATTTATTGAAAAAAGTTCTTGCTTTTTTTTCTCTCTAAGTAACTAGTAATTTTCAATAAGTAGGTATTAGGGGCTGTCCATATATTACGTTACGCAATTTTTCAAAAAACACAAAAAACTCACTCAAACTTTAAAAAAATATTCATAATCAATATCACACAGGGAAAAAATACTAGGTTCTTCTTTTTACACTGAGTGTCACATATAACACGTATATTGTTTATGCACAGGTACACAAAATAGTACACACATTGGTGTTCTGTGAGTACACATTCCGCGCGAAAATGTATCATCGCCGATGATTCACCGGCAAGATCACTCAAGAACAGGGCCGTAAGATTTTTTTTAATGTCAACAGTTTTATTACTGATTACAATATTATTTAAATATGCATAGTTTCGTCAATTTTTGTGTGAAAAGGGGAATTATGGGCCACTAAATAGTAATTTATGTTGAAATAAAAATACATCTGCCAAGCTTAGGAAATAAACATTAAATTTATTAAATTCCGTTACGTAACGTTTACCTAGACCCCCCCTCCCCCTGTCACAAACTGTAACGATTTCTCTGACCCACCCTAGGCGCGTTACGTAATATATGGACAGCCCCTTAGCGGATATAATTAAATATAAATCACATATTTTTGACCTATAGACAGACAGACGGTCGGACGGACGGACGGATGAACGAATGGACGGATGGACGAACCGATGTTTGAGTGAGAGGTAGTGCCTACTCTCACTTTAACTTAACGCTGATTTATTCAATCATTATAATTATTACTAACATCACTAAAATTAATAAATAATTTAATTTATTTTAGAAGGCGCCATCTAGTGCCTATTTTTTAAAGTGTTAAGTGTGATAGAAATAAAAAATACTTTATGAGAAAGTACAACAGGTAGTAAGTAACAATGTTACTGGCTAATTAGTCTAGCGACAAAAGCCAAGCTGCTAGAGAGAGAGATAGAGAGTAAAGGTCGATTCAGGCATAATTATCACTAACTTCACTAAACTGAATTAAGAATAAGAAATTTAGAAATTAAGAAGATTAAGGAACATAACCTCAAATTCTTTAATAAATTTTTCGTGTTATGCAACAATTAAGATAAACGATAAAATATACCATAAAATAATGATACAATCTTAAAATAAACCATAGAAAAAGAAGAATTTCTGAACTACACTAACTTTTGTGCAAAATGTTATAAACAAACGTTATCCAAGTATCAAAATAAAAATGAAGATGGCGACACCTTTGTATTTTAAAATTCGTACATTTTCAGTGTTAAGGAAAAACACAGTAGTTACATAAGAAAATAAAAGGTACTTTTGGAGATAGTTAGTTTTAAAACACGATTTTTAGACCTAAAAACTGCAAATATAGTAATAATCGCCCTACGCAATAGATATTTGTTTTTGTTTTACTTATTCAATCGTATTTACACATGCCCATTATGTATTTAGCAGTTACCTTATTGTTGCATACCACGGAAAATTTATTATAAAATTTGAGGTTATGTTTCTTAATTTTGTTAATTTCTTAATTTATTAATTCAGTCTAGTGTAGTTAGTGATAATTATGCCTGAATCGACCTTAAGTAACAACAGTTCTATTTGGATACAACTGCAAAATTATTACGCCATCTAGTTACGCAATATTTAACGAAGTGGCTATTTTCACGTCCTACGTAACATAACCTTATTCCTTGGTTTGTTTTGGTTTTTTCGTTTGTTTGGCAAAAAAAAATCTAGATGTGGAAATAGCTTCGTGTACGTCAGAAGTGGAAATAGGATGTTCTATATGAACTAGCTATTTTCACGTCCAACGTAACATAACCTAATTCTTTGGTTTGTTTTGGTGTTTTCGTTTGTTTGGTGTTTTTAATGCTACTAAGGGGGTGTAGCCCTCCCCCATTTAAACGAGGAGAATACAATTCTGACGGAAAATATACTAAAAGCTTTAAAAACTCTAGAAATGGGCCAGAAAAAATACTGAACGTGTAAATAGCTTGTGTGTACATCGGACGTGGAAATAGCCTCTTCCAATTTTTAATTTATTTTTTTTTAATTAAGTAGAAATATATTTATTGATTTACTTTAATTTTAGAAAATTACTAGTTGGATTGGATAAACTAACCTTTAGTATTTTAATTAATTAAATAAAAAAAAAACATATTTTGCTTAATTTATGTTATTTGTAAATACGTACTTAATATTATTGTTTTTTTTTATAACAACCATTTACACTTATTTTACAATTATATTCAATTACTACATTCTATAGCATTTTTTATTACAGAGTTCAAGGTTGTTTATAATTATACAATATTTAGGTCCTATATCGTTTCAAATGTAAAATTATAAGGTGTCGTCAATAGAGCAGCATACCAGGGTTGTAAGGAGGCCAGCATCCCTTAGGAAATTTCGTGCAATCATTTACTATTTTTTTATTTCTTATTTATCTTTAAGGCTTTGTTGTTGTTTAAAGGCCTTAAAGTAAAAAAATACATAATTGAAAGTATATTTGTAAAGAAGTTATGCCCTAGGGGGGATTTAAACCACGTCAAAATCGCACTTGGAGTATATACCAGGTGTCACAGATCCAATGTACTTTTATTACCCGGTATATTCACTCAAAGTGCAAAAGGTTGTATGTCAAAAATTCCTTTTTTTCTTTTATTATTTCTATGTGGCATCTTAGTGCCTAAGTTAGTTAGGGTGCCCACAAATCAGGAAAACAGGGAAATCAGGAAAAAGTCAGGGAATTTGATCGTCTTAAAAAATCAGGAAATTATCAGGGAAACTGAAAAAACTCTGGTCTACATAATAAATTGTTACTAAAAAAAGTATTCATTCGTTAAGTTCTACCAATCTATTGACTTATATTAAAGAAAAAAAGTAAAAATAAATAAATGAAAAACTATAACTCAAAAACGAAACAGCATGTTTAAATTTTATGTGCATATTGGTTTTAAAAGTGAAAATTTTAAATTGTAATAGGAAAATCAGAAAAAACTCAGGTAAAAGTCAGTGAAAAATGAGGGAATCTTAATTTGCAAAACCTGTGGTCACCCTGTCAGTGTTTTATACAATTATATACTATAAACTAAGAACAACACCCAATGTAATGTAATAAATTATTACTAATAATTATATTATATTATTATTATTATTATTATAATTATAATTATTACTATATTATTATAATAAAATCAAATTATACGAAAAAACTACTTTTTGTTTGTACTTTGATTGACGATATGTATGTATACGTTATAATATAACGTCGTTATATAGCAAAAATAAACTTTTTAAATAAGTATTAACTCGGCACTTAGTGCTACTAAGAGTGCCGATGTATTGAAATCTTCGCCGAAAAGTCAAAATCTTTGACCGCGTTTTTTTCAGATTTCTCGACGTTTTAGACTATTTGAGTCGAAATCAGTAAAAAAAATGTTTGCGTCCGTCTGGCTGTCTGTCTGGGTGTAAACTCTCTAACTCCATTTCTACATGAGATATCGGCTTGCGGTTTTTTGCATATTGTTTCTTATCGTATTCCGAAGAGCTGATTAGATTTTGGGGGTAAGCGATTGGGGGTAAGGGGGTAAAAATAGGGTAAAACTCCTATTTTTAGAGTTTTTTGTTTATAATTAAGGCAATTATTATTGTATTTGGTTAATTTAGCACTTATGTAAAAGATAATTTTAAATTGGTCAAACAACGTTTTCCTAAAACGCATTGTTTTCGAGATATTGGCGTTTAAAGCAGTAAAAGGTTTTTTTAGCATATCTCACATATTTATAACCCGATTTCAAAAAACTATATTTAAAATAAAAGCTCTTTTTAATCCCTATAAAAAATGTTTTGAACAGTTTTTTGCTAGAATATAATGTTTTAAAGATACAGAATTTAAAATCAAACAAAATACCTAGTTTGAAATTTGCAAACTAGATGGCTCTAGTGTACAATAGTGCCGATGTTTTGACAGGGTGCTTGCAACGTTTCATCTAGTTTAATGAATATGGTAGACAATCACGTTTAAATAATTGATTGTTAAATTATATAGAAACGTATGCGTAATATACATTGTAATATATGATGATATTATTATTTTATATCATAGTTTTTTTATTACAAGCATTTATTTTTAAATAAAAGCCTATCACTTTTATTTTAATCAGATAAATATTTACTTTCCTGTATTTTAACAATAAATATGGGTAAATACTGAAATAATATTCCATAAAAGTTTAATTTAAAAATTTTGCCAAAAATTAAAAAAATTTGCCTAGGAACCCAAAAAGTGTCAATACAAATGCATATGATTTTGACATGGTTAACGTAACCTTATTTTTTTAAGTGTCAAACAGACATAACTCCATTTAAATAACCCAAATTCACACAACTAAATTTTGTGAAAAACATGAAATTTTAGTTGACTACTTATTTTTTTTTAATCAAATGTACTGTAAACATCTATAGTAATCACTAGTTTTAAGACTAATATGTGATTTTTTAAAATTAAAAAAAATACACTGCCTCGTATTAAATTCCGGGCACCTATAAAATTGACATTTTTTAAATTTAAATATTTCGAAAACTAATTAATGGATTTGACAGATTCTTTTTTTTTTTTTGAAGCTTAAACATTCTCTGCTTTTGTTTGTTTTAAGGATGATAATTTTTTTTTTCGTATTAACAGCAACAAATAATGTACAACTATGTTTCTTAACCCATCTTCTAGGACTTGCATGGTACGCCACTGCAACTGTTTATCAAATTATTAAAGTCTTTCTTATTGCCGCAATGAATATTTTCTTTTTTATTTTTTTACTTTTTTTACTTCTGGTTTAGGAAATATCAGGATTTTCCTGAAAGTTGTCATTTTTTCAGTCAACTCAAAAAGTACTAACTCAGCAGAGTTTTTTATTTGAAGCTCATGTCTTTTACTTCTTCTTTTACGCTCATGTCTTTTACTTCTTCTTCTACAGTTTCTTCATCCCGGGGCAACTTTTTATTGCCCGCTGACGGAGGCTTAACGGTGATTTCGCAGAACTGCCGCCGGACGAAGTGACCCTATTTTTTCTTCTACTCAAGTTTTTCAAACCCAATTTATGTTTTTGATAAACTTGATTAGAAGAAAAAAGTAACCCGGTTAAGCTTCAAATTTAAAGCACAGTATCAATCAAATTCATGTAGTACTTTTTAAGTTAACTGAAGAAATAACAACTTTCAGGAAAATCCTAAACCAGAAGTAAATATGTAGAAAAATAAAAAAGAAAATATTCATTAAAACTGCGACAATAAGAAAGACGATTAATTTGATAAACAGTTGCAGTTGCGTACCATGCAAGTCCTAGAAGATGGGGTAAAAAACATAGTTGTACATTACTTGTTGCTGTTAATACGAAAAATTAATCATTCTTAAAACAAACAAAAGTAGAGAATGTTTAAGCTTCAAAAAAAAAAAAAGAATCAGTGATTAGTTTTCGAAATATTTGAATTTAAAAAATTTCAACTTTTATGCGGGGCAGTGTAGTTGTGTCTAACATAAATATTAAATTTAGCCCACGTGAAACTCAAAAAGAAATTGGGATTGTTATATTTTATAGCTTTAGTTTGAGCTCTTATTTTTAAAAGTAAATATTATACAGTTATTCTCCTTAAAAATAACCCGACGCAACATCTTACTGCTTGCACCTGATCCTCGATCAACCAGAACATAACCTTCAAAGAGAACAGTAAACATCCCCGTCGTCCTACGACGCCGTGTGCCGCGACCCAGCTGGTGGGGGCCAGAGCGCCACCGGTGGGCGCCCGCCAGTACCAGGCCGGCTAGATACGGCGCCGCGTGCCGCCAGACGCTGCAAACCCTCTCGCCGTTTTCGCAATACCAAATGGCAAACACCGATCATATCATTTTATCAAACCTAACAAACCATAGAAAACTAACAATGTGATCAAATAATAGTTAGAATTTAATTTTCAAGTTTTTTAGTTTACATATCCATTCATTTCATTTTACCCATCCCTCACGTGCTCTTGCCTTTTTTCGATATAGGTCTAACCAACCAAAACGGTGATGTTTTAATTAGTAGTTCGAATTATCGTCCTTGATGTGCATTTCAAACGGATAATTATTCACCGTGAACAAAACTTAAACACTGGATTACACGCATCTGTATGTTACTATGGTTACTCCTACAACTTTTAAATGTGTGTATATAAATATATAAACGACAGAAATAAAATCAAGTGCGTTTTGGTCCAGTGAAATTTCGACTGGTGGTGCACGTGGTTTCGCGATTAGTGGCTGTTTGACAGCTCGTGGATATCTAGTGATCTTTATCTAGTGACTGTTTTTATCAACAGATTATTTGTTTTAGTGGATGCATGTGGTCTTCGACAATCAATAGAGTATAATCAATATCTACTATTATATTCGCCAGAATAATAGTTTTTTTTTGTTGTCCTGGGGTCGTTTTATCAACAGGTGATGTGCTAGAGGTCACATTATAAATCAACAATTACCAAAAATTAGATCATCATAGCCAAATACGTTATAGCAGTTAATGAATTACTAACACTGCTTATTGTGATTTATAGATAGAATATCAGATAAATATCAATGAAAAGATAAATATAATCTTGTGATTTATTTCAATAAATATAAAGTATATTTCAAAGAAAATCTTAGAACAGTTTAGAATGTTTATTCATCAATTAACAGAAGGTAATTTAAAGTTTTGATAGATGGAGTAAACTTTATGTACACAGAAGGTAAAAGTAACAGTCTTTGAAATCCGACCTTCGTGGTCTCAAAAAATACTTTAAAATTATATTTTTCCTACAAATATTTTATGCTGTATAACTAAAATTCGGGTGAAGGGGGAGAAAAATTTGTCACACTGGTAGGGGCTTGGAAGTGTTGCCTGCCGTGGTGCAGTGCCCCCGAGGGCAAGCCAGCACCCCCTTCGCCACCAGTACACCCCTTGGATAGTCCCCCTAAACCTAGACAACCCTCACCACATCTCCAAGACATATTAGAAGAGGAATCTGAGTTTTTAATCGAAGAAAGTTTTCCGGAGGAAGAACAAGCCACTTTACAGCCCTTGGGAGGTAGATTGATTTACAAGAAAAGAAGGAATGTGCAATCGCCATCCCCTACATTCTCCATAAAAGCTTCGAGAAAAGGTCAACGTACTAGATCAGTAACCAGCACGACATCTAGTGAAGGATCTTCAACAGGACCTCCATCCTCCAGCAAGATGCAGGCCGAGCAGGGTTCCATCGGAGACCTTCACAAATATCACAACCGGTACCTGAGGAATAGAAGACATACTCTCGCCAATGTTCGGTAAGCTAAAATCATTGTTATTATTGTTGCAAAATCAAAAATTTAAAAATCTGGCACTAAAGACTTTTTAGGAAACGTTCAAGTATTACGTAACGCAAATTGTACCAAAATTTATACACTTCATACCCCGGTTCTCCCGTTATTATAGATTATAGAGATTTCATATTTTGGCTACCCCCCCTAATAGGGGGTGTGTCAGAGGGGTAGCCAAAATATGAAATCTCTACAGCGTTGAATAACGCGAGAACCGAGGTATGAAGTGTATGAGTTTTGGTACAATTTGCGTTACGTAATACTTGAACGTTCCCTTAGTAAAGAGCAATAAAATTGTAAAAAATTTATTAATTATGAAGCTGAAGTTTGCAACGTTTTTTTGCAAGGAAAATTCAAATAGTATATTAAAGTACTAGTTTCATAACATACGTTTTTAGCGCACGAGTACAAGTTTACAAAATATGCCGCGGCGAGTTTTCTAAAGTACTAGTGCGCTAAAAACGTGTTATGGAATAAGTGCTTTAATATACTATTTGAATTTTCGATGCAAAAAAACGTTGCAAACTTCAGCTTCATTATTAATTAATTATAATTAATCATGATGAAGACTAAAAATACTAGATATACTAAAAATACATGAAGCTGAAGTTTGCAACGTTTTTTTGCAATGAAAATTCAAATAGTATATTAAAGTACTAGTTTCATAACATACGTTTTTAGCACACGAGTACAAGTTTAGAAAATATACCGCTTGCGCGAGTTTTCTAAAGTACTAGTGCGCTAAAAACGTGTTATGGAATAAGTACTTTAATATACTTTTTGAATTTTCGATGCAAAAAAAACGTTGCAAACTTCAGCTTCACGAAAAATTACATTTCTGGACGTTTTATATCCAAAAAATATCATTTCTGTCGGTCTGTATGTCCGGGAAATTTGTGACCACGATAACTCAAGAACGCTTCGGGCTAAATACTTCAAATTTGGACCACAGGTTGATTATCCAAAATTCTAGGCTGGGACTGATTTTCCTAAAAATCGGGTTGTTGTAAGGAGCTAAAATGGGGTACAAACATTCTGGGCGCTGGGCGCTAAAGCGCTATAGCGCGCTAACGGGTTAAATTATTATTCGTAATTAAAAAAAGTTTTTACTCTTAAAATTTTAAAAAGCAATTTGTTTAAATTAAAATAATTTGATTAGTGTAACTATACAAAAACTAAAATTAAATTATTTCTATATTATATCGAAACTTTGAAGGGAAATCAAGAAGCTTGGGTGAATATAAGATTAAACTTCATTATTTGATAATTATAAAGACACTGATGATAAACAAAATATTAAATTAATTTCCCTATGATGTATAATATAAAATATATCTACCGTTTAATATAATATAATATACCGGGTGTTTTTTTTTAATGTCGCACAAAATTTAATGAAAAAAAATGGCATATTTATTTTTTACAGATATTTACGTTTTTAGGGTCATTTCAAGGTTAACTTTGTTTTTTTTTTTTAAATAGGAACATATTTTTTACTGTTATTTAATTTTAATCAAAAAAATTAAAAAAATTGTCAAAAGCTTTTTTTGATCGGACCTTTAGTTGGAGAGATAACACAGCCACACAAAATTAAAAAAATTGGATCTGCAACGGATTCCACTGCTCAATTAATATGTATTTTGAGCCGCTGAATCCGAATCTGAGGTCGTATTTTAAAAGTTAGCTCCAATTTTCAACATAACCTTAAAAACATACTTTTCGCAATAATATAAAATTTTATAACGGAACGCCCCTGGTTGCACCGGTCTTATGGAAAAGAGTTTTCGGTTAGATTGAGCATATCCAGAAGCTTGCATAAGAACATAAAACATAAGAATGCGATGCCGAGATTGGCTTAAAAGATATATGGCGGCAATTCAAGCCAATCACGGCATCGCATTGTTATGTACTATGTTGTTATGTGAGCCTGTGGATATGCCCTTATAAACCAGCTTGAGAGTCTAGTAAATAGCATCCTAAACTTGCTTTCATATAGCAAGAAAAATGGAAGAAATTATGGAGACGTCCAAAATATTTCTCAAAAGTTGAATGAAAAATGCACGCTATAGTTGTACGTCTAAAAGCACTTAATTATATCGAAATGTGTATGCTATTTTATCTTAATTTAAGGTCTTATTATTATAGGTTCCTTTTTTAATAGTAAATCCTTCCTAGTTTTAGACGGTAAATTAATAAACTATTTTAGGTCGATAATATACGCCTTTATTTCATAAAATTTAGGACTACCTAATAATGACCAACTTTATGTAATATATATATATATATATTTTTTATTGGTTTAATTGAGAACATGCAATAAATGAACTATTTTAAGTCCAAAATATACTGCTATCGTCTCAATTTAGCTCGCTAATAATGCTTCTATTTTTCACACTAAATGCAAGCAAATATTTCAAAATAAATTTTCAGGAAATATCTACAAGGGGAAGATCCCTATTGTTTTTGAAAGTAATTTCCCCAAAAACAAATAAGTTATGGGGGGTTAAACTTTTAAAAAAATCGAAAAAGGCTGAAAGAATTTTCCGATTAACGTAATTATTTCAGGAAAAATTACAAATTCTACAAAAATAAAAATAAAAAAATGTAATTTTTTTGATTATTTCTTTTTGAAAATATTTTTTTTATAAGTATTTGGGAAATGCTATATACCATTTACTGTAAATAATATATAATGGAATGCTTAGCATTACATATCTTCACGGCTTGTTATTTATTCTAACTGATTAAACTTATTTGTGTAACCAGATAGTTTTTCCTAAGATGCCATTTGGCTAAAATTACACATATCGTCGTGTTACCGTAACTACCTCGTATCTCCAAATTCACAGGTTTTCAGGGGACACAAAAAACCGTTTAACTTTAAAATTCTTATTTTTTTTTATTGTAGTATAGACAAATATAAGTGTAGTTATTTCTTGTAGACCCTTCAAGCATAAAATATTGCAAAATTATTAGTTACAGGAGTCAAAAACTAGAATTATGCAGATACGAGTTAGTTACAGTAACTATTATTTCCAAGTCGTAACACTGTACTGGAGATACGAGGTTGCTCAATTAAAAACTGTGAAATATTTAAGGCATGTAATTTTTAAATATTTACAATATTTTATTTAGTAAAAAATAGTATATTGGGGTTTTTCAGGTTGCTTTAACTGAATCTGATGATAATTTTTTTTCTAACTTCTCCCGTGGGGGTGATTATTTTAAAATGTGATTATTGCTTACCGATTTTAAAAATTTTCAAAAGTTAGGGAAGCCTTGTATTGGTGCAAAAAATTTTAAAATTGTTTTTTGCGTCTTTTTGAGTTTTATGACTTTTATATCAATATAAATGAATTTCGAGCAAAAAAATTGTCAGTCGATCGGTCGGTCGGTCGATCGGTGGGTCTGTCCGGGAAATCTTGTAAGCACGATAACTTAAGTACGCTTTAAGCTAGAGACTTGAAATTTGGCATACATGTATTTTACCAAAAGCTCTCGCTCGGGATTGATTTTGGTGAACATTGGGGTGCGGCAAGGGAAAAACACATTTTTTTTTACAAAAATTAGAAAATTGCCATATAGGCGTTTTTTAGGTTGATTGAATCTGATGAAAAATTTTATTATCAGATTCAGTTTAAGCTATCTCGAAAGCCCCCACATACAAATTTACACGAAAATATTGAAAATATTTAAAAAAAAAGTACACCCCGTAAGCCGGGGATGGATTAACGTTTTTTTTTATAAAATTTAGCTTAAGTGACCTTAGAAGCCCCTAGATATAAATCTTATAAACATTTTAAGAAAAAAAAACGATAAAAGGGATATTTTTCATCACTGGGGGTGAGATGGAGGGGTGGTAGGTCTTTTTTTACTTCACCAATATATTTTCCGCATCCAAATACATAAGTATGCAAAGTTGTATCTTCTTAGATATTTTCACCTACGGGAAATTCCTTATTTGCTAGGCCTAATATTGGAGATAAAAGGTAGTTACAGTTATTTATTTTAAGTAGTAAAGGAGATACGAGGTAATTAGTTCCACATAACTTAAAAACCAATTGGAATTTTAAATTAGGACTTTGTTTAGGTTATTACTAATCATGTACAGAATTGATTAGTGCAAAAAACCGAAAATCGAATTTTTGGAGATACGAGGTAGTTAAGGTAACACGACGATATGCATAAACCATTACTTAAGTGTACAGTGAACACTGTACATGTATACTATACTATGTATAGTATAGTATACATTGTATAGGTATTTATACCGTGTTATACTAATAACTATCTAGGTAACATAACTAGAAATAGAAAAGCAGGAACATAATTGCCCTAAATTTTGATTATTAATTTACAACTCGGAAACAATCGTAATTACTAAATCCATATACATAGACAAGACTTTGAATAATTAAAATAATTATGGAAGAGGAGCACGCAGTTGTTAACAAGTTTTTGGTCATTTTCACAGAAAACATAGTATGGATGTCACAACCAGATAAATGGTAAAATATGCCTCAAATATTTTTTTCTCGGCTTAAGCATCCAGAATATTTGAGCTATAACAATATCCAAACAATATTTGATAAACTAAAAAAAATATGTGATAACATAACCTAATATTTGGTTGCCATATACAAGGTGATCATTTGAAAAGGATCCTCATATCGCAAACTAAGCGAAATAAAAAAAATCTAAAAAACAGTTCAATTAGGTTTTTTGAGGGGAAACTTAAAAAATGTATTATTTGGAGGTTGTTTCTTTCACCCCCTAACACCCAGCTACCCAAACATTAAAATCTTAAATAGAAAACCCTACCTTGTAATACGTAATTTTAAAGAGATTAAAAAGTGCATTTTTGGTTGAAATAAAAATTAAATACACCAACCCTTAACCTAAGGGTAAATTATTTTATTTTTAAATAATTGGTACAAAATATTCACAAAATAGCTTTATATTTAAAAATACATTATTTCATGAATTAAACAGGGGTGTTGTTACTGTCACCCTTTAGCTACCGGCCACCCAGTTTTATTCTATTAAATTCCAGTTCTTGTAAGATATTGTTTAAAAGAGCCTAAAAATAATATTATTTAGTACATAAAAAATACAGTTAAGGATTGGGGCTTGGGGGTACCCTCAAAAAAAATTATATATTTTTCACGGTAATTAAAATTACCCTAATTTTTTTATTAATACGCTATTTTTGTAAAATATCTTGCTTTAATTGCACAGGACCACAATTTTTTTTTCTGTTGGTTGACGTGGATCAGAAATGATTTTCTATGTGTATTTTTGGTCGCTGAACACGAATCCGTCGTTCGTTTTGGCCCATCGCGTCAGGGTTTTTAAATTACGAAAAATCATTTTTTTTTTTTTGAAAATTTTATTTCGCTCATATTTTCCAACATATTAATCTAAAGGTATTATATGCCTGAGACTGAAATTTGTTTGCTGAGACGGAGTCGAGGCGAAAAATCAGTCGAGAACACTTAAGACAGTTCGCATACTCTTTATTCTACTACATAAAGCTAGTAACTCCAAATATCAGTTGAAAATAAAGTTTAAAAATTATTTTGACATAGCTGTCAGTTTGACAAATAAGTTGAAAAAAGGTAGTAGTTGTCTCAAAAAATTTTCATTATTGACCGTCGTCAATAAACAATGCTTAACAACGGTCAATAATAAATAAGTTCACTGATTTTATTGGTTGCCAAGGTAAACAAGCCTTGAAAACGGTAGATAATATGTATGCTATCACTTAATTAGGTAGTAGAAAATAGGTATTTTCTTTGAATAGAAAAAGCAAAAAAGTACGTAAATTCAATTTCATGACAGTCCTAAAATTCTGCGAAAACTAATATTTTGTGTTTACTTTATTGAAGCAGATAATATAAAACAGAAAATTTACTATAAAATATTTCATCAATTTATTTTACCAATCATCCTACAGGGTGATATTGTTAGACTGCGCAGTTTCGAGCTTTGGACCTCGTTCGAGGAGCGATTATTTCACACTATATATTCCAAGCTATGCGCATGCCTAAGAAATATCTGTTGTATATTTTTAACGATTCACTCACCGCAGTAATGAGAGGAGTTTTTTTTTTAATGTGAGGCGTTGGTTTACGTTAATAATGGTTTGGTTTGGTAGTTTGCTGGTTTGGTGTTTTTTTTTTCAGAATTTAGAAGACGATATATTTTATATTTCTCAGGCATGCGCATAGCTTGGAATATATAGTGTGAAATAATCGCTCCTCTCGTTCGTACCAAAAGTCATCCCTATAGGCTGATTTTCTGACTTATTAACTATTCTATTTCTATACTTATACTCTCCTAATCTGGTAGCAAGTTGAAGACTAGTAATAATTTTCACTATAGACGAGCGCGCTCTCAACTTTACACTTTAACCTTCGTAGGGCAGGATGCGAGCAAGTGAGAGACACAATCGTCTATATACAGTAGCTACAGCTACTAAAGACGTATTGTCGGTAGAAAAAAGAACTTCCTTTCTGAAATTATTTGAAGGAATAGCCATTCTACACGTGTTGCAGACTATACTTTTTCTACGACTGACATTTTATACATTGCTTTTTATAAATTAGATAGTAACCAAAAGTTTTAATAAAAAACAATAATTTACATCCAATAATTTAATTTTGATCTAATATTTTATAGTAAATTTTGTATTTCGTTGATTTTGCTAAAAATATGAAACCTATTATGGAAGGTGCCATAAAACTTAATAGATTTGATATACCGCAATAGGTTTCATCCGCTTACGAAATGTGCTATGTACCGTAAGGGTTTTCTGTGCAATTTGACTAACATTCTAACATTGAGCCACTAGGTCCTTGCGGCAGAGTGGGTAAATTTTCCGAGTGGATAATATCACTTTAGTATATTAAAGTACTAGTTTCAAAACATAAGTTTTTAGCGCACGAGTACAAGTTTAGGAAACGAGCCGCTTGCGGCGAGTTTTCTAAAGTACTAGTGCTTTATACAATTTTTTCTATTTTGCTCTAAAATTTAAAAAACTTACATTTAAATTGATGACTGATTTAGGGATTTTTGTTTTGGGTTGGCATTACAGTTTACACTATGTTTAAAATTCTAAGAACAAATGATATTTTGATATATTTTACAGTCATCTCTTCTTTTTTCACTGCAATTAACCAGTCCAGAATTTTAACGCGGTAAAAAATAACCCAAACACAAATTTTTGTAAAAAATTAAACGTTAAATCGACATTGACATTTGCACGCAAAACGTCAAGAGATAGGCTTTTGTATGTTGCCAACCCAACAGAAAAAAAAGTAGAGACCTCTTATGGGCCTATAAGAACACGCAAAATGCTTATAAGACTCGCAAAATAGAAAAAAATTATTATTCCATCAATCTATTTTATAATCATCGTACAGAGTGATATTGGTAGACTGACAGTTTCGGGCTGCTGGTTTGGACTTTTTTGAGACACACAAGTCTTCAACTTGCTACCATTCGAAGTCTCCAGACTAGGAGAGGTATGAGTAGTTGTCTACATCTAGCAATAGATGACGCACAAGTCTACATCAATCTAATGGCTATATTTCTTTTGCGAATAAAGTCTAAAACCGTTTTCTTAATCAGCGTGTAGAGTTGACTCTTGGTACTAGAGGGCCAGCAGCCCGAAACTGTCAGTCTACCAATATCACTCTGTACGATGATTAGTAAATAGATTGATGGAATAATAAAATAAATTTATATTTTTATAATTTTGTTTATAATTAATAATTTCTGTCTTTATTAATATCACTTAACACACGTCCCAAACTGTATATTCGCTGTGCACATTTTATCACATGTGATAAAAATATAGTAACTAGGTAAATTCCTAATTTCTTTTAGTTGATGAATTATATTCTCAATATAATATTGACATATTGACCCTGATAGAAAATTGAATCATATTTCTGTCAGATTCAATATGTGTTCTGAAAATTGGCTGCATTTTTATTGATATGACAAATACAAATGTACAAAAACAAAAACCAAGCAAGAAAATACAATCAATAAATATATGTTTTCCTTGTTTTTATGACATCCAGTTAAGGAATGTAAAGAATCACGCTTCTATCAAGACAAGCGTAAACGTCATAAAAGATAATAGAATATTTTCATAAGATCAAAATAAATTTTTCTTCTCTTGTGTTTTGTACGTTTACATTTCCCGTTTTAATATGTTTGCATATTTTCAAATTAATGAACAAAACGTGTTAGGAATTTTTGATGATTTTTTTTTATCAAGACTAATCTGAAGCTATTAAAAGTAAATTAGGTACCAAGTAAAAACGTGGTTAGAGAAGCAGAATGCTATTAAAGGTTTTTAAATTTTATTTAGTAAATATTTTTAATAGTATACCCAATAAACCAAGAAATTGACCAATTAAATGAATTATTTGTCAAATTTCATTTCACTGAAATTTAACCTATGCATTGATTAAATTATTAGTTAGTTTAGTGTTGATTATTGGGTGAACCAACCTTTTAAGAATTTGAATTTAGAAATTACTATGTTTTACCAACAAACTAACAACTCTTCTCTCTAGAATACGCATACCGTTAATATAAAGTATCGCCAACATCTCGGTTTGTTTGTAAACAAATAGTAGGTATATTTAGGCCTGAACAATAACAGTTACCAGTAACTGTTATTGTTGTCTCTGTTAGAACAAAGCTGTGCGAGTAAGACAGACAAATTTATATATTGGCTACATTTTTTTCAGTTTTTACAAATGAAATGCCTATTCTAGAGAGAAGAGATATTAGTTCGTTGTAGTATACCCAATACTTAACAATAAAAGAAGAAATTGACCAATTAAATGAATTATTTGTCAAATTTCATTTCACTGAAACTTAACCAATGCATTGATTAAATTATTAGTTAGTTTAGTGTTAATTATTGGGTAAACCAACCTTTTAAGCATTTGAATTCAGAAATTACTATGTTTTACCAACAAACTAACAACTCTTCTCTCTAGAATACGCATACCGTTAATATAAAGTATCGCCAACATCTCAGTTTGTTTGTAAACAAATAGTAGGTATATTCAGGCCTGAACAATAACAATTACCATTAACTGTTATTGTTGTCTCTGTTAGAACAAAGCTGTGCGTGTAAGACAGACAAATGTATATGTTGGCTACGTTTTTTTCAGTTTTTACAAATGAAATGCCTATTCTAGAGAGAAGAGTTATTAGTTCGTTGTGTTTGGAAAAAAACACGTCATGCATTTTTGCGCGAAAACGGGTCGATAATGCCATCCAGTGGTTATTAAAGTGTACTTCCGAATCAATTATCATCGTTCGTGCAAAACGCTGTCATTTACTTTAAAATAAATTCGAAAATACGCGGTATCGTGAAAAAATCCCGTCAGTTCTAAAGGTCTAGATATTAATGTAAAGCCTTAGTCAGTGCATGTGTGTGTATGGAAAAAAACCCGTACAATAAACGCGCGTACGTTGCAATTACCTCGTCTCGTCTGTATGACTTTGTCATTACCATTGCAATGGAAAACTTCAAAAATCATGTAACACAAAATCAGCTTTTTTGGACTACCGGAGCTTTTCCCCTAAACCCTTCTTTTGGTTCCAGGACCGGTATTTAGAGAGACCTTTAATATAATTATTCTTGACTTTTGGATAGTAGAACGATTGATAGAACGAGTTTGAGGTTTTGATGGTACTCTGTTGGTTTCAATACCATGCGTCATATTCTAAGCTTTGTTCTATCAGTCGTTCTACTCCCCGAAAGTCAAGAATAGTTACCCTGATAGATTCTATTAAAATTTGATGCCCCAGACCGCATGGTCCCCATTATTAGGAGAAAATACCTAAAATACAAAATGGCACCCCTCAGTTAAAAGCCAAAAATAATATAGAAATAAATTTTATTTAAAAATGTTAACCAAGGGCCTCTCTTGTGCAGACGCGTCTGAAACTAAAAGTTATTTTTCTAAGTGGAAGAGACATATCCATAAATATTTTCCTCAAAGTGAGAAAAAGATATATTACCACTTTCAGTAGGATAGAGAAAATGCGAAATGCATTTTTTATTAGCTACATTTTTCTTTTACCCTATACGTAGGTATAAGTAAGAAGATAAAGAATATATTATTCCCTTGTCTATAAAGCATTGATCAAGTCAAAGACTTTCCCGCTTTGCTGAATATATTTTAATGTACGTCAGAATAATTACTTTTACCCGACTACAGCAATGCGAAAGAAGTATTGTTTTTAACGTTTTTATGCACGTATGTGTTTGTATAAGTATGTGTACTACTCACGGTGGGCCTTAAAAATTTTAAATCAAAAATCAAGCACCCCATTTTTTTATTGGTGGATTTTGTAGTCTGGAGCTTACTGAATAAAACATGTCCAAAATCAATTGTTTATATGTTTGTTTTAGCGTATGCTGAATTTTTATTGGGGATATCGAAAGAATTTGTTTTTTAAGCTAATTTTTTCAATATATATTTTCAGTTATCAGTTGTTTTCAAGATAATTTAAATTCAAGTAGGCAAATTGTCGTTTTTTAGTCAAGCAGGCCGTGATAATCTATGAAAATATTTTAAAAATTTCTAAATCATTTGAAATATTCTTGATATATTATGAAGATGTGTACTGGTAATTTAACGAAGTAAATATATAACGTTTTTTTATACTTTTTTAGACAAATATTTATTATTTATGTCGAATGAATATTTTTATTCAATATATTTAATATAATTAAGTATATATTTTAAAACAGTTAATATTAAATAAAAGTTATTTTTTATTTTATTTTGGTGGAGATCGCCACATGCATTGATAAAGCAAAAATGTGTTACCAACTATACCAATGTTTATGAATTTAAAGGTGGTGTCAGTTTTAAAAAATTAAATTGTGAAAAAATAGGTATAATTGTGAATAAAATAGTATACAAACCTCGACGGAACATTTGAATTTTTCTTCGGGAATTAACGAACCGCGGAGCTACGCCCCTTGGTCAGATAATTTTTCCTCAGAAAATGAAATATTTTTCACCTCGGTATGTAATACACTATTAATTCGCCTATCAAAATTGTTATCATTAGGACTTCAACGAAAAATCAGAGAAATGTATAAATTTTTATTAAAAATTCGCTATTAAACGTATGCATTAAACTTAAAATATGCTTTGATTCGCCAACGTTTCTGTTTTCTTATTATATTATTCACAGCGCCTGCGCTAGAATAATATTATACGGTAGTTTCGAATTTTCAAAAAACAAAAATCAAAAATCGTCCTGGACAAAAAATTCTTGATATAAAGTTTCATGAAAAAATAAACAACTTTTTTTTATGTGACTACTGTGTGTCCGTCCGTCTGTTGTCACGATTATTGTTAGTTTTGTTTAACCTCGTACTATTCTACTTAATCAAGCATCCCCTAAGTCCAGAACTTGTGTGGGCTAGTAGTAGAGGGAACCACCGGCTTATACTGACTTTCGAACCAGTTTCTAGGGAGTGTCCGTTTCACTTAGCGCCTTCGCCAAATTTCAATTATTAATTAACTGAAAAAGGCAAATCGGTGCCAGTGAGAATCGAACTCACGATAGTAGACTTGCTATACATACGCGCTAGCCACTACGCTATGCCTCCCATGCCCATTGTCTACACGATAACTCAAAAACAAATATTCCCATCGACATCAAATTTTCAGAAAAAATCAAGTTCTACAAGGGGAAGATCCCCATTGTTTTTAAAAGTAATCCCCCCAAAAACAAAAATTTATGGGGGTTAAACTTAAAAAAAAATCGAAAAAAGCTGAAAGACAATTCCGATTAGCGTATTTTTTTCAGGAAAAATTATTGTTATTATAAGGATCAATTCTACGAAAAAAAAAAAAAAGTTTTTTGAAAACTTTTTTTTATTTTTTTTTTTCAATTATTTTTCGTTTTTTAAAAAAGGTTTTTTTTAAATGTAATTTTTTTTTGGAAAATGCAATATACCATTTACTGTGAGTAATATATAATGGAATTCGTAGCATTACATATCTTCACGGCTTGTTTTCTTTATAAGGCATGTATGGAGCAGGTGAATATCTTCGTTTTCGGGTTTTTAAGCACCTCGACTTGTTACGAAAGTTTTGACAATAATGGCCTCATATATTGTATCATTTACATTTTACGCATGGCAACAAGTAGGTAAAATAATAAATCATTTTCTAATTTAAAAGGATGTATATTATCCTTATAACATAATTTAAATTTAATAACGTGTCAGCTTGATATAGAAT
Organism: Brachypterus glaber; assembly: GCA_958510825.1. Taxonomy (NCBI): domain Eukaryota; kingdom Metazoa; phylum Arthropoda; class Insecta; order Coleoptera; family Kateretidae; genus Brachypterus; species Brachypterus glaber. The sequence goes on along the minus strand of OY294044.1, from coordinate 15,778,635 downwards.
ATTTTATATAAACTAATTCGCAATATAATTTACTTTAAAACAAAATAAAAATTGCTCCATAGACAGTTGTTAGCGTTGAATATTTTTCGTTAGTTTTTTAAAAACTTTTTTTCTATTTTGCTCATAATCACACGCATTTTGCGTGTTCTTCTAGGCCCATAAGAGGTCTGTACTTTTTGTTATTTTGGGTTGGCAACAGACCTGGCATATCGCTTGACGTTTTTCGTACAAATGTCAATGTCACTTTAAAGTTGAATTTTCTACAAAATTTTGTGTTTAGGTTATTTTTACCATGTTAAAATTGTGTCTTGGTTAATTGCAGTAAAAAAGAGAAAAGATGACTATAAAATATATCAAATTATGATTTGTTCTTAGAATTTAAACATGGTGTAAACTGTAATGCCAATCCAAAACAAAAATCCCTAAATTAGTCATCAATTTAAATGTAAGTTTTTTTTAAATTTTAGAGCAAAATAGAAAAAATTGTATAAAGCACTCGTTTCATAACAAGTTTTTAGCGAACTAGTACTTTAGAAAACGAGCCGCTTGCGGCGAGTGCCCTAAAAACGTATGTTATGAAACTAGTACTTTAATATACTATTAAAATATATTCGTGTGCTTTGTCACACATTCAATATATCGCTAAAATAGTAAATTTCGATAACTGACGTCCTACTGTCAATAATATAACCTCAAAATATTCTAAAATCTAAAATAATATATGATATATTATATAAATCAATAATTACAATTGGTATCCAATTGTTGAGTAACAGAACACACATCTAACTCAATTGTTGACTCACAGAACAAAGATCGGAGAAAAACATCTGTCTGCTGTCAAATATCTGTCGAATATCAATTTTTAAACCAGATGGCGTACGGTTTTAAAAACCATGCCTATTTTTTTAAAAATGTTCGTACTGACGTCACATATTTGACGCTAAAAAAGTAAATTTTAGAATATTTTTTAAAACTTGAAAAATATTCAACGCTAAAAAATGTCTTATATTTCGAGGAACTTTTTATTTAACTTGTGGGAGAGAGGTGGAACAGTTTACCAAATTGCTACGTTGCCAATCTAGTGACAAAATCAATGAAAATAAATTGTATTTACCCTAAATGTGAATGTCATGGGAATGTCCTGTCGTCAAAGGGGAAGTTAAAAATATTCCTTTTTATTATTATTGGTTTCTTTTTAAATAAATTAGCATCTGCTTGTGCTCTTTATGAATTATGAACAAAAAAAAAACATTAAAATCAAAAACTAAAAAAAAAAAAAATAAAAAAATAAAAAAAAAATTAAAAAATATAAAAAAATCAAAAACAAATTACGTAAAACGAAAATAAATTGAAAAAAATATGTTTTAAAAAAAATGTGTTTACTCCATTTTACCCTTTTACCCCAATCCGATTTTTACCAAAAACAACCCCGGCCTAGAACTTTGGATAATCAACCTGTGGTCCAAATTTGAAATCTTTAGCCCGAAGCGTTCTTGAGTTCTCGTGGTCACAAAAAAGACAATTTTCGTATGTTTTTAACAAAAAAAAGTATTTTTGTAAAACAACATATTTTTTAAAGTTTCTTTTTTGCAAAAAAATTAAATCCAAAACGAAAAAAAAAAATTAAAACCAAAAAAGTAAAAAAAAAAATAAAAAGTTTTTCAAAAAAAAATCAATTTTCCAAAAAAAGACCGACAGACACATTTTTTTTAATGGAAATCATATTTTTTGGATATAAAACGTTCAGAAACGTAAAAAAAATCAATAAATTTTTTTCGAAATTTTTTTACTAACGCAAGACTTTCCTTGGGGGAAAGTAAAATATAAAAATTGTACTTGTCATCGGCTTTTTTTATGTTTTTCTTAAACGTTTTATTTTAGCAGAATGCTCGACAGGATTTCATTTCCATGTATTCAAGGATGTTGGTTTTGCTAGCTGCCATACTCTTTTTAATTAAAACTTTTTATAGAAGAACATAATTTTTGTATTTGATCTATTTTCTTGAAAAGAGCTTTGTGGCTCTCACATACCGATTTTTATTCTATTACCTTTCTCTCTTATTGGTGGTATCGGGGCCGTCGCGAAAAAGATTTTGTGGGAGGGGGGAGAAGGTCAAATATTACAACTTTTTTTAGCCTAAAAATGACAACTTTTTTTTAGCCTAAAAATTCTGCTTCTTCGAAAAAAAAGTAATGACTAAAAAAAAGGTCCCCACTTTTCGTGAAATATGCAAGTTTTGTATTTTGAATCTATAAAATATGCAAATTTTTTCTTCGACAAAAGTGTTAGTGATTAAAAAAAAGGTCCCCTTTCGTTCTTAAGAAAGTTAATGACTAAAAAACAAGCAACAAGATTTCAAGGCGCCCCTCATCCCCCCATAGCCACGGCTCTGGGTGGTATATAAATAAAATAAGTTGTTTCAATTATAATGGCTTCGAAAAACTAACTGGTTTGTGTATTTATCACCGCTAATGTTTTCTATGCTTTTTTGTATATTTTCTTTATAGGAATTTCCATAGGATGACATAAATCTGATTTTTTTCTTATAACGTGTTTGGTCGTAGACAACAAAATCACAAAAAAGTTTTTCAGTTTTTCTTTTTTTTTTATTTTTTTTTTTATTTTAATTTTTAATTTTCCATTAATATAAATAATTTTTCCTAAATAATAAGCTTAACCTAAGTGGAGTGAGGATATGTGGGGAAAGGGGGAGTGGGATGTTTGAACTTAACTTAGACATGTATATAGATAAATAATAAATAAACAAATAAATAAACAAATAAACAAATATATAGGTGGACTATAACATGAGTGATAACAGGAAGGGGGTAATTAAAATTTGAAAAGACATTTAAAAATTAGTTAAACAAGGAGAAATACGCTAGGAAATAGAAAAAAAAAAGAAAAAACAAATAAATAATTAAATAAATAAATAAATAAATAAAGTTAAAAGACAAAAAGAAAGGAAAGTTTAAAAAGACATATTAAAATTGAATAAATAAGAAAATTAGCGGACAATACGTATTTAAAATGTGTTTAAAATAAATATAGATAGATAATTAAATTAATAAATATTAAAGCAGAGGGATTCAACCCTCAACCCTCCGATCAGAACTGTTCAGGGGGGATCTTGCAGAAGGATTTTGGGTCTTCTGTAGACTTGTCTCGGGTCAGGGACATAATCTAGGGCTGCTCTTACCATTTCGTTTGGATTTGAGACTAGGTCAGGGGTCAAAATTTTGCGCCCTTAGCTGACAAAGTTATTTAATAACGGGTAACAATTATTCTTGAAACTAATTTCGAAGTTTTAAAAATATATATTTTGAGAATTGTAGCTTTTTTGAAGGCATTGCTTTAAAGAAGCTGTTTTCGATGCTGTGATATTATCTTCATAAAACTTCTAATCTCACAGATTTAAAAGTAAAATCTATTTTCCAATAATTTGGATTTAATCTCCAGTTTTCTTATTAAAACTCGAGATTAAATGGTCAAAAAATAGTTTGAACGGCTTAAATGAATAGAGGTTAAAGTTACTTGACTTACACTTCGATTTATAAATTGATAGCCTGTTTAACTATTTTAACTGTAAATAAAAATTGTATTTTGTTTTCTTAGGTTTAAGTTGTCGCACTAGCCTGTTGATTTTTTCACATTTATTTTAATTTAGTCAAATCGTCGGCCCAATATTGGTTTATTGTATCTCCAAAAATCCCATTTTTGCGAAATTGAGTTATAGTATGTTTTTCTAAATATCTTGTAAATCATAAGCTAAATCAGTTTAAAACCCTTTTTTTTAAATAATTTAATACAAATACTACCAAAAGTGTTTTTATATGATAAATTGAAGGTTCCGTTTATTTTATATAAGAAAAACAAAATTGTAGATACATTTTTTTAGTATTGGTTTAACATATTTCCAAAAAAAAACTAAAAAAACTAAGTAATGAAATGTATTTTCATATTCTTTGATAAACATGGGAGGCGCTATTTGAAAAACAGAAGTTGGAGGTTGTTTTGAAGGGGGTGGGTTATCAAGGGGTGGTTTTGCCTAATAAATCTTCTTTTAAAATCTTCTTTCGCTCCCATTTAATGCTATTTTTTTGCATAAATTTATATCTTTTCTAATAATGGAGATATAGCTTGTCAAGAACTTGGTGGGACACCCGGTATAGTTATTCGAATTATCACCTATTCTTCAGTTACGTTGCAACAGTTTTTTACTTTCCCCAAGGAAAGTCTCGCGTAAGTAAAAAAATTTCGACAAAATTGTATTACTTTTTTTACATCCAAAGTTTGGATTCCAAAACAAAAATTATGATTTTCTTAAATAAAAATCTGTCAGTCGACCGACAGATTTTTTTTTACAGTCGGTCGGTCTGTCGGTCTGTGTGTCCGGGAATTTTGTGACCACGATAAGTCAAGAACGCTTCGGACTCAAGACTTCAAATTTGGACCACATGTTGATTATCTAAATGAATAAATGACTTGCACTTAAATATTTCAAAATGTAAAGTACTTTCAGTGACTCGTAAAATTAGCACTTTAGATTTTTTTATAACATAAACGGAGCGGTTTTGTCTAGATGTGACACAATAAGGGACTTAGGCCTAATTATTGATAGCAAGCTCACTTTTAAGGAACACATTCTTAAAATAAAATCTGAGTCAACGCGCATGTTGGGTTTTTTGATGAGAAACTGTAAGCAATTTACAAATATTCAATGTTTAAAAACATTATACTTTGCGTTAGTAAGAAGTAAACTTGAGTACGCTAGCATTATATGGAACCCATACTATGACAGATATATCAGTGATATTGAGCGGGTGCAGCGTAAATTTCTTAAATTCTTGTTCTTTAGTTTGGATGGTGTGTATCCCGCCCAGGGTATTGGAAATAGTTATTTGTGGTCAAGGTTTGACGTTTTAGGCTTAGAATCTAGAAGATTTAGTACTTCCTGCATTTTCTTATTTAAAATACTTCGCAATGAAATAGATTGTAGCTATATTCTTGGCGAATTACCATTTTGTATACCTAGAATCTCTGCTAGAGATACGAATTTATTTTATCTTCCAACTGCACGAACAAATATTAAATAATAATAATATTTATGCCCCCCTTTTTCTTACTTTTCAGTGCCAGCCCTGATGATGAATCGATAACGATTTGAAAGGCCTTGGCAGATTTTTTAATGAAATTATACCGTCAAATACAAAAATCTTCGTCTTCAAATATTAAATATACATCACCAATTTATAAAATTTGTAATTCATTTAATAAAATACATGCTATATGTGACTATACATTATTAAAATCCTCCAAATTTAAAGAATTTGTCAATAACCACTTAAGGACGGTGTACAATATTTAGTTTTAAGTTTTTATTTTCTTGTAGACTTGTACTTTGTATTTATATAAGGTTTTTTAGAAGATACCCTCTAATTGGTTTAACTGTTGGGTGTTAATTAAATAAATAAATAAATAAATAAATAAATAAAGTTCTAGGCTGGGATTGTTCGTAAAAATCGGGTTGGGGTTTTATTTAAAACATAGGATCTGACATTATGCAGGTCTGGGATGTACCATTCTATGCTTTGTTTTTCTACTTCTAGCCTATATGGCTATGTGTTTGGCTTTTTACGGTATAATTTCAAAACATCCAATGATCCACGCATCTTGCAGCTCAAAATCGTCGCCTTGATGTAGCTTTCACAAAAAAAAAATATTTTACTAAAACCACAGGACAAACGTTAAATAAAATTAACAATTAAGCATTGTTTATTATACCGTAGCAACTCGTTGTTAGGGTTGAATTTTATCAAAGGTGCTTTTTACAATAAAATAAATTTTACGTTTTGATTTCTCTTTTATAAATTTTAATATTGTTTATTTTGTTGGATCGTGCAAAAAAAATAATAGGTATCAAAAAGTCCATTAAGTGCTCTACCGGTTTCGGATAGTACACAGGTGTCTTGAATCAAAATAAAGTTTTTTTTTCTGGCGCCAAAAACTCTCTTCACAGATTGAAAGAGGGTTGTCTGAAGAATAAAACCTGTTAATATTTAAATCCTCCCCCGAGTCCTTTTCGAGAAAATGGGGATTAAAAAGTCTTAAATGGGCCTAAATTTAGTTTTCTAGGGATTTCATAAAAATGGCTAACTCGACGAAATTGTACTATATATAGTACAATTGGGCCCTTTTATGCAAAAAGTAGCCAACATATTAAAAAAAAGAGATAATGTCGTATACTGATCTAGAAATGTCCATACTACATTCCTACCCACAATATTTAAATATTGTGGGTTGGTTGCTTTTTGCATAACATGGCCCAATTAGGAGTTTTTTATAATATTTTTATTACAAACAACGTTAAGAATTAACATTTTGCACATATTAATATTATAAAAAATTATATATATATATATATACAAAATTATTACAATATTTTCTTACTTTCACGAGCTATAGTTTGCAAACCAAAAGAGCTAAGTAAACAAATAAAACAGCGGTTTTTAGATAATTTTCTTAACTATTTTTTCACTCATATGATTTTTTTTCTTTTACCTACTCGATTTTAAGATATTTACAAAAAACCAATTTATTGCATATGAAGGAAAAAATTGTAACATGAAATTTAAAACGATAACATTTGAAGCTATGTATCTCTTGATCTATTAAAGCTATTAAGATAAACAAAATGTTGGTTTATGTTGAATTTAACTAAGAATCTTTTATGTAATAACTATTTTTGTTGTTGGAATTGTGGTTTTTGAGTTTTTTTTACAAAAACCCAAAATATGCATGCTTAAAAAATGATACAATAAGCTATCTTAATATGCAACTTTGTTTGAGCTATAAAACGGTAAGGGTTTGAGCTAGCGAGTTCATTAAAAAAGTGGTTTGTAGATAATTTTTTTGTCTATCTTTTATAACAGAACAGTTTTTTTCGTCGAGTTAGCCATTTTTATGAAATCCCTAGAAAACTAAATTTAGGCCCATTTAAGCCTTTTTAATCCCCATTTTCTCGAAAAGGACTCGGGGGAGGATTTTAATATTAACAGGTTTTATTCTTCAGCAACCCTCTTTCAATCTGTGAAGAGAGTTTTTGGCGCCAGAAAAAAAAACTTTATTTTGATTCAAGACACCTGTGTTAATTACATTGTTTTTTTCTTGATACTACATAGACCATAAAATTAAAACAAGCTGAAAAGGTTACCCAATCTAGACGGCACTATGGGCCAAGAGACCTGCGTTTTTGGCAAAAAGTCGACAACATTGACTTTTGAATTTCCAAAAAGTAAATAGGGCAACCAAATAAGAAACAGGGCAATTATTCGCAAAATTTTATTACATTATATTAAAGAATTTATTTTCTACAAGGGTTTGGACTAGAAAAAACCATAT
>OY294044.1:15672040-15771030 GCA_958510825.1 Brachypterus glaber | reverse complement strand
TGTATGTAGGCAAACGTGTATGTGTATAAAGAATATTTGTACAAAATTTTAGAGCGTTACAAGTTTTAGTTTTGAAAATATGAATTTTTTAAATATTTATGGCTGGGTGCTGACCCCTAGGCCCCTTTCTAAGCCATTTCTGTATATGTAGGCTAACGTGTATGTGTGCAAAGAATATTTGTACAAAATTTCAGAGCGTTACAAGTTTTAGTTTTGAAAATATGAATTTTTTAAATATTTATGGCTGGGTGCTGACCCCTAGGCCCCTTTCTAAGCCAATTCTGTATATGTAGGCTAACGTGTATGTGTGCAAAGAATATTTGTACAAAATTTCAGAGCGTTACAAGTTTTAGTTTCGAAAATATGAATTTTTTTAATATTTAAGGCTGGCTGCTGACCCCTAGTCCCCTTTCTAAGCCAATTCTGTGTATGTAGGCTAACGTGTATGTGTGCCAAGAATATTTGTACAAAATTTCAGAGCGTTACAAGTTTTAGTTTCGAAAATATGAATTTTTTTAATATTTAAGGCTGGCTGCTGACCCCTAGTCCCCTTTCTAAGCCAAGTCTGTGTATGTAGGCTAACGTGTATGTGTGCCAAGAATATTTGTACAAAATTTCAGAGCGTTACAAGTTTTAGTTTCGAAAATATGAATTTTTTTAATATTTAAGGCTGGCTGCTGACCCCTAGTCCCCTTTCTAAGCCAATTCTGTGTATGTAGGCTAACGTGTATGTGTGCCAAGAATATTTGTACAAAATTTCAGAGCGTTACAAGTTTTAGTTTCGAAAATATGAATTTTTTTAATATTTAAGGCTGGCTGCTGACCCCTAGTCCCCTTTCTAAGCCAATTCTGTGTATGTAGGCTAACGTGTATGTGTGCCAAGAATATTTGTACAAAATTTCAGTGCGTTACAAGTTCTAGTTTCGAAAATATGAATTTTTTTAATATTTAAGGCTGGCTGCTGACCCCTAGTCCCCTTTCTAAGCCAATTCTGTGTATGTAGGCTAACGTGTATGTGTGCCAAGAATATTTGTACAAAATTTCAGAGCGTTACAAGTTTTAGTTTCGAAAATATGAATTTTTTTAATATTTAAGGCTGGCTGCTGACCCCTAGTCCCCTTTCTAAGCCAATTCTGTGTATGTAGGCTAACGTGTATGTGTGCCAAGAATATTTGTACAAAATTTCAGAGCGTTACAAGTTTTAGTTTTGAAAATATGAATTTTTTTAATATTTAGGGCTGGCTGCTGACCCCTAGTCCCCTCTCTAAGCCAATTCTGTGTGTGTAGGCTAACGTGTATGTGTGCAAAGAATATTTGTACAAAATTTCAGAGCGTTACAAGTTTTAGTTTTGAAAATATGAATTTTTTTAATATTTAGGGCTGGCTGCTGACCCCTTCCAATCTACCGACCCCTAATTTCCTAAAAACAATCAAACATTTGATATTTCAAGAACTTTTTTTAATTTCTATAAAAAAAATTTTAAGAAAATATATTTTTATTTTTTTTAAGATTTATGTTTGGACTTTTTTCAAAATAATGTTTTTTTTGGGTGTTTTATTGTTTGTGTTTGGTTTTATATAGTTTTTGTTTTAAATATTTAATTTCAATAAATTGGTACAATAAAACCCTGCGGAAAATAAATAACGACGTCTATGATCATTCGGGCATCTTCGGAAAATTGGCTGCCAGTTTTGGCTGCTAACTTCACATTGATTAATTATATTATGTACGATGTGTCGTAATTTATGAAATAAAGTTATTATTATTATATTATTATTAAGCAATGCGGCATCTTACAATTTTGAGAACTAGCCTGGGTCTCCCCTACCATACACTGGAGTATACTTTACTGGATAGGATTATATCTCACCCAAATATGTTTACTTAAATTGAAAATATCTTTCTCTGCATATTAGATCTCGGCAGTTTTATTTAAGTAAGTTCCAGATGTGTACTTTATCTACCGAAATCAAATTACTTCTCCCAGTAAGTAAACCTTAATTAAAAGATAACAATATTTGAGTTAAATTATATTAAACTGTTTTTTTTTATTCCAGTGTGCTTAAAATCTGGATACCTCAGAACCGAAAAGACTAAAATTAAATTAAAAATAAACGTAAAGTCAATTAAAACCGAAAGATTTATATCTTTTTTGGCTCGTTTTGCTTGTTTTTATAATTGGATTAGAAACCTAGAGCTTTTAAGTTAGTTTTTTAAATATAAAGTGGATCTAGTTTTTTTTTTTAGTTGAAGTATCACGTAACTTTGAAGTATCGCCACACCCAAAAGGTGCTTTTTTGACCCATCGTGCAGACCCTCTGCACGATGGGTCAAAATTTTGGTCAAGATTTTAGTTTTTTTTTTGACATTTTGACTTTCCTGTCCAAACTGAAAAAAAAAAATACTGCTGTTAACAAAAAGGTATCCGTCACATCCCTTAAAGACTTTTATTTTAATAAAAAAAAACTTCCACTTTTTAATTTAAAAACATTTACTTATAATTATTTTTAATATGTAAAAAGATAGTCAATTTAACCTAAATGACAAAAATTCTTAAAAGCACACCGAGTTTTAAAAATAACACAAAATAGTATATTACGCACCGAGCAAGCGAACCTAGTTTTCAGAGCACGAGTGCTTATTTTTTACAAGGCGAAGCCTAGTAAAAAAAAGCACCTGAAGTGCCCTGAAATACGTTTACATTGAGGTGCGTATACTATTTTTTCTATGGCCTAACACCTAAACATCCAAAAAACGCAAAAACTATCTTAAAATTAATTTTATTAATTTGACGTTTTGTGTTTGACGTTCACTTGTTTTCTGACAGCAGATATGTAAAATCAGTTGACTGTACCTTTCCGACCGCTGTCATGGCAACGGGTGGAAAATAAGCACTAAGTCGTAGAAAATAGTATATTACGCACCGAGTACGCGAACCTAGTTTTTAGTGACTCGATGTGCACTGAAATGGTTTGCGTCGAGATGCGTATGCTATTTTTCCTACACCTGAACATACAAAAAACGCAAAAATTATCTTAAAATTAGTTTGTCAGTTTGAGGTTATGTGTTTGACGTTTACTAATTTTGTGACAGCAGATATGTAAAATCAGCTGATTGTCACTTCCCAACCATTGTCATACGGGTGGGAAATAGGCACTAACTACTAACTAGGTCGTAGGAAAAGTTATTTTTAAAGCACTAATCATAGCTGCGCGGAGTTTAGCCGCTAAAAAATTGGCAAATATTTTACAATTAATTTTTGTATCGTAGGATTATATTTTTCTAAAAAGAATTTTAATAAAAAGGCGAAATGATCTGGACCCGACAGATAACCTGAACATCCGCATTTTTTCGACGTTTTTTGATAGATCAATTGTATTCAGAAAATTTTATTTATCCATTTGAATAAAACCTAGTCGTAAATTGGTAATTTGATTTGTATGACCTTTAAACATAATACTTGTTCGTCCAAAAGAAAAGAAACCAGTTTGTTTATAGAAGAATTATATTTATTTTATAAAAAATAAAAGTGCCTTTGCTTAAGCAAAATATCACTTTTGAGATATCGGGCATTTCATAAAATTGCATGTCGTCGCGATACTTTCTTAACCTCGTATCTCCAAATTCACAGGTTTTCAGGAGACATAATATATTAGGGTGGACCTTATATTTTTTTATTATCTTATAGTTTTCATTTGCTATTTGCTATAAATCGTAATAAATCGTTGAAATTTTTCTATAATTTTTATGTGAAAAATTTCAAGCCTTTTGAATTTTTCACTGTTTCACAAAAAATTACTATTAATATTTTAAACGATTTTTTACAACTACGAATTTTAGGGCCCTTGTTAGCACCCTTAGAGGAGTTTAGTTACTCTCATATTTTCAGAACTTTCTATTTACACTTAAACGAAAATTTTAAGATAATAAAAAAATATAAAGTCCACCCTAATAATATATTCATTATAATGTCATTTAAAAATTAATATTAATGAAATATTAAAACTTTGCATGAGTTAACCAACCATTATTTTTTTGTAATTATTCCTATACATTTTAGCAGTCGTTACTAAATCACAACAAATCACAACATTTTTCAGCGTGTACCGTTATTATAATTTTGTATGCTCAAACGGAAAAAAATAAGATTTCAAGCCTTTAAATTTTTCACTTATAAAAAAATTACAGACAATTTTAAACGATTTTTTACGAAAAGTTTAAGATAATAAAAAAATATAAGGTCCACCCTAATAATATGTTCATTATAATGTCATTTAAAAATTAATATTAATGAAATATTAAAACTTTGCATGAGTTAACCAACCATTATTTTTTTGTAATTATTCTTATACATTTTAGCAGTCGTTACTAAATCACAACAAATCACAACATTTTTCAGCGTGTACCGTTATTATAATTTTGTATGCTCAAACGGAAAAAAATAAGATTTCAAGCCTTTAAATTATTCACTTATAAAAAAATTACAGACAATTTTAAACGATTTTTTACGAAAAGTTTAAGATAATAAAAAAATATAAGGTCCACCCTAATAATATGTTCATTATAATGTCATTTAAAAATTAATATTAATGAAATATTAAAACTTTGCATGAGTTAACCAACCATTATTTTTTTGTAATTATTCTTATACATTTTAGCAGTCGTTACTAAATCACAACAAATCACAACATTTTTCAGCGTGTACCGTTATTATAATTTTGTATGCTCAAACGGAAAAAAATAAGATTTCAAGCCTTTAAATTATTCACTTATAAAAAAATTACAGACAATTTTAAACGATTTTTTACGAAAAGTTTAAGATAATAAAAAAATATAAGGTCCACCCTAATAATATGTTCATTATAATGTCATTTAAAAATTAATATTAATGAAATATTAAAACTTTGCATGAGTTAACCAACCATTATTTTTTTGTAATTATTCTTATACATTTTAGCAGTCGTTACTAAATCACAACAAATCACAACATTTTTCAGCGTGTACCGTTATTATAATTTTGTATGCTCAAACGGAAAAAAATAAGATTTCAAGCCTTTAAATTTTTCACTTATAAAAAAATTACAGACAATTTTAAACGATTTTTTACGAAAAGTTTACGATAATAAAACAATATAAGGTCACCATAATAATATATTCATTATAATATAATTTAAAAATTAATATTAATGAAATATTATAACTTTGCATGAGTTAACCAACTATTATTTTTTTGTAATTATTCCTATACATTTTAGCAGCCGTTACTAAATCACAATATTTTTCAGCGTGTACCGTTATTATAATTTTGTATGCTCAAACGGAAAAAAATAAGATTTCAAGCCTTTAAATTTTTCACTTATAAAAAAATTACAGACAATTTTAAACGATTTTTTACGAAAAGTTTACGATAATAAAACAATATAAGGTCACCATAATAATATATTCATTATAATATAATTTAAAAATTAATATTAATGAAATATTATAACTTTGCATGAGTTAACCAACTATTATTTTTTTGTAATTATTCCTATACATTTTAGGAGCCGTTACTAAATCACAACATTTTTCAGCGTGTACCGTTATTATAATTTTGTATGCTCAAACGGAAAAAAATAAGATTTCAAGCCTTTAAATTTTTCACTTATAAAAAAATTACAGACAATTTTAAACGATTTTTTACGAAAAGTTTAAGATAATAAAAAAATATAAGGTCCACCCTAATAATATGTTCATTATAATGTCATTTAAAAATTAATATTAATGAAATATTAAAACTTTGCATGAGTTAACCAACCATTATTTTTTTGTAATTATTCTTATACATTTTAGCAGTCGTTACTAAATCACAACAAATCACAACATTTTTCAGCGTGTACCGTTATTATAATTTTGTATGATCAAACGGAAAAAAATAAGATTTCAAGCCTTTAAATTTTTCACTTATAAAAAAATTACAGACAATTTTAAACGATTTTTTACGAAAAGTTTAAGATAATAAAAAAATATAAGGTCCACCCTAATAATATGTTCATTATAATGTCATTTAAAAATTAATATTAATGAAATATTAAAACTTTGCATGAGTTAACCAACCATTATTTTTTTGTAATTATTCTTATACATTTTAGCAGTCGTTACTAAATCACAACAAATCACAACATTTTTCAGCGTGTACCGTTATTATAATTTTGTATGATCAAACGGAAAAAAATAAGATTTCAAGCCTTTAAATTTTTCACTTATAAAAAAATTACAGACAATTTTAAACGATTTTTTACGAAAAGTTTACGATAATAAAACAATATAAGGTCACCATAATAATATATTCATTATAATATAATTTAAAAATTAATATTAATGAAATATTATAACTTTGCATGAGTTAACCAACTATTATTTTTTGTAATTATTCCTATACATTTTAGCAGCCGTTACTAAATCACAATATTTTTCAGCGTGTACCGTTATTATAATTTTGTATGCTCAAACGGAAAAAAATAAGATTTCAAGCCTTTAAATTTTTCACTTATAAAAAAATTACAGACAATTTTAAACGATTTTTTACGAAAAGTTTAAGATAATAAAAAAATATAAGGTCCACCCTAATAATATGTTCATTATAATGTCATTTAAAAATTAATATTAATGAAATATTAAAACTTTGCATGAGTTAACCAACTATTATTTTTTTGTAATTATTTCTATACATTTTAGCAGCCGTTACTAAATCACAACAAATCACAACATTTTTCAGCGTGTACCGTTCAAAAACCCTAGTCTAGAATTCTTTATTTTTGGCTGTTCAATGTCCTAGAGCAGTATTCTTTCGTTATGCTTTTTTGATCATTAAATCATCTGCTTCAACATATTTTGCCTTTTCCTTTCGGAAAATATATTATCTTATTTCACATAACTTACCTATTCCAATATTATTTTTACGTTTTATGTTTATTTTAAGCAGAAAATATCATATTCCCTTATGGAATTTCCATACTAATATACGGACACAAATACTATTACAAGGGGGCCTAGGGGAGCATTTTTTTTTAAAGGGAGGTCGTGTGATAGATCATTTTAAAGCAAATCATATTTGACAATTTAGTTTTAAATTTTTGAAACATTTATTTTCATTTTTTATTTTTTTTTTGCTTTAAAATATTTTTTTTTATTTATTTTTTTGTAAAATTTAATTTACATCATTAAAATTAGTTTAAAAGTATAATTGACGTATTTGCGTCATGAAATTAACCATTTTTAAAAAAAAAAAATATTTTTTCAGATAGAGAATTTTATAAGCTTTAAAGTAATGTATTATAAGATCCCCTTTTCTAATTAAATACATTGCCCCCATGCTCCCTTTCCCACATTTAAAACCTGAAAATATCAGATTGGATATATATCTAAAGATAGTTTGAGTTGTCCTATTTTCATGTGCCTTTTGTTTTTAACATTAACATGTTTAAGACGGGGGGGGGGGGGGTTGAGGGCTGAAACCGTTACGAAAAAAAAACCGTTACCAAAAAAACCTTTACGAAAAAAACCGTTTCGAAAAAAACCGTCACGAAAAAAATCGTTCCGAAAAAGTATCTCAAAATAGGAAACGCTCGTATTTTCTCGGCTAGGATCAATGAGTTCTCGGATAGGATCATTGAGTTCTAGGATGGGAACATTGAGTTCTCGGCTGAAATCATTGAGTTCTGGGCTGGGATCATTTAGTTCCCGGACGGGATCATTGAGTTCTCGGCTGGGATCATTTAGTTCTCTGCTGGGATCATTAAGTTCTCGGCTATGATATGATCCCATCCGAGAACTCAATGATCCCATCCGAGAACTCAATGATCCCATCCGAAACTCAATGATCCCAACCGAGAACTCAATGATCTCAGGCGAGAAATCAGTGATTCTTTCCGAGAACTCATTGATCCCAGTCCAAGAGTCCAAACCACTTATTGTGGTTACCAGATCCTTAAAATCCTAGTTTTAATTGGTATTGTTGTTCTTTTCATATTTCTGGTTGTAGCAACCAGAAATATAGTGGTTCCGTACTATTGATCTGGTTGCCCAAAACAATTTTTTTTAGTGTGGGGACCGACGGCTTAATGTGTCCTCCTAAGCACTTGGTTACGCGTAATTACCTTAATTACGCGCGTTACAACCTTAATTGAGTACGTAACTACCTTAATTTCGCGTAATTACGGTAAAATGTTTGTTTGAAATAGTTATTTGCTCTCCTAGTAGAGGTAAGTGAATTTTTCTGTGTGAGGTCGTATTTTGTGGACCGAAGCGGAGCTGAGGTCCATAAACACGATCGAAGATTAGAAAAAACTTACCTACGAGTAGCGCATTACGTTTTTCTCACTATCAAGGAGTTAAAATTTTATTTTATTAATAATATTTTTGACACATGTGTGACAATTCAAGAAATCATTTTTTATGGAATCACTCTATAAAATTAAAAATAGTGGTCTTGCGTCTAGATGTCCCCCTGTGGTAAGTGTTGGAGAGTTAGTGTCCTTGCGTTTTTACTGTCTTTAGTTACGGTTTTTTTTGTATTGATTTTATCTCTCATTAAATGTGCTCTATATAGTACTTTCCATTACTATCGAACTTTTGATTATGTAATGTCAATTTACTTAGATGGTAATCGAACCGGGGTGCTTTCGGTTACAATTCCAGACTGTACACGATTGAGCTAAAGTAAAATATACAAACTGAAAAACTTATTTACTTTTTTTTAATATTCATTACAGCAAGTATTTTTATTGACCAAACTCAGTCGTAGCTCAGTATAATTACACACAATATTATGATACAGATTTCGACAAATCTGCAGTTCTAGAACATCAAATATTAAAATGTCGTAATTAAGAGCAAGAATCTATAGCTTTTAAGCTGGTCCCTTTGTTTTTAACGTACACGTTATGTATGAACAACAATGCGTTAATTTCTTTAAATTCTATTGCTTTGTGTAACATATACGGAAACAATTGCGAGTATTATTTCAATATGACATTTTGTCCAGCATTGCCTGACTTAAATTTGTTTAAGTATGATAATTAGTTTTTATTTTTAAATTAATATGACCTCTAACTTATATAGAAAACATTCAAAATATTATTTATCAATTTTTTAATTTTAAGTTGGTTAAAATTGATATTGTTGGGCACTTTAATCACGTTTATGTGGCGACTGGTTCAGTAGACGTGATATAAGTATAATCTATCGGATTTGGGTAAATTATACATCAATATTTAATTCAAAACTTCAATTATAAATTTAATTGAAAGTTAATCAATAAATGAATGTAAGGTAAGGGCAGGTATTATGCCCATTCTAACGTATAACTGTTAATAAAAATTAAAGGAGATAACTTCAAAAGAAAATATTACTTATAGAGCCCAGATTACTTATTCATGCTTAAGTTATTAAAGACATGAAAAAAGTTTTAAAAAATAAAAAATATAGGCCATTTAAAAAAATGTATCAATTGGTCATTTTACCAACACGGTGCTGGTAATATATAAAATAAATCCTATTATAAAATAATTAAAAAAAGCTTATAATCGACTTCACGTTAATTTTATTGTTGAAAACAATTAGTGTGACCGCGGTTTCGCTATAATAGATATAGCATCTACGGACTTAAATACATATAATGGGACATCTTTATAATGCTGATCGTAAATAACACTAAGGACATTACACAATTAATAATAATAATAATAATAAACGTTTATTGTATAAAAGATTACAAATCTTGTTACAAGAAGTTTGAATATATAAAAAAAAAATACAAGAGAAGAGAAAAAAAAATACACTAAATACTAAACCCTAACTATTTAAGTAATTTGATGGATATTCATAGATAATTTAATAAAAAGAAAAAGCAGAAATTTTAATACAAAAAAAAAAAGTTAATTAAAAGAAGAAACGATAATACCAATATTTAAAGGTTAAAGACAAAAAGCATTATTCGTTAGTTATAAAGGAACGGAGCTTTAATAAGTTTCCGATAAAACTGTGCAGCATTTTTATTTTAGTTACATTAAGAAAGTTAAGTGCAAAGACTAGACCGTCTAGGTTAATAAGGCTATCAATGTAAGGTGCACGCAACGGTTTGTACATGGGGCATTTAAAGAAAATATGATCTAAAGTCTCAAACTCGTTTAAGTTGCAAATAGTACATACTTCTTTAGGGTTGATTTTGTAAAAGCTGCCATTGAATGAGAAGGAGGTAGAAAAGCTTGTAGCCATACGTAATTGCATTATTATACGAATGATAGAGATATTATCTCGACAGTATAAATAATTTTGAGGTTCCAGATTAATTCTAAACTTTTGATAAATAGTTGAATTTTTGGAAAAAAATAATGAATTTATGTCATCTCTATGTAGAAATTCGCGAAATTTGTTAAGTAAAATTGGTCTATTGTATTTTATTTTTCTTACTGTTAAATTAGTCAAAAAGTTAGATTCATCAATTTTTTCCAGCATACATTGAAACTGTGCCAACCAGTTATATTTTGTATTACCATTGTTTAAGTTTTGTAAGCGGTTAAAACAAAGCTTGGGGTATCTATGAGCGGGCATTCTAATAAGCTTTTCAATCCAATTAAGGCACATTTTAAAAATCAAGAAAGAAACTTTAACGGACCCAGTTTCGAGTCGTATCATATAATCCGGGGTGTTGCGGGGGAGTAAAAATAATCTTTTAAAAAAGGCCAACTGAACACGCTCAATTTCATTAAAGAAACGTAACGCCCAAACTGGAGAACTATAAAGCAAAGTAGATAGGACTATAGATTCATAAAGTTTAATTCGGGATTACACAATTAATAAATTAGGTTACAAATTAAAAATATGTATTTTCAGTGACATGAATTAGGTTATGTTTTAAAAAACAAAAACATAGCCTAATTCATGTCACTGAAAATGCATATTTTTAATTTGTTACCTAATTTATTAATTGTGTAATGTCCTTAGTGTTATTTTCGACCAGAATGTTAAAGATGTCTCATTATATGTATTTAAGTCCGTAGATGCTATATCTATTATAGCGAAACCGCCGTCACACTAATTGTTTTCAACAATAAAATTAACGTGAAGTCGATTATAAGCTTTTTTTAATTATTTTATAATAAACCACTTCACTATAAGAAGTTCAGACGTTCAGAACCATGAATGAATTTTCAAACTGGATAAATCCTATTTTTCTAAATATTATCAAGTTAAGTATTTAAATATACTTTTTTTTATTGCCTTTTATTATATAAAATTTAAAAAAAATTGAAAAGTTAAATAAAAACTATACACTTCATAATATATATAAAAAAAAACAATTAATGGCTTTAGGTAAAGTAAAACATACTTGATAAATATTTTATACTAGCTATTTTTTTTTTAATTATCACAATCTGAATAAAAATGGTCCTTTCTAATTTTCTGTTAGTCTTACACAATATATATGTAAATAAACGTAAGCATGCTTATTGCCATTGCCATATTACTAAACACCCAAACTGGCCATATTACACATTGTAATATAGAAGATTTCCTAAATGTTTGTTAAAGTTGCGTTTACTGAATGAAATTCTATATAGACCAACTGTTAAATAGGACGTTTTGCTATAATAAAATATAAATAAAATTTAAAGTACTTACCGTAATCAAAAGTCCAAATGAATTTTCAAAATATTAAAATTTTTATATAATTGTTTACCAACGAAAAGAAAATCATTAAAATCGCTGCAGAATTAAAACCATTGATAGTGGCGCGATCTAGCGCTTGCACTAGAAATCTTGTTAGAAACACTAACTTAAAATACTGAAATCAAAATTTTTGAATTCTTACTTTTTTAAATATGGCAAATTGGCCATAATAAATACATGGCCATAATACCTGCAACCACCTTATTTATTTTTTTTGTTGGACACTTATAAAATATTTGAAGATATCTTATACTTTTTATTCTTTTCTTTTTCTTTTATTCTTTTTCTAAAAATTACAAAAACAAAAAACTTAATTTAGATAGACTTCAGGTAAAATATTTCTCAATTAACCCTATATTGCGTAGTGTTACTTTCAATGAACGCCAGATATAGAGCCTTGTAAATTTTAAACTAATCAAAAAAAAAAAAAATGGCATAGACTTGATTAAGTGTATCTTTTTGACTTATTCAATGATAAACAAATTAACTTGGACATTTTGAATGCCTTAGTTTAGTTTAGTTTAGTTTGTTCAGTGCGGGGTTCACTGCCCTCAACACCTGGTCCCTAGGGACCTTTGTGTTAACCGCACAGATCTCCTCATAACATCCCTGTTTCTTTTATAAAGTCCAGGTACGGTTTCAGGGGAGTGTTCATGATCTAGTTTGGTTCCAGTGAGTCGTTCCCAAAGTACCTCCATCTTAGCCCTATTAGGGATGGACATTCACATATGAGGTGGTAGGGCTCTTCGTCCCCTTCCCCACATCTCCTGCACACGGGGCTCGTAGTCTGTCCCATTTGGTGTCGGTGCTTATTCAGTAAGCAGTGCCCAGTTATTATACCCGTTATTGCTCTCAGTTGACTTCTGGACATGCCTAGAAGTAAGCTGGTTCTTTTCTTGGTTGGCCCCCCTAGAAAGAGTTTAGAGTGTCTCATTTTAGGTGCATCTATCCAATGTTGCTGGTGTTCATTCCTCAACATTTTCCTGACCTCGTGTCTGGCAGTGGAATAAGATACCCCACAGCACGGTTCTGGTCCTGTGAGTACGGCTTCACTCCCCTTTCTTGCCAGGTCGTCTGCCTTCTCATTACCATCTATTCCTTGATGTCCTGGTACCCATATCAAATTTACTTTGTTATGTTCAGCCAGTTTACATAGCTCGCTGTGGCATTCATATACCAGTTCCGAGCTAAAGGCATATGAATCTAAGGCCTTTATTGCTGCCTGGCTGTCTGAAATGATATTTACTGTCCTACCCGTGTAGGACTCTGATACCATTTCTTGTGCGCAGACATAAATCGCATAGATTTCCGCTTGGAAAACGGTTGCCTTGGTTCCCAGGTTTAAGCTAATTTCTTTGCCCGGTCCATGGATTCCTGCTCCCGTCCCTTCCTTCATTTTGGATCCATCTGTGTACCAGGTTTCACCTTTTAATAGTTTAGGGTATAGTCCATCTTTCCATGCATCCCGGCTAGGTATTTCAGCCTTTGCCGGTTGCCTGAAATCATAGACTATAGCAATCCTATCTGTTTTCATGGATAGTATGTCTGTATTGTCAATTTTCTCAAAGATCTTGGTATGTTCTAACCCACTATGGCGGTCTCCCATGCCGTTAATACTTAGTCTGTACGCTGCCATATGTCCCTCTGTTTTTGCCGCCAAATGTAATGGAGGCAGGTCCAGTAGGACTTCAAGTGCTGCGGTGGGGGTAGTATTCATTGCCCCCGTTATCCCGATGCAGGCCAGTCTTTGTACCTTGCTTAGCATCAGTCTGTTAGTGGCATTGGCTTTATGCCACCACACTATCGCAGCATATGTCACTATGGGTTTTACAATCACCTTGTATGCCCAGGTTTAATTCCCCAGTTTTTGCCAAACATTCGTCTACAAGCCCATAGTGCTCTAATAGCTCTGTTTGTTTTATTTGTTAGATGGGGTTTATAAGACAACTTGCTA
The DNA here is from genome assembly GCA_958510825.1 of Brachypterus glaber. Lineage (NCBI taxonomy): Eukaryota > Metazoa > Arthropoda > Insecta > Coleoptera > Kateretidae > Brachypterus > Brachypterus glaber. Next base: position 15,757,363 of record OY294044.1, on the reverse strand, counting down.
TCTAGGATGACTCCGAGATACTTTGCTTGCCCCACTAACTTCAGCTTAGTTCCAAATTACCTTGGAGGCTCAATTGCGAGTTTCCTTTTGTTGGTAAATGGAATAAGTGTGGTTTTTGTAGGGTTTACCGACAGTCCCACTCTTCTGCACCAATTCTCTATGACCTTGAGGGCTCCCTGCATCACTTCTGATACAGTTTTGCCGTACTTGCCACATACGAGAATCGTTATGTCATCCGCATATCCCTGTGCATAAAAGCCATGTCTCTCCAATTCCTCCAGAAGACAGTTTACCACAAGGCACCATAGGAGTGGCGATAACGCCTCTCCCTGAGGACACCCTTTCGCGACCAGCACTTCTATCATTGATTGTTGCAGTGATGTCTCAATAGTTCTGTTTTTCAGCATGGTCATTACCCATCTACATATTGTATCTGGTACCCCATGCCTATTGAGTGCATTTTCTATTGATTCATATGAGGTGTTATCAAATGCCCCCTCTATGTCCAATAGAGCAGCTAGACAGATTCCTTTGTCTTTAATTGCCTTCTCTGCTCTTTTTGCTAGCTCGTGTATAGCTAGCTCGCAGGATTTACCTGCTTGATATGCATACTGGAGCCTGTGCAAGGGTCTTGTTTTTAAGACCTTGTCCCTTATGTATCTGTCAAGCAGTTTCTCTAGTGTTTTTAGGAGAAATGACGTTAGGCTTATCGGTCGGTACGCCTTGGCTTCAGCATATGTTGCCTTGCCTGGTTTAGGTAAAAAAATAACCTTTACCTTCCTCCAGCCCTTCGGTATGTATCCAAAGGCCAAACTTGCCCTAAGTAGATTAACTACTGGTGTTGCTAGTACGCTTATCCCGTTCTGTAGCAGGGCGGGAAACACGCCATCTTTACCAGCAGCCTTAAATGGTTTAAATGAATTCACAGCCCACTTAAGCTTTTTTGCATCCACTATTTTGGATGCAAGCTTCCAGTCCGCCCTGGCGGGCCTTCTTAGGCCTTCCGTCTGTATGTAGTTGACCTCATTGTCCTGGTTCCTTTCAGATCCCGGAAAATGAGTTTTTAACATTACCTCTAGCGTATCTTCTGCCGTTTCAGTATAGGTCCCTGAATCGGTTTTTATAGATTATAATCTTTTTCTTTCCGGAGGGCCCTTTGGAGTCGTGAACATGTAGGTGTATCTTCGATACCCTGACAGAACTTCCTCCAGGTTTCCCTCTTTGAGGTCTTTATAGCTTTTTTAAACATAGGTTTATAAAGTCATGTCGTGGCTAACCTCTAACTCGGCAAATAAAGTGGATCATAAAAGTAAAATACAATTTTTTAATCACTATATTTTAAAGACCGATAGCCCGTTTTGAATGATTTTTCTTTTAACTAAAAGCATGGTATTTTGGCTTTATTTTGCAATGATAAAAATAAAAAAATATATTTATACAGGGTGCACCGAAATAAGCGCGAGTATTTTTTCTTAGGTAAAGTTGTCGCATAAAATTTGTTTATCCAATACATACAGATAATAAGACAATTACCAGCTTTATTTTAAATAGATAAATTTATTTCTTCGTCTTAACCAGTTTGATATTATATGTATTTTTATCTTTTTTTTTAATCTGTTTTTCTATGTTTTTTATATTGACATGTATGTATATGTATGTGTATGTATGTGTTTTCATTCTGTAATATTGCTTTTATTATTGTTTTGTTTGTATTTTATATTTATATGTACTCTTGACCTACCAAATGTACTTCATGTATCCTTAAATTGGTGAATGAAAAAAAAATCAATAATAACCCCTGCGTGGCTTTTACTTTATTGAATGGATAATTATTTATTTTACCCACTCAACTGTCACTTGTCAATTTATTTTCTTGCAAATGTCATTAAAATTTTTAATAAAAATATGAATTCCTAAGCTATTTATTGGATAAAACCTTGTATGGCACTCATGGGTAAACTAATATTGCCCTCTCGAAAATTAACCTGCTTGGCTGATGCCTTGCAGGTTAATTTTCTCATGGGCAATATCTTACTTTACCCACTAGTACCATAATTAACTATTTTTTATGTTTACTATTATGAAAATGAAACGTTTTCAAAGTGTTGTATTTTTATTTCATCTATTTCATAATTCTTGCAATATAGGGTTAAACTCAATTTTGTTTATTTTTATTTTTTTATTAAAGAATGTAGTGCCTTATGATATTACGATACGTCATATTACGATACGTCATAAAATATTTACATGCTAGACTGCCTTGTCCTTCAATTATAATATTTTGCAAAAAATTATCAAGCAATTACAACAAATTTATGTAATTTTTTAATTATGACTAAAAATTAAACCTGTATTGATTAATAGTTTAAATTAAATTATTATTAGATTTTCTTTATAGATTACGCTTTTATTTCTCACAGGATAATATGGTATGAAAAACATAAAACATTCCAAACCCATGTATGAAATTCCTACAAAAAAATGAAAAAATATTTATGAAGAATAAAAATCAAAAAACTAAAATTTTGTAGGTACTTAGAAAAACCTTGTCAAAAAAACTATAAACTACTTATTTAAGTATGATTTGAATATTTTTTGAAAAAAAAGTTAATAAGTATAAAATATTGCTTTGTAATAAATAAGTATTAAATATTAATTTTAAATATTTTTTTTCTTTTTTTTTACATCAGAAAAGCTATAATAATAGGTTTTATTCAAGGTCACAATAAAAGTGCTTTTTAAAACCCTGGAATAGTTGTCTGTCTATTTTATTTTGTGAAATTCTGTAAGCCAGTTTTTTTTTTCAAATTGAATACTCTGAAGCAGACATAAGACTCTTCGCTCCAATATAAAAGGAGAAGAATTTAGACAGTCAAGGTCAATATTCTTAGAATAGCTTGTTCGAAAACACAAACTATAACTGTGACTGTGACTGTGACTGTGACTGTGACTGTGACTGTGACTGTGACTGTGACTGTGACTGTGACTGTGACTGTGACTGTTACTGTGACTGTGACTGTGACTGTGACTGTGACTGTGACTGTGACTGTGACTGTGACTGTGACTGTGACTGTGACTGTGACTGTGACTGTGACTGTGACTGTGACTGTGACTGTGAATGTGAATGTGAATGTGACTGTGACTGTGACTGTGACTGTGACTGTGACTGTGACTGTGACTGTGACTGTGACTGTGACTGTGACTGTGACTGTGACTGTGACTGTGACTGTGACTGTGACTGTGACTGTGGGTAAGGGTAAGGGGTAGTTTTGCATATGTCAGTAAATTCTACTTTGACTCATATTCAATTTTGTTTTTTTTTTTAATTTTTTTTATCTTTTTAAATAACGGAAATATAGCCCGTGTAAAACCTGGTGGGACATTATTATTAATGAATAATAGTTGTTATTTGGAGTCCTTTTAAAAAGGTCCTTTTAAAGAATAATATACCACATGGTTGAATTAAGAATGAAATGTAGTTTCATATTCTTCGATAAAACAGAAGTTGGGGGTCGTTTCAAGGGGGTGGGTAAGCATGGGGTGGTTTTGGATAAGTCAATAAAATTTTCTTTGGCTCCCTTTTTTGCAAAAATTTCTATCCTTTCACATAACGGAGATATAGCTTGCCATGGTCCTGATGGCACACCCGCTATACTATATGTATATATTATTAAGTATGATTTTTTTAAATTAAATGTCGAATCAATTTATGCTACGATTACGAACCAGATGTTTCTCGTCTGTTATGATCTATTTTTAAAATTCCATTAAATTTTGTTTTCTTCTAGAGCTCTAGATTCACTTTCGTTTAAACAAAACGTCGAGTGGTACAATAATTACACTCTTCGCAACTCTAACGCTAGAAGAGTAGGTTATCTACTTTCAGATTTCTATTATTATTATTATTATAACGCCGGTTAATCTGTACGTATCTCTTGCTCTGTTTAATTGATGTGTTAAAAAAAGAAAGAAATAAATATTTCCCTAACTTGATTAGTAACCGCTGCTCCTCAAAAGATCGGCGATTAGATAAACTTGTTGCGAAGAATTAAAATACTTGACCGAACTGACAGATTGACATAGCCTAATTCAAAGAGTTTATTTTTTAGAATATAGGACAAAATACCTTTGTATAAAGTCCAAAATTAAATGTAAACTACTAAATAATTTAAAAAATATGTGAAATTAAAAGGTAGGCGATTTTTGAACGTAACAATCCTTCATAAAATACCGGCACTATAGTGACAACTAAATATCTTAGTGACAACACGTTGTTGTAAAATAAAACACTATGAAGTTGTTTAGTATATATCGTCGGCTTACAAGTAAAGAGCACTGAGTCCAAAAACATGGTTTTGAGATATTGACAAATTTAACTTTCACTGTTGTTTTTTAATTTTTGTAATAATTGTTACAAAAATGCACGTTTCGCCAAACAAACACTCAGTCGCTTAGTGCAGAAACATTTGAAATAATCTACAAGTAAAACGCACTAAGTGCACTAAGTGACTTAGTGCCTATTGCCAGATAAAATTTTATTCAAAATCAAACTGGTGCGTTTTGTATAGTGGGAACTCTCTTGGCAGTCAACCTAGAAGTTAGTTCGGTTTACCTGTACATAGATCATCAAAAATTAATTACAGTACCCTAAAAATCCCATTTTTGCAAAAAAGTGACTTAGTGCCTTTTACTTGTAAGCCGACGATATGGTATAAATAAATTTATTTTATGGTATACGATACAACATTTATATCTACAATTTTAATAGTGTATTTAATATAACGTTGTAATGTTTTAGAGTAATCTTAAAAAATGTATTATATACCTTAAAGTTGTTACAAGAACGTTTGGTTGTACTATTTTTAGATTTTTCTATCATTGTACGTATGTACTATTCTGTAATGACGTCAGAATAGCTGTGAATTTGACTCTATGAAATGCGAAGCATTACACAGTTTCAGAGTTTGTTTAACTGATTGATCTATAGATTTCAGCATTTGCTACAAAATAATGGAAATAATAAAATAAAACAAACTGTCAATTCGAAGTGTATAGTACATAAAGTGGTTCGTAAAAGCTAAAAAAATTTGCGTTCTAAAGAATATAGGAATACACGAAAATACAATACCTTACCTAAAAACTTTTTCTCTTCAATACCATCATTTTCATAGAAAACGCTCACATCACAGAACCCTGAGGTACCCCAAGATTTTAAATATTTAGTTGTGGTATATGTTCTTTACTAAGATTGACACTGACATTTTCCGTAATAATTAAGTAAGGTTAAAGTACAGTCTATATTATATAGTGCAAGTCCTATAACTGTCTTTAAGCACATATGCTTATAAGCAAAAAGGTTAACAAATTTTATTATAAATGATATTTATACAGTATGTCTCCAGATAGAGTTACAAAGAGGAATTAATTTTTTATTTTTGATTTGATCTCAAAAAAAGTCACTCTTTATAACTTGCCCTGCTTGATTTTAAACTCCCAAAACACTAAGCGCTTTTTGTACAACTCTTACGGTTCATGGGATAATGTTTTTTTCTTTAAAATAGTGTCTTCAAAAATATAAAGAAAAAAAAACATCATCAAGAGTGACTTATTTTAAGATATCAAAAATAAAAAAATCTTCTTTGTAATTCTAACAGTTGGTTTGTGTAATTTGGTGTAATTTTTGCGTGCCAAGCCTCAATGATGGCCTGTCGTAATTCTTCAGCATTATGACCCAGAAAAGTTAGTTTCTTCCCTCGCTCTGACTCCGGTATGGAAAGGGTTTTCCCGCAGATAATTCATTAATTGCATATCTTCTTCTGCACTACTCATTCTACTTCGAACAGAACCCCGCTTTCTGCTAATCTGTCCAGTTTCCTCAAGTTTTTTCTTTGCTCGCATTATAGTGCTGTTTGCAACATTTAATTCAGTTGTCATTTCACGTACACTTATCCCGTCATTTATTCTTGCTGTTATAATACATTTTTGATAATTTGTAAGCTGCGGCATAACTAATGTGAATTATTTTGACAAGTAATGTCATAATAATATTTGACAAATAAATGTCAAAGAGACCTTGATAAAGTTTAATATAATCTGTAACATTTTTAGTAAGCGTTTATTATGAAAACGATGGTACATATTAATTTATTACAAAAAAAAACATATAGGACAATGTGAATAAAAAATTTAAGAAAAGGCTCGTGCTGAATTTTTGTTCACATTGTATTTAAAATACTAGTAGTAGTAAAAGGTGGGTAGGCTCCGACGCCTGACAAGTAGGCCCAATGGCCCTTTTTGTCTGCCCCAAGATTACCTACCCAACCTGCTGCCTATCCTCCCTCTTCCTGAATCTGCCAGACCTTCTGATGAAGTTCATAACATCTGACCAGGCTAGGAGGCTCATCTCTTCCTTCGCTAGTGTTACCACTCCGAAGACGTCTTGTCTGAGCCTGCCCAGAGCCTCACACTCCCCTATGAAGTGGTAGTTTCCTCGTCCATCCCACACCCAGGGCAGGTCGGATCGTTTACCGTCCGCATGAGGCTTAGGTGTCGCATAAGCCCACAGTGGCCCGTAAGGACCCCTGTAAGGAGGCTTATGGTTGCTCGGCCCCTTCCTAGTAGCCAGACCGACCTAGCTTTGCTTGGCCTGGTCAGGAATTCCTTTGCCTGCCTGCAACCGCTAAGCTCGGTCCAGTGTTCTTATTTATTTAAAATACTAAATACTAATTATAATTTCTTGTAAACAAGTACTATGGCCCGTTTCTTCAAGCAAGATAGTAAATTAGAAATCGCACAGTAAATATTTTCAAAACAGATTCGAATATTGGATGTGCGAATATACTGCGTAGTTTATTTTATAAAATATAACTATATTCTATACACAAACATATACTATTCAAACCTGTTGTAAAAATATTTACTGTGGGATTTTCAATTTACTCTCTTGCTTGAAAAAACAGACCATAATTGAACTGTAAATTTTCTGATTTTTTTAAGATTAATCCAATTAATTAGTTAAATATGTTTATATTAAGTATTTTTATACTTGCAACAAGTAACTATGGTCTGTTTTTTCAAGCAAGATAGTAAATTAAAAATCGCACAGTAAATATTTTTACAACAGGTTTGAATAATATATGTTTGTGTATAGAATATGGTTATGTTTTATAAAATAAACTACGCAGTATATTCGCATATCCAATATTCGAATCTGTTTTGAAAATATTCACTGTGCGATTTTTAATTTACTATCTTGCTTGGAGAAACATACCATAATACCAATATCAAAAATAATTCATATTAGAATTTATTGTCTTAAGACAAATCTGTATAGATACAAACAGACTTTAGTTTATTCAGAAGTAATCTAAAAGACTTGTTATGACATTGTGATGATTTTGTACTCGGGTTATGAATTTTAAATTTAATTTTAATAGCAAAAATTTAACTTGCTGAAACTGGTGAATTTAATTACATTTTACTAAAAATATTTAAAGCAAGCTCGACCAAAATTTGCCTGTTGCAAAATTAGAGGCTATAGTTTATTTTAATCAAAAAGGTTTTATTTCCACAATTTAATTAACAGCAAATTAATTAAACAATTATCATTTCATTAGTTTCAATATATATAAACGTATTTCATACCTACACGGTAAAAATAAATTACATTAAATTACATAGTCCGTAAATGGTAATATGTTGCCATAGACCGGAATGGTAAAAATTACATAGTCCGTAATGGTAATGTTTTGCATAGACCGGAACAGTAAAAAATTACATAGTCCATAATGGTAATATTTTGCATAGACCGGAATGGTAAAAATTACATAGTTCAGAATGGTAATATTTTGCATAGACTGGAACGCTAAAAATTACATAGTCCAGAATCGTACAATAAATTATAAAAACAAACGTAAAAAAAAACGATCAGCGTGAACGATTTTTTTATATTTGCCTACAATACTTATGGTGTGTTTAATAATTTTTTGAAAAATTAACGTACAGTCATATTAAAAATGCTTTTAAAACAACTTAAACACTACGATATTTCAAGAACGCTTTGACATAGAGACTTGAAATGTTTGTTCCAAATTACAATTCTCTGTGTCAAAGCTTTTTTAAAATATCGTAGCGTAAAGTTCACTTGGTTTAATAAACGAAACGATTTGCACCCTTAATACGAGTATAAACTGCTTACATCTTTCTTTAAAGATCTATTGGTTGATAAAGATCGTAATTTATAATGAATGTAAATTTTAGGCCACAAATAAAGCATTTAAATATAGTACATAAATAATATTTACCTTTTTTTACACTTTTAACACTTTAACCTAGCAGCATGCTTTGCTATCTTTCTAACAATAACAATATTAAACGTCCGTCTCATGATGCGACGCCTTCTTGGTTATTGTCCAAAGCGCACGCGCGTCTTAAAATAACGTAGCCCGACATTGTAAAATCATGTAAAAATATGTAAATCAATGCAAATAGATTTTTTTACATTATTTTACATTATTTCACATTCTTTTACATTCTTTTACATTCTTTTACATTCTTTTACATTCTTTTACATTCTTTTACATTATTTTACATTCTTTTACATTCTTTTACATTCCTTTACATTCTTTTACATTCTTTTACATTTTTTTACATTCTTTTACATAAATTCATAAATTATGCCATAGTCCAGAATAGTAAATTTACTATTCCGTACTATGTAAATTCATGTATTTTTACATTATTTTACATGCAATTTTTACAGTGTTCCTTTTATTACGTTATAAGAGTTGTAATTACCATATTTCGCACGCATGGAAATGCATGAGCATGTGCATGAGTTGCTTTACAAAAATTTTAGTAAAAATTTTTTTTTTGTTGTAATTAAATTACACATAGAATACACATAGAACTAATTAAAAATTCATCTTATATTGTAATAGAATTAATAACAAATATTTTTAATAATTGTTTGAAAGGAGAAGAAGTCCCTAAGGAATGGAAATTAGCTAATATTTCTTCAGTTTTTTAAAAAAGGAAATAAAAAAGATTGCAGTAACTATAGGGGAATTAGTGTCACTTCTTCTTTAAGTAGATTATATGGACGGGTATTAAAAACAAGAATAGAGGAAGATTTAGTAGAATCAGAAGAACAAAGTGGTTTTAGGGCTGGTCGTTCCTGCATAGATAATATATTTTATCTTAAACAGTTGGCGGAAAAAACAATTGCATATGGAAGAGAATTTCACATTTTATTTATAGATTTACACAAAGCCTACGATACTTTTCCAGTTGAGAAGCTTTGGGATGCTTTAAAAGATAAAGGAATAAATATTGATTATATAAATGCAGTCAAACATCTATATAAAGAGGCAAAAGCAGAGTAAAGGTGGGCAGTATATATTCAGAAAAATTTGTTGTAAATAAAATTTGTTATAAAGACAAGGTTGCTGCATTTCACCTACATTATTTAAAATTTATATTGATAAAGCTATAAAAGAGTGGAAAAAGAAATGTAAAAAAATGGGAATTAAAATAGGAGAGGATTTTATATTTAGTTTATTATTTGCGGACGATCAGTTTATTGTGGTAGAAGATGAAGATGATTTAGACTACATGTTTCGAAAATTAGTTGAAGCATTGGAAAAAATTAATATTGAAAAAACAAATTATATGGTAATAGGTAGACAAGGACATGATTTACAAACTGACCAGGGAATAATAAAACATGTGACGGAGTTTAAATATTTAGGAACGATATTTACTAGCGAAGGAAGGGACGATCAAGACATTAAAAACAAAATTAACAGAGGGAAGACAGTAATAAGACAATTACATCCTATTTTATGGAATGACGTAATACGGAAGCAAACTAAAAAAAGAATTTTTAGCACTTTTGTTGAAAGTACAGTAACTTATGGGGCAGAAGCATGGACATTAAGCAATATTTTAAGAAACAAATTAAATGCAACAGAAATGATGTACTGGAGGAGATGTTGTAAGAAAACGCTTTTGGACACGGTTAGAAATGAAGAGATAAGGGGTAGAATGGAAGCTGAATACACACTTTTAGATAGTATTGAAAAAAAGCAATTATTATGGTATGGGCACATGAGAAGACTTGCGGATGTAAGATTACCAAAACAAATTTGGAAATGGAAACCAGAAAATAGAAGAAAACGGGGCAGACCACGTAGGAATTGGGAACAGGAAGTTAAAGAAGCTCTACAAAAACGAGATTTAGATGCTGAGTTATTTTTGAATAGAAAGGCATGGAGAGAGGGATGCAGTAGACGGCCTAGGCTGTAAAAACACTGCTTTATATATATATATATATATATATATATATATATATATATATATATATATATATATTAAATTACATAATAAAAGGTTTTTCAAATAATATTCTTTTTTTCTGCATTTTGTTTGCTTTTTTTTGCCTTTTTTTCAGTGAGCTTTACTTTCTCCAATACCGGGTGTCACAGATCCAATGTACACCCCCTTAACTTCTGTATTTGTAAAGATAGAATTTTGAAATTTGTACCTATAATGTACTTAAGGTATCTCAACTTTCGACATATAAAACAACATTTTGCTGCTTCCGGTTTTAAATGCCTTACATTTTTGGAATCTGTACACTTTTCTGGAAACACTGATACCACACAAGTGACATCTCAAATGTCAATTTTTATTTTTATTTTATTTTAATGATTTAACTAGGTGCGCCATGACATCTTTAATAAACTCTAATGGACACCAGAAATGCTAAAAAAAAATTCTCTTAACTTGTATAATTCTTTGATTTACGGTTTACCTAGCGATTCATGAATTTCGTACCCATTTACACCCTTGGTACCATGATACCATTGAAAAAATATGGAAACGCTCCACACTGATAAAAAGGATTTATTTTGATATGGCCAATTAAATTATTTGGTTGTGAGTAACAAATTTTATTTGAGTCAAATAAATATTTAGTTTATGTAAACAAGTATTTTAATGATTTATTAATGGGAATAAAATAGTTTATTTGACAGAAATAAAATTTATTTGTCACAGCCAAATAATTCAATTGGCCATATTCAACCAAATGTTTTGTTGACACAAATAAACTGTTTTTAATTAAAAATTAAAATTGTAGTCAAAATGAAATAAAAAGGTAGGTGTTCCACTTGTATAAAAAATTAGCGCATGGATCGTTTTCATATTCTTTGCACTTTTAAATGGTACCATGGTACCATGGGTGTACATGGGTACCAAATTCAAGAATCGCTTAAAACCTCCTAATTCAAAGAATTATATAAGTTAATTATGTCATAGAGCGCACCTGTACATTGGATCTGTGACACCCGGTATTAGAGAAAGTAAAGCTCACTGAAAAAAAGGCAAAAAAAATCCAGTCATTTTAACTGGATTTTTTAGTAAATATAGTAAAATTTCTGCATCGATACAGGTAAAATTCCAGTACCAATATAGGGAAAAAGAAATTCCGGTATGGATGAGTGGCAGTTTTGTTTTTCTTTTTTTAAGAATGCTGCTATATATTTGATAAAATGGCAAAATTATATTTTATGGACAATAATGTTGAACCTTCGTATCTTTTTTACAAAAATAATCCAAACGCCTTTTTCATATCAGCTATGTGTAAAAGACTATTTTAAAATTTCTGTAAAACCTTTTTAACGGAAATTTGTTCTTCCTGAAAAGCATAAAACTACCGAAATCGAGTTTTTCCACATTCAAGATTATCTTTACTCCAGTTTGTTGAAAGTAAAAGGAAACAGTTAAGATAACATATACAAAAAGTTTTGTGTACACCACCGCATAGATATAAATTGAGATAAATGTATTTTGACCCACATAATAGCCAGAAACAAAAGGCTGCTGATATCGATTTGAATATTTATATACTTCCTTTTCTATTGTGCATATTTATATTAACATCGGTTTGCTTGAATGGGCTAGCGCGTTATAATAATAATAATAATAAAAGAGAACTTACCGAACGATAAGTGCGGGCTATGTCAAGGACCAAGTGAAACAATACAACATCTAACATCAAGTTGCTCCTTCCGTGCACCAAAGGATTATTTAGATCTTCACAACAAGGTAGCTGGTGCATCAGGAAATCTGCAAAAATAGAGGAATCGTAGTAAACAGCTTACCTTATTACAAATACTCACCTCAGTCAGTAATGGAAAATAAAACAACAAAAGTCCTATGGGATTTTCCAATGATAACTGACAAAAAAATCCAACATAATAGAAAAAGAAAATAAATTAGCACACATTATAGATGTAAAGATACCACTTGACAACAATGTGGCGAAAGCAAGAACCGAAAAATTACCAAATACCGCGAATTGGCAGACGAGCTAAAAATATTATACAGCCTAGACCAAGTACTTATCCATCCGATAATAATTTCCTGCAATGGCCTAGTAGACAAGAAATTATCATCCATCTTAAGGAGACTAAACATCCCAACATCATGCATCAGTGTAGCCCAAAAAGCGGTTATCCTATCCACCTGCAGAACCATCCGCCGTGTTTTAGCCACTGACGGCCACGTTGGCGTTTGACGCCCCGTAATCCGTCAAAAATACCGGGATTTTCCTGTGGAAAAAAAAATAATAATAACAATAATAGTAATATTAATAATAATACTAATAATCTGATAGAAATGTTGTTGTAATATAAAAAAGTCCAAACCATATTTTGTAATAATATTACAACATATTATGTATGTAATAATATTATAACATTTTATGTTATAACATAAATATGTTATACGATACAACAACCAGCTGTAGAATTAGGAGATAAACAACATAAAGTTGTAATAAATACAACAATAAATGTTTTCTTATATCATAGTTAGTACTATACTATTTGACAGTTTGTGGCTGGCGCATATACAGGGTTATCCAGAAATAAGTTCGAGAAATTTAAGAGGTTATTTTAGGTTACAAAATATGAAAAAAAGTTCCTATATAGGTTGGTCCGAAAATGAGCCCTAAGGGAGCTGCGCCCCTTTGAAGATGGACATACTAAATGGAGAACAAAAAAAGTACCAATCAAATTTTAATGCTGCAGGGCGATTCTTCATTTAAAACTGAGCAACAAAGTATTCTTCACCAAAACACCTAAACTTAATAGAAAATAGATTGATGGAATAATAAATTAATATTTTTATAATTTTGTTTAAAATTAAAAATTTCTGTCCTTATTAATATCAAAGGAGTTATAGCCTTTTAAAAAGTAACATTTTTTGTGACACAAAATGCTACTTCCCCTTAATTGCATTTTTTTTTTGAAAATGGTGCTCCTACAGTGTTACACTATATGACATTTTTGATATATTTTTACTCAAGGACTATATTTTTTATAAAAAATAAAAAAAAAATAGACATAAAAAAGTTTGGGGCAAAAATGTGTTAAGCCTCACATATTTTGTCCGTCTAGGCACGCCTCTGGATATATTCAAAAAAATTAATTAACATAAACTTATTGCCCTTATTAATACTAGTATACATTGAAAACCTCGTCGCTCTAGCTTAAAGGGTACAAGAGTTATTATTTAAAACCCTTGTTTCGATTACAATTTTAAAGAGCCGTAGCTCCATTAGGACTCATTTCCGGACCAACCTTTATAGAATCACCTCTTAAATTTCTCGAACTTATTTCTGAATAACCATGTATAACACTGTTGTTGTATTAATAACGGTATTAATTACGATAGAGTACAATGGTATATTATTCAATGAGCGTATAATAATTGCTATTAATCAGTGTGGGACACGAGCCGAAAGGCGGGTGACCTAATCACCCGAATGATTAATAGCTATATTTGATATTTTTAGCTTTCAAACTGTGGGCAGGGAGGGCATGGGGGAATTTTTTCACACTTCGTGTGATACATCATTTTAAAGCTTATAAAATTTTCTATTTAACCATAGGTATACTTTTTTATTCTTTTAAACATTTTTTTGGGGGTTTAAAATAGGGTTGAAAATGGATATTTCCGTCAAAATTTCTTTAAAAACATCAAACAATTTTTGAAACATTAATTATTGTATGTTACAAAAACGTAAATAATACTTTTAAACTAATTTTAATTAATATAAATAAAAAGTCGTATTTTGTAGCAAAAAACATTGAAAAATAAAAAAAAATAAAAAATAAAAAAAATATCAAAGTTAAATAAAATTTTATAAGTTTTAAAGTGATGTACCATACAATCCACCTTTCCATCTAAAAAAATCCTCCCATGTCCACATTTTAAGAGCTGAAAATATCAAATATATCGTCGGCTTACAAGTAAAAGGCACTAAGTCACTTTTTTGCAAAAATGGGATTTTAATAGCTCTATAGTTAATTTTTGATGATCTATGTATAGGTAAACCGAACTAACTTCTAGGTGGACTGCCAAGGGAGTTATCCACTATACAAAACGCACCAATTTGATTTTGATTAAAATTTTATCTGGCAATAGGCACTAAGTCACTTAGTGCACTTAGTGCGTTTTACTTGTAGATTATTTCAAATGTTTCTGCACTAAGCGACTTTCTAAAAAGAGTTAATTTATAAAAATATTATTGCTTGAATTATTTATATGATACAATAACTCGTTATTTATTGTACTGACAAACGCATTCAAATTTTAATTCATAGATTATTTTAATTTTGCTCTTAAATCATTGGTTACTACATAAATAACAAGAATATAAGAAAAAAACTAAAGTTCGCGGCAAGTTCGGAAAACAGCCCTTAGAATTGCACCGTGAAGTGTTTTATCATTAATAATGATTCATTATAATTATTGACTTTGCCGGCACAGCCGATGGCCTCTGAAAACTGTCTTAGTTCTGGCATAGTAAGCAGTTTCATATAATTAATACTAATTAATTTTATTAATTTTGGAAACGTTCTTTAAACAAACAAAAAGTCCAAACCCTTCTTTTAAAAATCTAGTTTTTGAAAATGTATGTAAACATCTTGTTTTCTACTTTATAGTTATACATTACGTTTAATTAATATAAGGGTTTTAATTTTAAATAGTTGTTTTTTATATTAATTTATTGTCTTAGTGCTCTTTACTTGTAAGCTGACGTCGTGGGCCTACAAGTAAAAGGCACTAATAATAATAATAATAATAATAATAATAATAATAATCCTTTATTCTTGCGTGTATACTACACGCAAGATGATGCATCTTCAGAGAAGTCTGCATCCTAAATCGTCCGTCCTACGACTTTACATTCCTCGTCAACAGGGTGGTCATGGGCTCTTGAGTTTGGAGTGTTTACATGATAGAATGCTTCTGGATGGAGCCTGTAAAGTCATCAGGAGTCCGGATCCCCTGCTGCGCATGGTTCATGACCATGAAAAAGCAGGGGTTGGAGCGTTTCTTTATAGGGCAGCGACGAAAGCCGCTAATGAACTTGGTCTTGAATTCGACATTAGTAGGGATCACCAAAACTCAATTACTGAGTTAGAGTGCTCTCGACTAAGGGCCCAGGTCAAATCTACAGAAGCCATGCGACTTCTGCAGATACACGTAGATAAGCCAATGCATGGTCTTTATATTAAGGCTGTGAGTGACCGTGGCTTATCTCAACGTTTGACCTTCGCATTTCTAAGATCTAATGGGCTAAAGTCAGAGACCGAGGGATTTATTATGGCGTGCCAGGATGGCGTATTTAACACTTTCGTCTACCGTAGTCGCGTTATAGGTATAGCAGTGCCTGATACATCTTGTAGGGCATGTAGAAGATCGCCGGAAACCCTTATGCACTTGCTTTCAGCGTGCTCCATATATGCGGTTTCTGCCTATATCCGAAGGCATAACGCGGCTCTACGAGTGCTTTACTACCACCTTAGACACTCATACGGCATAGACGAACAGCCAGTTCTACCCTACGTTCCAGAAGAAGTTGAGTCCGTTGTGGAAAATGAGAGGTGCCGTATTTATTGGAACTACTCATTTCCCACTGCCAGGCAAATCAATGCTAATAAGCCTGACATTGTCCTCCTCGATAAACAACTTAAAACTATGTTTGTAGTTGAGTTTTCAGCACCTGCTGAAACAAACATAGTGCGTAAAGAGGAGGAAAAACGGACCAAGTATCATGATCTTCTTTACGAACTCAAAAGGCTCTATCCAGAGTATTCTATAAAATTGGTGGTTCTCATTATTGGTTCTCTTGGTGGCATGAGGCAGACGTTTCTCTCTGCATTAAAGATCATTCCGGCGTGCTCCAAAGGAGCAGAGTACCTAGCTGCAAATATGCAGAGGGCCGTCATTCTGAGGTCATTGAATCTGCTCAGGACACATACCAATCGGACCCAGTAACCACTTACCTCACGGTGTGGGGAGTGATTGCTGGTTAATTGCCAGCTCGCCTTTTCGTGGTCGGAGGCACAGAAATACAGGCCTGACTGGTATATGCTTAGCATATGATCCTTTATTCCAGCCCAGAGGGCATGTCTTTTTTCAAATTTAGTTGAATTAAACTACTTCAATTTTTCTTTATTTAACTGCAAATGGGACATCTTTATGTCCAAACATGTCATTGCAATCTGCTGTAGTTTTTTTCCAAAAACAATTATTACAAAAATTAAAAAACAACAATGATAGTTAAATTTGTCAATATCTCAAAACCATGTTTTTGGACTTAGTGCTCTTTACTTGTACGCCGACGATATGGGAACAGATAGCTTCCGTTGTCTTATTTAAGTATTTTACATTTGAAGTCGATATCTCAACTCGTTTAAAAGTTAAGAGGGGGGTGGGTTTTGGTCAGCACGGTATAATAAATAACATATTGTTGAAAATTATAACTGATAATAAAACAAAGACATCTAAAACATTTATTAGATATAATGGTGCGTTCAATGAAAGTAGCATATCTCGTCTTTTGATTACTTTTGCTAGCAAACTATACTAGCATAACTGTTAATCAAAACTTATCATCTAAAAGTTTGGTAAGTAATGGTGCCTGCAATCAAAACTAATTACAGCAGTAGTTTGATAAATTTTGTTTTTTTCAGGATGTCGGCATGTTAGATGGGCGCATCTAACATGTTTTTATACTAATAAATAAATTCGTAGATTCAAAATATCTAATTAACCAATGACCATTAAATCGCGTATCTTTAATTTCACAAAAACCAAAAGTTCACAAAAGTATATCCCAGACCAATATTTCCAGTAATTAATATACATTATTACGCATTATTATATTTATATTTCAATATTTATTTTTATTTCACATAAAATAGGATAAATTAAACAAAGTTTACAAACCATCTGTATTTATTTATTATTAAACATAATTTTCAAAACCAAAACAGACCATACATCTTTTTTGTTATTTATTCAGGAAATTGACAATCTATTTTTATTTGTTATAAAACAAAAAACCTAACAAGAAATTAAAAACTTGCTTTTATTTTTATAAAACCCAAAACAAAACCAAACTAAAATTTTAATTTTGTTTTATACTTTTTAAAAAATCATACTCTCTATATTAAAATATGATATTATTTTTTAAATAAAAAAAGCTAATAAGTATTATTCCATCACGTCTAGTTTTTGAGATACTGATTTGGCACTGCTTGTTAGACCCCTTGAAACGACACATTGAAAACTTTGATATTTGTAAAAAAACAGTTAAAATCTCCAAAAATGTGAATTTTTTCATTCAAATGGCGTAAATTTTTCGACACTTAATTTTTTTAATTGGAAAATAACTTCCTGAAAGTTTCACGTCAATTAAAGAAAATGCACTGCCCAGTAAAAGAGCTTTCCCATTTTTCACCTCTGCGCGTTAAATGGATTTTTTTTATCATATTCACTTTCAGCAAAATCAAAAACAACAAAATACTAATTTCTACGAAAACTACCTTCCGCCCCTCAGGGGTAAATTTATAAAAAAATTAATTTAATATTTAGTTTTAACGACCTCAAAAACCCTAATATGTCAATTTTCAAGAAAACTAACCCCCACGGGGTGAAATTAGAAAAATTTTATTATCAGATTCAGATTCGTCGACCCGAAAAATCCCTATATACCAATTTTGAGGAAAATATTAATAATATTTTAAAATATCAATAACTTTCCCCGGCGGGGATAGAAATTTTTTTTGTTATCAGATTCAATTTCAGCAACCTTAAAACCCCCTGTATATCAATTTTCAAATATTTGTTGTGGGCCAAATTTAATTCGAATGAAAAAATCCACATTTTTGGCGATTTTTGGCCAATTTTTGCTAATTTTGTACGGGAAGTGTATCAAAACTCGTTTTTATCGCAAAAAGAGTGTCAGATTCGGTTTTCTCGTACCTAAAACTTCCCAATACAGATTTTCATACCATTTGAACGAAGTTTTCAAAGTGTAGTTTCAGGGGGTCTAACAATCAAAGTGCCAAATCTATATCTCAAAAACTAGACGTGACGGAACAAAACCGTCGTTACCATTGGACTCAGGGCACCTGATATTATCAGAAATGGACAGTCTCTAATCAGTCGGATAAAAAAAGTTTCAAATTCGAGCACAGTGTATTATGACAAATGCCTCACAAATACACTCAGAAAATGTTATTGTACTTTTAATGCTAAATGTAAATACATATTTTTTATTTATATCTGGACATTTTTTATTTAATACTTTACTTGTGATATTACTACAATGCAAATCTTGTATACAATAACTTGTCATAGAATATATTGGCCTTTTTGGAAATCAAAGCAACGTGTGCTTATACTAGCATGTTGTAGTAAAAATTACTATAACATTTGGTAAAATATATTATAGTTATATAGCTTTTTGATTTTTGGGGAATAGGGCTTTGGATCTGACTAAAATTTTTATCTAATTTGCTGTGACGTTTCGACGATGGATTTTCGTCGTTTTCGAACCTTTATTGGAAATAAAAAAGTATATATAAGTATAAAAAAAATACAATTGTTTAAACATTTAACTTAACCTTAAAATAAATAATAATAAAATACAGAGAATAACTTACAGAGAATTAAAGCCAAAGATTAGTCATTGTCACTAACAGTAAACACTCACATAAACAAAACATTATTTAAACAAATAAATAACAGTTAAAAAATAAAATCAAGACAGTGTACTTTACTATACGCAGCAACTGAACCTATATATTTTAGTTGTGTTACTGATCTAGTTTACAGTATGCTACAATATTCAGTAAAATAACAAGTGGTAAATAATACCAGCATTTTGATTGGTAATAATACAGAAAAAATTAAAAAATAGGATCCGATTATTTTCTCAGTGTATAACATTATTTTCTTTATTATATGATAAATCGATTTGTTTTAATCTGTCGGCGGCGAACTTATTCCCTGCAAGATTCTTATTTTGTGACCTAATTGCCTGCGAGATAATTACATTGCAAACTTTTGTTCTCGCGAACAACTTGTCGCGACCAAGAAGTTTGCGAAATCTTTTTTTTTTATAAGTAACGGATATATCCGATACCCAGCAATAAATATGGTTGAAAAATGTTTCTAGCAATGAACATGCTAGAAAAAAAATCCAGAGCACTGCAGTGATAAAAAAATTGTACAATTCAGAGATCAATATTTCACTCCTATCTGAATTTTTGTTGTTTTAAGAAAATTCGCGTTTTCTTAGGAACGGCGGAAATTTATATTTGCAATAAACTTTTCCGGTAAAATGTCTCTATCATGTTACCACCTTGTGAAATACTTCTGGCGAAGATAAAGATAGTTGGTCCGCCTTCTCTAGTAAGCTCTTCATATAAGTTTTGTTTCTTTACAGTATTGTTTTGAGAAGGATCAAACTATTTTTAAAATAATGATAATATATTATATTATAAAAGAAAACCTTAAATACAAATGTTCATGAGGTGATTTCATCTTGATGTAGTCGCTTTGTTAATAATAAAAAATTAACCCTTAATGAAAGATTTAATAAATTTTTAGACAAAATTACTTTAACTTTGCAGGTTGCTTTTCCTGTAAGACACAAAATAGTTGTTGAATCACAGGCAAAACCAATTGTAAACTGGTTCAATAATGATATTAAACAAATGAGAGAAAACCTAAACTTTATGACGGATTTTTCTAGACACTATAATGATCCGATATTAACATTGTTAACAAAAAACTATCGTGAAAGGTATAAAAACAGCATTTTACAAGCGAAAAATACAGCCTATAGCAACTATATTAGTTCAGCATCAAATACACAAAAAGCAACCTGGAAAGTTATTAATAGTAATAAACCCTCTAAAAACAAAAAAGTAAATTCCAAACTAACAGCAGATGAGTTTAATACATTTTTTGCCAACATCCCTTCAGTAATATCAGATCAAATCCCAAAGGTAAATACACATTACACTGAATATCTTAATAAGTCCCAGTCTGCCTCAGATAATAGTTTAAATTTTAACTTTTCTGAAGTAACATATATTGAAACGCGTGACATAATATATAATTTAAAAAATAATGAATGTTTGGATTATTATGGTTTAAATACTAAGATAATAAAATCAATATGCAATTTCATATATATACCATTTACTAAACTTGTAAATGAAAGCATACGGACTGGCATTTACCCAGAGTGTTTAAAAATTTCTAGGGTAGTTCCCATTCACAAGAAGGGGTCTTGTGATGATCCCACAAACTACAGACCAATATCGGTTACGCCACTTCTGTCAAAAATTTATGAAAAAGCTTTAAAAAAACAAATAATAAATTATTTTGAAAATAACAATCTTTTTAACAGTTCACAGTTTGGTTTCCGCAATTCAAAATCAACAACTGATGCAATTATTAAACTAGTGGATATCATAGTGGACGGTTTTGAGTCATTGGATTACATTGGCACAATTTTATGTGACCTATCCAAGGCTTTCGATTGCGTCTGCCCCAGAATACTTAGAGTAAAATTAAAAATTTATGGTTTCTCGGATATTGCATGTGACTTGATATTGTCATATATTTTAAACAGAAAACAAATAGTTACAGTTAACAGTACTACATCTGAGGTAGAAGAAATTAATATAGGTGTCCCTCAGGGCTCTGTATTGGGTCCTGTAATATTTTTAATTTACTTTAATGATGTTGTTCGCTGCGCGCAAAATACTGAGTATATCCTATTTACGGACGATACCACGTTATTAAGGCAAAGCAAAGACTTAAAATTATTACTGGGTGATTTGGGACAGACACGGTTGGAGGCCTTGGAGTGGTTTGCTTCGAACAAACTTAGTCTTAATGCTTCAAAGACAGAAACTATGGTTTTTACCCTAAGAAACTTATGTAATCATGTTAATCCAGACTCGGTGCGCTTTCTTGGTGTGTATCTGGACAGTGGATTAGTTTGGAATAAACACATAGAATATATGGCCTCATCTTTATCCAAATATATATTTGCTCTACGTAACCTTGTTGGTGTAGTTTCGATGTCTGTTCTCAAAACGGTTTATTACGCATCAATACATAGTAGACTAAAATATGTAATATTTGTTTGGGGTCATTCTTCTTCTACAGAAAGGCTGTTTCGTTTACAACGAAGAGCTCTCCGTACCATGTTTGGTGCAAAATAGAGGGATGATTGTAGTCTTTTTTTTATACAGGCACAGATTCTAACTTTACCATGTTTATATGTATTGGAATGTCTGATTCATGTGAAGGTAAACATTGGTAGTTACAATAAAAATAATATAGTTTCTACAAGAAATAGTAATAATATAAAAATTGAGTATCTTAGATTAGAAAGGACAAGAAATGGGAAAAATTACTATGGCCCTACTGCTTTTAATGCACTCCCCACCAGTGTAAGATCTCTACCCCTTGGCAGATTTAAGGCTGAAATTAAATCGTTTTTTATAAAAAATCCATTTTATACAATAAATGATGTTTTAGTAAATTTAAAAAATGTTTTATTGTAATTTTATGTAAATTTGTACTTATTTATTGCATTTTGTATTTTATTGACGTGTGTAAGTTTTTTTGTAGCACAATAAATTATTCTTATTCTATTCTTATTCTTATAATAGCTTATAAATAAAACTATGTATGTATGTTGTCAACACCGATAAATATAGTTGTTAAAAAATAGTTAAAAACTGATATATTTCGAAATAATTTTATCTTCACAGAATGATTTAAAAAGTTATTGACATTGAAAACTAAACATTACAATAAACAAAATTGAACTGCGAATTTTATGCAGCCATTTGCAAATTATTTTTGACCCAAATATACGCATCAG
Source organism: Brachypterus glaber (assembly GCA_958510825.1). Lineage (NCBI taxonomy): Eukaryota > Metazoa > Arthropoda > Insecta > Coleoptera > Kateretidae > Brachypterus > Brachypterus glaber. The sequence continues at coordinate 15,735,087 of OY294044.1, read as the reverse complement.
GTTTTTTAACTATTTTTTAACAAATATATTTGTCGGTGTTGACAAAATAACATACATAGTTTTATTTATAATCTATAAAGCACAAATTTATTTTAAAAAGTTGAGTAAAAAAATCACAAGTTCCTTAAAGGAACATACCTACAACTTTGTAAAGCGGTAGCCACACTTTTTGACAGCTAATTTACACCAGTCGCAAGCCAGCGACACCAAGTATGGCAAGTATTTTACACGCGTATTATAGCTAACAATCTATCGGGTGATTACGTCACTCGCCTCTCGGCTCATGTCGCAAAAATTCGCCCTCATGAACATAAACCTAATGCCCTTATTAATGCTAGTATACATGCAAACGCTCGTCACTCTAGCTTAAAGGGTACCAGAGTTATTAATTGAAAACCTTATTGTTATTACAATTTTAAAAGGCCGTAGCCCCATTAGGGCTTATGGTCCCAAACCAAATCTTCATAGAAACTTTTTTTGATATTTTTGGATGCAAAATCACTTGTTACATTTTGGCAAGCCAGTTATTGATCACCCTGTGTATATTAAAAGACTTCTTTTTAAAATAACCAGTTTTTGTATTCAAATCATTTCTAGTTTACAAATGATTTAAAAGGAAACATTTTTCAAATTACAATGAATATTTTAATTTTTACTGTGGCTTATAAAATTAAAAAATATCTTCTTATATTAACAAAAAACACTGTCGGAGTAAAAACATATTGGTTTTCTTTTAAATCATATGACTTTTGTTTGATTTCTTCGCCATAATAATAAACGTAGTATAGATGTTGTAATTATGGCGAAGGCGCTATACCGTATAATGTCGTGATAACAGAGTAACCCTGTTATAACTGTTATAACTCTGTTATAAATTGTAATGAATAAATTATTTTTTACCATAAATCTCCTCTAATTAGAGCATCGTAAAAAAATATTCATTATAATAAAAGTTAACTTTTTTGAATGAGTGCATCGATCCAAAAAGTCCAAACGAAAATTTTGAGGAAGGATGTATTTTGATAAAAAATAGTATCTAGTTTTCGTGGATTCGGAAACTGTATCCATTATTAAAAATCAAAAATGGCGGATCCAGTATGGCGATAAAGTTTGATAAATTTTTAATATTTACAGATAATTTGTTAATACTTGTGTTTGCATTTTGTTTAAAAAAGTAAAAATTTAAAAATTTTGAGTACGAGCCTAGGTTCCAAGACTCCCGGGCCCTAAATATTACCTACTGACTCGATTAAAATTATTTTCTTCGCTTTAACTACGAATTCAGCTACGAAATAATAAAAATAGAGCGTATTAAAATTGCCCTTGTTTATCCCCTTGTACATACTACGCCAATATATTTCTGTGTGTAGAAATTGATCTTTCTCCCAACCATGTTGAGTAAGTTGGTACTTGAAACTTACAAAGCTATCTATAAATCATAAACTAAAGCTCTTTATATTATGTTTAAATTGAAACCACGTTGGCAAAACCATTTAAAAAACAAGTTTACAACACAAGAAATTGTGTTTATAAAGTACAATTAAGTATTCCATTATACAGTGATTTTTAAAAGAGTCAGTTAAAATGTTGGTGTCAAAATTGCCCCGTTATATACCAAATGTTATATCCAAGAACAAACAAACGTTCTTTGGCAGGATCTAAATAAACTGCTTTGACCACTTTTGTATTGGGATATATTCAGTTTATAGATACTTAGAAGGGGTCAAGGTAATTGTTTTGATTCGGCATCGTCATCTGAGTGGAAAACATTTAGTTTGACCCCTTCTAATCATTTATAATTTGTCCCATTACAAAAGTGGTCACATAAGTGTGAATTCTGGACTACTTATTATAAAAGCACGGTAGGTCAAAAAGAAAGTTTTTTTCTATCGACTCATTTTCATTACATTACTTGTTTACAAAGTAAAGGTACAAAGATCATTGACAAGATCATTGACTTTAGTGACAAGATTTAAATGGTAAATTTTTTTGGTGTACTACTTTTTAAAGATCGGAACTGTATGTCGGATATAAAGTAATTTTTGTTTCGAGTATTTATTTATAGTAAGTAAACATAGTCAAAACTATGTTTTAATAATAATTTAGAAAGTATTTATACTTGAATCTTGATTATTTTTACAAAAATAAACAACTGCATAACGGGCAGATTCATACAGTGTTGAATGGGTACATTCGTATATGTGCCTCCTTCAAACTGAGAAAAACTTTACCGACGGCCCATTACTGGGCCATCACACGGGTTGATGGCCTAGTGATGGCCCATCGGTAAGTGTTGCTGGGGATATAAATTTGATATGTTATTTTTTTTTGAAATCATGGTAAAGAAATATGATAAAAAACTTACAAGAAGTGGCGCAGTAGACGAAAAAACTCGATGAAACTATAGCTATAGCTTTAAAAGGGAAGGAGAGGAGGAAAGTTCCGACCAGGGCTTTTCTTGACTTTCGGGGAGTCCAACGACTGATAGAACGAGTCTGAGATTGTGACCGTACTCTGTTGGTTTCAACAGAATGCGTCATATTCTAATCGTTATTCTATCAGTCCGTCTACTCCCCGAAAGTCAAGAATAGGTGCTCAACAATCAACCACTCGAATTTAGTTTAAATTTAAAATTGTAATGATGTTTTTTGTTAATTGTACGTTTATTTTTCTTTAACGTGATAATAACTCGGATAATAATAAACGTACTAGCATATTTTTTTTTTACTGTACGAAGGTACCCCACAAAGGGCACATTCATATACTTTGCATAAGGTTTTAAAAAAACACATTTTTTCGTTTGCATTTTAATTTAAATTTTCTTTAATATATTTTTTCTATAGCTAAATAAATGTTAGTTTGATTGATGGAAAAAATATATAATTAAAAATATTTGAAAGATTTTACAACAAAATCTGTAAAATCTTCTTCAGCATTTGTCGTTTTCCTTATTTGTAATAGGGATACAGATTTTTAATCGATTCTTTTGATGATCGAAACTTTTAATACAATTAATCAATTTTTTAATCGATGTTTTTACTTTCGATATTTTATTATAATCGATTCTTTTTTTATTGAATCGATCTTATAGAATCGACCACGCTTTTTGTCTGAAGCATGTCAAACACCATGTGCACTGCCTCCTACTTCTTCAATGCTAAGCTATGTCTGTTTATTTCTTAATTTTTATTTGTTTGTTTTATACAATTATTAAAATTATTTAAAAAATCGATTATTTAGTTTTAATTTTGAATCGATTCTTGGAATCGATTATTTTGTATAAGATCGGCATTCCTGATTTTCAAAAATAACTTGTCAATTGCGGCAGTCAGTTCAAGAAAGATACTATGGACTGTTTCGTCAAGCAAGATAGTAAATTAAAAATCGCACAGTGAATATTTTCAAAACAGATTCGAATATTGGATGTGCGAATATACTGCGTAGTTTATTTTATACACAAACATATAGTATTCAGTCCTGCTGTAAAAATATTCACTGTGCGATTTTTAATTTACTACTTATCTTGCTTGAAAAAACAGACCATAGTCCAGGACAACTTGTCCTAAACGAGAATACTGTTCTTCAACTGACTGCAGCAGCTGTAAATAAAAGTCTTATCTCAAAATGGCTGTTTCATCAAGCAAGATAGTAAATTAAAAATCGCACAGTGAATATTTTCAAAAGAGATTCGAATATTGTATGTGCGAATATACCGCGTAGTTTATTTTATAAAACCTAACTATATTCTATACACAAACATATAATATTCGAACCTGTTGTAAAAATATTTACTGTGCGTTTTTTAATTTACTATCTTGCTTGAAAAAAAACAGACCATAGTCCAGGACAACTTGTCCTAAACAAGTATACTGTTCTTTAACTGACTGCTGTAAATATATTGATTGCGAAGCCGCGGCTCGCCGTAGCGTTCAAGTAAATGATATTATTCTCAAGCAGAATGAATAAAGCTACAAATTTTGCGAACATTTACTGTCTTATCTCAAAATGGCTATTTTTGGACTATGGTCTGTTTCATTCAGCAAGATAGTAAATTAAAAATCGCACAGTGAATATTTTCAAAGCAGATTCGAATATTGGATGTGCGAATATACTGCGTAGTTTATTTAATAAAACCTAACTATATTCTATACACAAACATATAATATTCGAACCTGTTGTAAAAATATTTACTGTGCGATTCTTAATTTACTATCTTGCCTGAAAAAAACAGACCATAGTCCAGGACAACTTGTCCTAAACAAGTATACTCTTCTTCAACTGACTGCTGTAAATATATCGATCGCGAAGCAGCGGCTAGCCGTAGGGTTCACGTAAATGATATTATTCTCAAGCAGAATGAATAAAGCTACAAATTTTGAGAAAATTTGCTTCTTATCTCAAAATGGCTATATTTGGACTATGGTCTGTTTCATCAAGCTAGATAGTAAATTAAAAATCGCACAGTGAATATTTTCAAAACAGATTTGAATATTGGATGTGCGAATATACTGCGTAGTTTATTTTATAAAACATAACTATATTCTGTACACAAACATATAGTATTCACTCCTGCCATAAAAATATTCACTGTGCGATTTTTAATTTACTATCTTGCTAGAAAAAACAGATCATAGTCCAGGACAACTTGTCCTAAACGAGAATACTGTTCTTAAACTGACTGCTGTAAATATATCGATCGCGCAGCCGCGGCTAGCCGTAGCGTTCACGTAAAGGATATTATTCTCAAGCAGAATGAATAAAGCTACAAATTTTGAGAAAATTAGCTGTCTTATCTCAAAATGGCTATTTTTGGACTATAGCCTGTTTCATCAAGCAAGATAGTAAATTAAAAATCGCACAGTGAATAATTTTAAAACAGATTCGAATATTGGGTGTGCGAATGTACTGCGTAGTTTATTTTATAAAACCTAACTATATTCCATACACAGACATGTAATATTCGAACCTTTTATAAAAATATTTACTGTGCGATTTTTAATTTACAATATTGCTTAAACAATGTCCATCTCAGAGGTCACAGCCTAAAGCTGCCACACGAGCAGTATCGTGTTCCTGCAGAAAATCATTTCTTCCTAATCGAGTGTTCAATACTTGGAATTCCCTAACTGAAGACATAGTAAATGCTACTAGTATAAATTGTTTTAAAAACAGACTGGACAATTTCTTATTAAATTAAAAATGTGCACATTAGTGTTAAGTATTAAATTTTAGTTTTAAGTTTTAGATTTGGGATAGAGATTAGATTAGTTATATTTTTAATGTACTCGATCAACTATTGTAATTTGAGTTTTATAGGTTTTAAATAACCTTACTCTTATATTAATTATAATAATAATAATAATAATAATAGTACTGTTCTTCAAATGATCGATTCAATTAAATTATAGAAAAATGGGTTATTAAATAACCTCAAATTTTGAGGTTTGAGCTAAATGTTGTTTCCAGACCAGCGTGAACTATTTATGAGTATAACCTTTAGCAAATACTTAAATATTTAAATATAGCCATTGATATGTGAATTCCAAAATTCAATACCGGCCAAAAATAAACAATCCATTATAAAATAATTATAGTTATTCGGATGTAATTGAATTAGTTAATTGCGCGTATAAACTTCATTAAACCAGTTAATAGCAGACAACGTTTTCATCAAAATTTACTCATTTGCGCTACGCCCATGGGGATTATCTCCAGTAAAATGCAGTGTCCCAACACACCCATGTTTGCGTCATTAGCAGTAGCCGGCGAATTTCCAGTTGTAGTCCAGTCTTCAGGTCAATAAAAGAGGCTTTACCTGGAAATAATTCAGGGAGTTTTAATTTTCGGTTTATTGGGTAGGGTTAATGGCCGCAAATAAAAAAACAATTTTGCGACTTAAAAAAAAAAACAAATTTTTAAAATATCTCTTAAACGTTACACTATACATTTTTAGATTTTTAATGTGTTTTTCGAAGAACCAAAATTGTTCTTTATCGTCGGTTAGGCATGCCCATGAGAACATTTTGGGTGAAAATAAAAACATCTATCTGTCACTTTCTTTTTAATTTACGTAAAAATATTTTTTTTTTCAAATAAGTCACACATTTGTGCCCCATTATTTCGAATAAACCGATTTTCGATTGAATCACCATTGTATTAAGAATAAAAAGACCTTCCTAACCGAGTCATAAAGAAAAATCTAAAACCCTAGTGTAACGTTTAAGGCGGTGCCGTCAATTAGCTATAAGTCATACAAAAAAATATGACCCAAAAAATGTTGTAGATTTGGTTCTCCTTATTTTCATATAAAAAGTTTTTTGTTCTAGGATGCACCGATCTTGAGATATTTTAAAGTCTGTTTTTTGTTAAAAATAAGTTAAAAAAATTACAGTTCCAAATCGAGTTCAATGACTTAAAATTATTTATTTGAGGCCTTAAACCCTACCTAATAAACCAAAAATCTAAACTCCCTGAATTATTTCCAGGTAAAGCCTCTTTTATTAACTTGCAGACTGGACTATAACTGGAAATACGCCGGGTACTGGTCATTAGGGTGGACCTTTTTTTATTTTAGAACACTCATTCTGAATATATGAGAGTTATCAAACTTCTCTAAGGGTCCTAATTGGGCCCTTAAAATTTATAAAATTACCCATAAATCGTGAACAATTATCGAACATTGTCTGTAATTTTTGTATAAGAGATAAATTTAAATATTTTTTTTCCTTTTGAGCATACAAAATTATGTGGCAAATTTCAAAATAATCAAAAGATTCTAACCCGTGCTGAAAATCCGCCAAGTTGTCTCTAACACTAAAATTTACGTGTTTCTACAATAAATGTGTCAAACGGTAAACAAACATTTTAAAAATGTTTCACGTCAGACTGGATTTATTTTTATTTAATTTATTATAACTATTCATAATATTAAAGTAAATTAATTAAATCAAAACGAGCTAAGCGCCAAATAAGAGCTCCTAAATAAGCCACTTTGAGGAGCGCTTATTTGGTGCTTTTCTCGTTTTGTTTTAGTTAAATCATTTCAATATTATTAGAATACATTAAATAAAAATAAATTTAGTCAAATTTATAACATTTAAAAATGTTTGTTTTGGGGATGAAAAAATTGAAAAATATTTATTGCTTTTTTAGGTTTTCCGACGTTTTAGCAAAAACAGATTTGCGGAAAAAAAAATCTGTCTGTGTGACTTTCGATCTTCTCGGACAAAATTGCGACCACGATAACTCGAGAACGCATCGAGGTAATGACTTTAAACTTAGGTAGATAGGTTCGTTATCAAATACTGTAAGCCGGTATTGTTTTCGCTAAAAACCGGGATGAGTTAAAGGACCAAAGGGAGCAAGAGCAATAAAAAGTAAATAAATAAAAGGGATATGTACCGTATTGCAACACAACATTACGTGCATTTTAAAGAAAGACATGAAAGACGAGTTTTTTAATCGGAAGTATTGTGATGCGTATATAACAACTATTATCTATATTTAAAATTTTACCTTCAACTGTTATTAAAGTGCTCACAGATCAGGGAAAACAGGAAAATCAGGAAAAAGTCAGCATATAATAAACTGTAAAAATCAGGGAAAAATTAGGAAAATTAAAAAAATTCTGGTTCACGTAATAAGTTATTACTAAAACAAGGATTCATTCATAGAGTTCAACGAATTCATCCACCCATTTTACAGTAAAAAAGTAAAAAAAGTAAAAAAAAATTAAAAGAAATCCCAACACAAATATAACTGCATGTTTCAGTTTTTTAGTTAGGCAGCTAACTAAAAAGACGGGGATTCGCCGGACAAAAGCACCATTTTTTTTACAAACTTCCTATATCGTAAGCTTTTAATTTTGATAGGTCAACTTCACTCCACCACCCACATGGCAGCCATCTTGAAAAATATAAGTTAAATTATGGGTCAGTTTCTAGAATTTTATAGGGAAAAATAGATTTGGTTGAAAGTTATATCATAGATAGTATCATTCGCTGGGACAATAAGTCAGGATATAAAAGATTTTAAATTCTACTACTAAAAGTTCTTTGAAAAGGCCTCTAAAAGTAAGTAAAAATCGAAAAAATTAAATTTTTTTTCCACCGTATTTTTTTCTCCTTTGTTATTTTTTATTTCTATTTTAATTTTCATAAACCATGTATATGTGTGATACTGTTGCACTATTAGTAATATTTTAAAAAATAATCTAATATGAGAAAACCCTAAAACAAATATTAAAAATGGAATTGAAAATGTCAATTTTTCAATTTTGGTGTGTACCAAAATCAGGAAAAAAATTAAATTTTGATCAGGGAAATCAGGGAAAAATCAAGTAAAGATCAGAAAAAAATCAGGGAATCTTAATTTGTAAAACCTGTGGTCATCCTGTGTCATATAATTTAAAATTTATGGGCATTTTGTAAAAATGTATTAGTCAATATATTATTATTGGCAATCAGGCAATCATAATTTTTATCAATATTAAATAGAATTTCAATGGTGCATGTGAATATGCCTAAATAGCTATAGGTAATAGTTATATTACGCACCGAGTACGCGAACCTAGTTTTTAGTGAACGAGAAAAAGCACTCGAAGTGCACTGAAATAGGTTTGCGTGTAGGTGTGTATACTATTTTTCCTACGACTTATCACCGAAACAAAAAAAAAACGCTAAATCTGTCTTAAAATTAATTTGTCAATTTGACGTTTTGTGTTGACGTTTACTCATTCTCTGGCAGCCGATATTTATAATTAGCTGATTTTCACATTCGGATCATTGTCATGACAAAGGTTGGAAAAATAAACTACTAAACTAGGTCGTAAGAAAATTAAATAAATAAGTGCGGCAATATTATTAGAGGACTATTATTGTGTAATAAATAGTACGCTAATATATGTCATTCAAATATTAAAAAAGTATCGGATCACTTTTATTACGTAATGTTTGTTGATAAAATATTAGGTATTTATCCTAAATACGACTCTGTGACAGTCAATCAAAGTTACCACTGGCTCCAATGTCTGCTTATCAGGCTTCTTGATTCAGGAACATTAAATACTTTCCAATTGGCAATACATCAAAATATAAAGTATAGAATATACAATAAACACTATTTTAATTTTATGATACACCCTGTATAGCATTCCAGAAAACATTTTAATACACCCCTTGTATTTCAGCTACCATTCAAAACCTATAGGACAAAAAAAATTTACTACTTTTATGTTCGTTACAAAAAACCTGATCCAAATCTAAATTCAATTTGGAAAAAATTGGAGATATGGTATTTTGATTCAAAAGGCTTTATGTCATATTTATTAAATAAATGGCAAAGTTAGGAACGCGTGTATAGTATTTACACCCTGGCAATCCAAGTGAACACAAGTTGCTATGGTGACGGGGAATTTCATGGTCCCTTCAGAAGCCCTAAGCCCCATTATAAGTGCCATCGTTGACATTCGTTTTTTGTACATAAACGTTTTTATGAATATACGGTGTGTTCCAAAAAGTTTATTTGCAAGTTTTAATAATTTAACAAAATACAGTTACTTTATTCATACAAAAAATAAAGGCCTATTCACAGGCTCACATAATAACGTAATACATTACAATGCGATGCCGTGATTGGCTTGATGTGCCCCCATGTATTTTGTAAGCTAATCACGGCACCGCATTCTTATGTTTTATGTTCTTATGCAAGCTTCTGGATACGCCTTAAGGTTTAACTTAAAGGACTTACCGTGGGAACTGCAGTTTTTAACAAGCCAACGAGACACTTTTAACATTTAAGTGTACTTTTTAAAATAAAACCAAATTTAAAATCCTCTATGTAGGTGCTAGCCAGAAATACTATTTTCATTTTTTTTTCAATAAAAATATACGATATAAAAAAAAAACAGATTTGACAGCTAATTTTACGCCAAAAAGTGTATGATCTAATGAGATAAAATTTTTGATATGATTTACCACTAACAAGAGTTATTCTTTTATGTCATAACAAAAATTAGAATTTAACTAGGGGCGGAGTTATAATGTTTTCCATATATTAAGGGGTACACATTTATTACGCCCCTGGTCAATACGTTCATTTTATTTTAACGCTAAATATATTTAAATCCTTTTGGATATACATTTTTTATTCTAAATGTTCTATTAAGGACATATACCTTTTTAGACATTTAATTTTTTATGTAACTGCAATGATTTTTGCAATTTAAATTTTCGTCAATTATTACTCCTAATTATCTCAGCTCCCTTACTCTTTCTAAACTAACATTATTTAATCTCACATCAACATTTATATTATTTGTGATATAACTAATCCCCAAGACAATAACCTTGCATTTATTTATATTTACACATAAATCATTATCACAAAGCCATTTGTAAAGTTTTCGTCAAAATTCCTATAACTGCTGTCTCGGAATTTTGTTACACTCAAACAATTGTCAAGCAAAATATTTTTTTAAAACAGTAAAAAATTTATTGATAATTCAACATGCACTTATGATATTACTACTGACTATTTCACAAACAATATATAGGCCAATCAAAACCTTGCATTTTTAGTTTCTTGACAAATCAGATCAAAATAAATCTGATAATTTTTGCACATGTGCAATTACCACTTGGTTCCTATGGAAACAATAAACTGACAGTTAATGACATCTTAATAAATTTTTGCAAAATGTGTTTTTAATTTGTGAAGCTTATCTTTAGTCGATTTATTTTATTGATAAGCAATATAAATGCTTATTTTATTACCAAAACATCCTATGTATAAACCCTAATTAATTTCAGATAATATATTATATTTTATGCACTTTCCATCTTAAAAGCTTTAAATCACTGATATTCATAAATTTTAATTTATTTAATTGAATCTTTGTATTAAAAACAGGCCACTCAAAACTAATTTAAACACTTATTTATTAAAAATATATTTGCAGTAAAGAAGTAAATAATTTACTTCTTTTAAATGACGGAAATCAAAACATCAAATGACTGCGCTGGTACCAGTACAGTGTTGCCAAACTTTATTTTAAATCGATCTTAAATTGTTTTTTACGGGTGGAAAAAAGTCCAAACCGTTATTTTATTTCTTTTCAGTTGAAAACTAAACTTTTTAAACAAAAACAGCAATGATTTTTATTTAAAAGCTAAAATATATGATAACTATTTTATTGGAATAATCTCAAGTATAAAATATCCCTCAAGCAAAGTTTAGACTTGCCAACATTCGCAAACAAGTGAACATCGTGGTTTTAAAAAGCGCAGCAAATTTGAAATTTAAAAATTTAATTATAGTTGTAAAGTAATATTGTTGTTTAGTTCTTAAATTTTTAATTTAAATATGAATCAACATTAAACATGGTAAAATTATATACTTCCTTATTTTGTTTGTAAAATAGTCTTTCAAAATAGCATTCATGCATGTTGAATTATACATAATTTTTTTACTGTATATAAAAAAAACATTTTGCTTAAGGAAATTGTTTTCGTGCATTTTACGTCAAAATTCCTCGACCTGCGGTCTCGTAATTTTGTAACACGAAAAATGCACTCAAACAATTGTCAAGCAAAATATTTTTTTATACAGTAAAAAAATTATCGATAATTTAACATACACTTATGATATTACTACTGATAATTTCTATTTATTGTTAAAACAAAAATGACAGGCGTCATATTTAAAGAAAATTAGACAGATTTTTAAAAATTAATAGTTAGCTATTTTTTTTATACTGCTCGTTAATATTTAGTTGTTACCAGTAAGTAACGAATACTTTAAACCTTGTATTTTGTACAAAGAGTGTAAATTCTATATTGCTGACTACATAAGAAATGTATGAGACTATTATAAATATGTAATGGTGTCATATAAAATATACTCGACGAACCTTGAAAAAAAATTAATATGTTTAGGCTTTGATGTCTTATTCATACAAAAAGAATATCGCTTGAGAAAACTGGATTATTATTTTAAGAAAAAGGAAAAAGACATGAATATCAAAAATGTAGAATAAGGGTTTGCTCTTGGGGTCATATCAAACAGACGGCTATTCTGAGAATATGTGTAAATATATATTTCACTGAAGTTTGGTTGCATAAATATATACTTGTATATTCAGTTAAGTCGCCATGTTGGGTTATCTAAAAATATGTCTATAATATAAAAAAAGTTGTAGATGAAAGGACAATGCATTGTAATGGTAATGGTTTACCACTCACTAATAGGAAGTACTTTTACATATAGGCTTCTGGCATGGGGACACTCCCCAAATACCTAAAGCGTTTTTGGCCTGCAACGTCGCTATGTACGAGTGATGTGGCTTGTGGTATAGGAAAGATAAAGAGAACATTTTAAACAGCTGCACTTATTTACTCTGCCATCATGGTATATTTATCAGTATCTTACATATCGTCGTGTTACCTTAACTACCTCGTATCTCCAAAAATTCAATTTTCGTTTTTTTGCACTAATCAATTCTGTACATGATTAGTAATAACCTAAACAAAGTCCTAATTTAAAATTCCAATTGGTTTATAAGTTATGTGGAACTAATTTCCTCGTATCTCGTTTACTACTTAAAATAAATAACTGTAACTACCTCGTATCTCCAATATTAGGCCTAGCAAATAAGGAATTTTCCGTAGGTGAAAATATCTAAGAAGATAAAACTTTGCAAACTTATGTATTTGGATGCGGAAAATATATTGGTGAGGTAAAAAAAGAACTACCACCCCTCCATCTCACCCCCAGTGCTGAAAAATATCCCTTTTATCGTTTTTTTTTAATGTTTATAAAATTTATATCTAGGGGCTTCTAAGGTCGCTTAAGCTAAATTTTATAAAAAAATCGTTAATCCACCACCTCGTGTACTTTTTTTTAAATATTTACAATATTTTCGTGTAAATTTGTATGTGGAGGTTTTCGAGGTAGCTTAAACTGAATCTTAAAATAAAAAAATCTTACTTTAACCCCTGAGGGGCGGGGGGTAGTTTTCGTGAAAATTGGTATATTGGGGTTTACGAGATTTATGAAAGTGAATCTGATAAGAAAAATGGTCTAACTTCACCCCCCTAATATTTAATTATTTACAATATTTTTTGCCATGTTTTGTGATTCCACTCCACGCTCGGGGGAGAAAAAAGAAGAAATCTTTTTTACTGGGCAGTGTATTGTCACAATAATTTTATCAAAATTGGTATACAGAGGCTTTTAAGGACCCTAAGGCGGTTGAGTTGCAATTTTCTTATCATCAGATTCACTTTCAGCAACCTCAAAAACTCCAATATACCAATTTTTATGAAAACTACCCTCCGTCCCTCAGGGGGTGGAGTTAGATTTTTTTTATTATCAGTTTCGCTTTTAGCAACCTCAAAAACCCCAATATGCGAATTTTCACGAAAACTAACCCCCAACCCTCAGGGGGTGGAATTAGAAAAATTTTGTTATCAGATTTAGTTTCGTGAACCCCAAAAACCCCTATGTACCAATTTTTACGAAAATATTGAAAAAATTTAAAAATATTTACCCTCACCCCCGTGGGGGTGGAGTTAGAAAATTTTTCATCAGATTCAATTTCAGCAACCTTAAAAACGCCTATATGGCAATTTTCAAATTTTTGTAAAAAAAATGTGGTTTTCCCTATTTACCCGCCTTGCCGTACCCCAATGTCCACCAAAAACAATCCCGAGCGAGAACTTTTGGTAAAATACATGTATGACAAATTTCAAGTCTCTAGGTTAAAGCGTACTTAAGTTATCGTGCTTACGAGATTTCCCGGACAGACCGACCGATCGACTGACAATTTTTTTTGTTCGAAATTCATTTATATTGATATAAAACGTCATAAAACTCAAAAAGACACAAAAAACAATTTTGAAAATTTTTGCACCAATACAAGGCTTCCTTAACTTTTGAAATTTTTCAAAATCGGAAAGCAATAATCACCCCCTCCCCCTTAGGGTGGAGTTAGAAAAATTTAATTATCAAATTAATTTTTAGCAACCTCAATAACCCCTTTATTCACGAAAATTACCCCCGCCCCCAGGGGGAAGGTTTGGTACAATTTGGAACTTTTTTATTATGAGATTTAGTTTTAGCTAACTCGAAAACCCCTATATACCAACTTTTACAAAAATATTGTATACATTTGAAAATAATCACCCCCCCCCCCCCGGGAGAAGTTAGAAAAAAAAATTATTATCAGATTCAGTTAAAGCAACCTGAAAAACCCCAATATACTATTTTTTACTAAAATATTGTAAATATTTAAAAATCACATGCCTTAAATATTTCACAGTTTTTAATTGAGCAACCTCGTATCTCCAGTACAGGGTTACGACTTGGAAATAATAGTTACTGTAACTAACTCGAATCTCCATAATTCTAATTTTTGACTCACGTAAGTAATAATTTTGCAATCTTTATGCTTGAAGGGTCCCCAAGAAATAACTACACTTATATTTGTCTATATTACAATAAAAAAAATAAGAATTTTAAAGTTAACCGGTTTTTTGTGTCCCCTGAAAACCTGTGAATTTGGAGATACGAGGTAGTTAAGGTAACACGACAACATGCGAAAAACAATGAAAATAGCAGTTTATGATCAGTTTTAGGGCGGTTACGGAAATTTCCATCTGACCTCGGAGAGAGAGGTTGGCAACCGTAATACACAATTTTTTATTCAACTGAATTATATTAATAAATACATTTGTATTTTTGACAGCAGATTTGAGGTTAGAATTCATATTTTAACAGTTTCAATTTAAATCAACGCCACCTATTTTACTTTTCACCCTAGGCCCAAAAATTAAAATTTTCTTTCAGGTTTATTATACAAAAAGTGGCGCTTTTAGATACAGTCCAATAAAAAAATATTTTCATTAGTTTTTATTATAATTGCAATATGAGGTTTACTTTTTCTGTTATTAGTAATATAAAAAATTAATAGTAATCTTAAAAAATATTATTTCAGTTTCAGTTTATATAAATTATAGATAGATTTTTCTCAGTATATATTTTACAAATTTTAGACTATTCATAAAATCTGTAGAAACTTTGGACGCGTCTGCCGATAATAACGGAAACAAGGCGTTTGCAAGACCTAATAAATCACGTTTCGGTTATAAAGTTTAACAACGAAAAATTTTATCACTCGTTTTGATTTCTTGTTATGTTTTTTTTCAATAAAAACTTAAAATAATGACACGTTTTTATTGTATGCACTGGACAATAAAAAATGTTGTCATAAAGGTATATTTTATAGTACTTTTTATTGTTATAATTATATCTCAAAGGAAATAGTATTAGGAATAGAAGTTTGTCATACGAGCCGGTAGGCGAGTATGACGGTCCCGCGAGCGCGGAATGACTATTTCATACGTGTTGTAGACAATACTTTTTCTTCAACTGCAAATATAAAACACTGTATGGCTTTAAACTGCAGACAAGGTTAAAAACAATGTTTTTTGTGACTTGACATTGTAAATGCAACAAAACACATATTTTTAAATAAAGCAATTAATGTTATTTAATAATTTTATCAAATCAGTAGTTAAAAAAGATTTTTATTTAATTTTAGCACAGATTTACAAATTATAATGCAAAAATTGAAGGTTATATCAGATTGTTGTGACAGATATCAGGTTTAAATATTTAACAATAGATAGAGCAGTTTTAATTTTTTGAACTAAATTGATAAAAAACTGGTCAAATATTAAGAAAAACTAATAAACTTTATGTTATTTTAACGCAAAACTTGAAATTGCATTAAATTATTCAATGTTTTATGGCAATTCCGAATAACGTAACTTTTTTAGAAAAAAAAATATTTTATTTTAAGGATCTATTCTACCTATTTTCAAAGTAATGCCCCCAAACACAAAAAAGTTATGCGGGTTAAACTTAAAAAAAAATGAAAAATGCAGAAAGAAAATTCCGATTGACGTAACTTATTCATGAAAAATTACTTGTATTATAAGGATCATTCTACCAGTTTGAAAAGTATTCCCCCCCCAAAAAAAAAAATTATTTTTTTTTCAAAAATTTATCGTTTTTCGTAAAAAGAAAATAATAAAAAAAAATTAAATTTTTTCGCTTTTTAAAATAAAATTAGAAAAAAATGTATTTTTTTTTTCGAAAATTTTTTTCATTTTTTTTTATTTATATGAAAACAGTGAATTATTCCCGCATAATTCTCACTCATTTGTGTAATTATATATGAACATTTTTTTATTTTATTTTTTCCAATTAAGTACTAGGCTTAAATATTTAATAAACATATTTTTATATTAATACTTTTCCTTTATTTTACAGGTAAGTTCCAGTGATAAACTTCTTACTTTTGTTCGTAAGTATTAAAATCTTAAAGTTTAGTCTCTTAAAATTGCGGTAACAAAAGCAGACCATAATAGTAAATGGCACAGATGTCACACTAGTTATATAGCGTAACTAAAAGGCTGCACTTAATCAGAATTATCAGAACAATAGGTGATTTTGCTTTAAATGGCTCTTGCATTGAAAAACACGGTAAAAAGTCCAAACCAAACGAAGTAACGTAGGTATTTAATTTCTATAGTCCCTCCAATTATGCAAGATAGTAGTTTAAAATTCTCGCGATCTTTAAGCTACATCATTGGTTAAAAACCTTTTAACATATAAAATATTGTGACATTTTTTGTATATGACAATGATTGATGGTCGTTAAAGCTAATAAAAGAAGAGAAAGTTACATAAAAAAATGGTTATACTTAATGTTATTTTGTATGGTATTGAAAGAGGTACTTTTTTGGTTTATTCTTCATACACTCACAGTAGCATATTCTACGTATTGTACAAACGTAAATTATATTGAACACAAGGAAAACGTCAAATTTTTAGGTTACAATTCCAACTTAAGGCCTATCCAGAGGCTCGCATAACAACTATTACATGATACATGGCGACCAATTAAGCCAATCCTGGCATCGCATTCTTATGTACTATTCTTGTTATGCGAGTATTTGGATAGGCCCTTTCCAGGAAAACAGTACCGACATCTGTTAAATTTTTTATACACTACGATTTATGCATAATTATGCTATGCGCTCTGTGCTGTAAAACGGGCCGCGTCCCTTAATATCTTGCATAACTGGACGGAGTATAGTATCAAAGAAAAATATTTAAATGTACACGGAAAAAAAAAATTATAGCTGGGAGCGCTATAACACACATACCAAGCAAATTATAATCGCTTATTATATAAATACAAGGCTTTCTCTTACAATTATGGCAGTCAGTGTAAAAATTTATATGAAATACTTTAATTGTTTAGTGAATAATAAAATATAACAAATAGTATGGCATTTATAGCTTAAATAGATTTAATATTTGTCCGTGCTAATAATTTTTATAATATAATAAAATTTCTGTAAATTTATAATAGTGCCTGTAATAAATATAATCGTGTCTGTAATATATATAATCGTTTCCAATTTATTTTTAACATTATTAGTTATTGTGTCCCTTATAATCTATAGCTTAAATCACTATAATTTGCCACTGTTACCAAATATCTTATAATGTATAGCGCAGAGCCCACTAATTTATTTCCGTGTATTAATTGATTTATATTAAATGAATATAAATGTTTTTTTGAGGTTGTTAATCAACAAAAAACCAAGTTTATTTTATTGATTTCTATTTAATTTATTATTCTATATTCAAAAAGCAACATTTGTAACAAAGCACTGCAATTAAACTTTTCAGTATGGCGTCAAAATTCAAATAGTTTTTGTAGTGGGAAAGAAGGCAACTAATTGTATATAAAACAGATATACTCGTATGCAAAAATTCAGAATTTTGTCCTTGCTTTATTTTGCTGGACCACTGTGCGGTTGATCAAAACCCTTACGCGATGGACAAAAACGGAAGTTGTATTCGAAATCAACATAACTAAATTATCCAAAATCAGCTGTCAGATACAAATCAACTATCAAAACTTGAAAATTTGTTGGCCTGTGTTATTGATTATAATCTATCCTAAAGGATAAAAAGACAGAATATGGCTGTTTAGCCAGTTTTCATATTTTATATCATCGTTTACATATACTGTGTTTTTACCAGAAATACCAGCAGCAATAGTGCATTTATACTAATACAAAATCGACATTTTACGGTACATCCTAGTATTTCCAAGTTTATACTTTCTTTTCAGATTATATTGCTTTTAAAGTGAAATAAAATTTATACTCAACAGAATAATAATATTATTTAACGGCAGACTAACATCTCTACTTAAAATTTATTTACTCCCTAACATCTCTACTTTATAACATCCCTACTCCACAACAAATTTACTCCGTAATATCTCTACTCCATAACATCCGTAACTATATGCACTCGATTAGCCACTTGTCTTAACTCAAAAAAATATTTTTCATGCTAAGTCACTGTCAAATATGAATTTAGTATATTAATTACTTACTTATTAGTGCATGTTAAGAGTACGCGGACAATGTGACTTTTAGAATAACTCATTTGTGATTGTTCTAGATTTGAAAGGAAAATAATAAAATAATCTAGAAGAAGAAGAAGCTTCTTTGTACTACGAACGGCTCATTTATTATTAAGTGGCTAATACAGTGCAGAGATTTTACGGAGTATGGTTGTTATAGAGTAGGGATGTTAGAAAGTAGGGAAATTGAGAGTAGAGAAGGTAGCCAAATAATATTATTATTTATATAAGAAGTTGTTACGTTAAGTAATAAAACCAAAGTTTGGGGACTCTAATTAAACCATAGACAAAATAAACAAATAGATTGATTTTTGTCCGTCTGCGCATACTTCTGCGTCCCGACTAAATGCGTCCTCCATTTTGATTCCAATTGTCCAAGTAAAAAAATATATATTTTATGTTGGTAACACTGTGTTGCGTTAGATAGGAATATTTTCTTTGTGTCTTTTCATTTCACTTCAGTAGTCAGTAAAAGTTTCTTTTTATCGTTGTTTTGTTGCAACAGTTTGTTATATATGTAAAAACTAAATCAATATGTTATACTACACAGATATTTATTTATTTTTACCAGTAATTTAAATATAAAAATATAATTCTTCGCACACACCTCTAACATATTCGTGCAACAGGTTAACATAACCTAATTTATGTATGTTTTGAGTTTGTTTTCGAGGTTTTTCTGTCATTTTTTGTACGCGTTTGGCGCTATATAATAGCGTTTTTGAACTTTTAAAGTCTTTCTGTGTTTTTTGTACATTTTATAGTGTTTTTTCAAAGAACTAGTAAAGCCTTTACAATGACGTGTTTTATAAAAAGTTGTAGAAACATAAAACGACTGCTACCTGCAGACAGCAGTATCATATTTTTTAGGTAAGTTAGATTTTTTTTTAATATAACATAAGAAACAAATAAAATTTTATATACCTAATGCTTAATAAAAACAATTAACTGCCTGTGATACAGGATAAAATATAGGTAATTTTTAAAAAGTAAGGTTATGTCGTTTATTTATTTACATTTTACCCACTAATTTAAATTTCCCGGCTGATTTCTGACGTAACTTCCGATCAAAATGGAGGACTCGTAAATTTGTATATAACCTTGAGATGACAGCTCATCTATGTTCTTTGTCTATGAATTAAACCGACTTGGGCTGTCTCTAAAAATAAAAAATAAAATAAAAGTCGATGCCATACGGTGCTTTAAAATTGAGTTTTTTTAGATACCTATTCTTTAAGACTTTTTTTATTTTTAGTACTTCTCCAAGTTAAGGCGTAATATGCACGAAAATTGCTGTCCCTAAAAAAATTGTTACTGTCCCTATTTTTAAGCTAAATACCTTTTTTTTGGGCGTCAAGAATTAAATTTAAAATTTTCGAGGTGGATTATCTTTTTTAGTCAATTTTTTGTCGTTCCTAACATGTTAACATGTTTTGTTAACAAAAATCTAAAATTACGCCCCTGCTCCAAATTAGAATAGTTTATTGGTAAATAAATAGTATATTGTTTTATTAAGAGGAAAAGTTAAGCTTTTTTTACTAGTCTGTAGAATTTACGACGCGAAGCAATTTTCCTCTGAGTGAAACATACTATTTTTTCTTCAAGCATCCTATATATTTTTTTTAAATATTTTTGCATTTAATTTATTCAGTAATAAAGTATGTTTTTTTTTATTAAACAATTAAACCCTTTCTTAATAAACTTAAACCTTCCTTAGCTCATTTTAATTTTTTTTTGTAGGCCCAATCGTACACTTTTCGCAATTTCGATAGTAACTTGTCTAATGTGGTATTTGCAATTTCGGAGAGATTTGTAGGTGTATAAACCAAATATTCTTCAATCATTTTTAATCAATTTCACACAAGGTTTTTGCACAGTATCTCGAGTCAACCACCTGTTTACAAAATAAACAAACAAGTTTGAAGTATGGCTGTCATCAAAGTCAAAGAGTGCTGCCGCCAGTGGTGGTTTTGCTAAATAACTTTTTTTTAAGGGGTACAACAATGAACTCATTTTTTTACTGTAAAAAAAAGATCACTTCTAATTATAAAATATGAACATTGTAGTACGCTTGAAGAAATAATAAATTACTCTAATTACTGCTCTATATTTAGTAAAGAGTTAAAGTATGTTTTTTTTTTTTTTTGATAAGAGCTCTATTAATACTGGATCATCAATAACTGGCAGGTTTTTAATTAATAACTCTGGTACCCTTTAAGCTAGAGTAACGAGCTTTCGCATGTATACTAGTATTAATAAGGGCAATAAGTTTATGTTAATTTATTTTTTTGAATTTATCCAGAGGCGTACCTAGACGGACAAAATATGTGAGGCATAACACATTTTTGCCCCAAAATTGTTTATGCGTAGCTTTTTTGAATTTTTTATAATAAATATAGCTTTCTTGAGTAAAAATACATAAAAAATGTCATATAGTGTAACATTGTAAAAGCAACCGTTTAAAAAAAATGCAGTTAAGAGAAAGTAACATTTTGTGCCACTAAAAATGTTACTTTTTAAAAGGCTATTACTCCTTTAATAAATACTTTTTTGATCAATTTTAAATGAAGAATAACCGTGCAGCATTAAAATTTTATTAATGCTCTTAGGGAATGTTCAAGTATTACGTAACGCTCGTGGGGGTCATTATGGAGTGTTACGCCCATGTTAATGGTATAGGAAAATACGTTACAGGGGGGGGGGTCCAAAAAGATCAAAATTTACGTTACGTAATACTTGAACGTTTCCTTATTTGTTCCCCATTCAGTATGTCATCTTCGAAGGGCCGTAGCTCCCTTAGGGCCCATTTCCGGACCACCCTTTATAGAAACATTTTTTCATATTTTTGGATGTAGAATCACCTTTTAAATTTTGGCATAGCAGTTACTGATCACCCTGTATATCAGTAGAACTGTACACAGGTTCGCGAAAGTGTAGGGAACCGTAACGTTTTTAGTTTATTTATTATTAGGTTGATTTAATTCTGCAAATTTAATAATAATGAATATACAATATATAATTATAATAAATTAACAACATATATTTATCTTTTGTTACAAAAGCTTGTAAAGCTTATCAACTTTGTATATTTTAATCCGAGATTTAATCGGTTAACCCACAAATATAAAAGCAGATTGACATGAAAAGCTTTACGTGATGCGTACGTACCAATGCTATTCAAACATGTTCTTTATACTACTAGAAATACTTTTTTCCTATGAGCGTGCGGAAAGATCACTCTTTCCGCACGCATATGGGTGTGGAAAGAAAGCCTTTTCCGCACGCATAAATATTGTTTAATTTCTTAATTGCGTAGTGTTATGCTTGTTATATTTATTCATAATATTATAAAAATGTTTAAATTTTTTACCTTTTAATTGATTTTTTTATTTAAAAATTATAAAAATAAGATTTATTTCGATTTATTTGATAAAATATAAAAGTATATTTTATTTTAACCCTGCTCGTAGGAAAAGTATTGTTCCTAACTCATGCGTAAAGAGGCTTTTCCGCACTCGATTGCTTGCCTGAACTCTGCTACGCGTCGTTTGGACTTTTGGACCAAATGCAATCGAGTGTGGAAAAGGGCCTCTTTCTGTACTTGTTAGGAAAATAGCTATATTTCATTAATTTTATCGGTTATAGTAAAACTCATTAAATAATAAATTATACTATACAGATAATAGTTATTTATGATATACGTGCTAAAAGTGACAATGTGACAAAGTGACAAAGTGTCCCATCCCTTCGAACAAAATACACTATTTTTTCTGCAAACACTATTAAAAGTACAAATCAACGCATTTCTTACGTTATTAAATTTATAAAATATCATTTTGAAATTCAATTGTCCATGAAGGTTATTGTTGTTAAGGTAATGAAAGTTCGATCGTTTGTTGACAAAAATGTCAGTGGCAAGTTCAGTGAAAAAGTGCTTTTGGCATACTTTGAAGAAAAGTCCAAAATATGGAAATCGTCGACGCTTTGGTGAAATTATTCCATGTTTAAGGCGATGATGAACACAAAGTATCAGGTAATAAGCATATATTAGAAGCTTGTTGCTTTTTTGAAGCGGAAAAGCGAAGAATATCGACCGAAATTACTTTTAGCACACCAGTGCCCTAATATGACATTTTAGACACTGACAGCATGCGTTAAAAATTATACTTTTACTGACGTTTGTAGAAAAAACTATTTTTTTTTTGACGATCAAATTATTCACTTGTGATGCGGATTTTGTATACCCTTTAAAAATTAGGTCAGCCGTTACCACATTGTAACGAAGTCGTTGAACAAAGTTGATCAATTAATATAAGTTACAAGGTGGTGTAGGTGTGATGTATAGTACCCGGGTATTTGGTATTGATTAAGAGGGCCGCGCGGTAGTTTTTTTATGAACATTCTGACATGGGCTACACTTACTGAGTATAATGACACAATATTGTAATTTATTGTAAATAAGTTGTTCCCGAGCTGAGGTACCTTGTTGCTGAACGTGCGAAAAAGATATAGGTTTGTCTTAGAAATGCAATGTTTCAAAGCACTTATCATCAAAATAATGGTATACAAAAATGTTTTATTTTGATGTTGTCTAATAAAATTAAAAAAACCTTTTATTTTGATTTAGTAAGCCAGTTGTAACATTCCGTCGATGAAAATTGAAAATCCTCAGGGTTTTTAGAAAATTGGAATATGTAAAGTTGCCAAAGAGAAAAAACTATTTACCAAAATTTTAGTACAAGACAAAAATATTTTTAGCATAGATGAAATACTTCTGGTTTAAAGTGCGCATGTTATGTTATTCCGAATTTTCCACAACGTTCAATAGTAGACCTTTTTAATGGCAAAGAATTTGACTTTTCTAAACCAAATCTAAATACTCTGCTTATGTACTTCGGTAGGCATAGAACGTTAATTTTTAGATTATAAATATACTTTTGGTAAAAGAAGATGAAGCTTAATAGCCAAAAACATGGAGAAAATCTTGATGATATATTTTTATTTTCAACAAAAATATTAATTATGTTTAAAAATATGGGTAAATTTAGTTTTAGACCACTTACATGTAAATATTTTGTAAAATATACATAATATAGTTTCTTGTTGTTTTACCTTTGATATTTATATAGTTATAAATCTAGTATTACACTAAAAGTATAGTTATTTCCCCATGTCAAAATATTGATACACCTGTTTAACATAGTCATGAATAATAACTATGTTTAAGGAAGTGTGCCATTAATCTTTAAATACTTTTTTTATAAGTAACATTTGCGCGACCCTCGTAATCAATACCAAATATCCGGGGTATGGTGATGTACGAGATGTGTGTGCAAAAGTTCAGAGGCACCCTGGATGGCTATTCTCACTTCGGTGAGTTTTATACTTCGAGAAGGAAAGAGAACTAGAAGTCCAGCCTGCGCAAGATTATTTTGTGACAGAACGGGGCAGCGAAATGACGTAACGCAATTTATCTGACCTTGCGCAGTACGCATCTCTATCAGCTGTGAAATACTGTCGGTCGTAAAACAATTGGTCACCCCAGTATTCATTTGTCGTCTCTCCAAAATCCCCCAGTAAAAATCTCAAAATGTCCGAAAATAGAGATTTGGCAAACCAATACTGGGGTGACGAATTATTAGTGGTTTGTTTATACTGTCAGTACTGTCAGATCGACGTTTGTTTCTGTTCACTGTGTTTTAATTGTTTTTTTGCTGCTTTTGTTTATAACTTTAAACATGACCTGTATTGTTGCTTTATGATGAGCAAAGGTTCAATCCCTGTGGTATTGTTTTTTGTTGCATTTTTTACAATTTTTATTTGACACATAAAACTAAGGTTAAAAAATACTTGTCAAAGACAACAATAATAGTGCGCATGTGCAAGTTTGTCACAGATTGGGAGATCTTTACTTGTCTATGGTTTTATACACTCGTCGAAGCCAACTTCATAGTAATTCTTCTGATAAATTAATTGGCCTAGACCGTGTAGCTCCGCCCATATTCATCGAAATATCAGGCGAAAAAAACCAAAATAGACCCCTTGGGTAGCGTTGTTCCTCACGCAGGCACTTGGTAATACTAAGTTGGTATACAGTATTTGACAGTCATTAAGAAGCGCAGATATCTGACTCCCCGCACATAGAAGCTCATATATTGGGTAACCTTGTATAAAATTATTAAATGACTTTGGTCGTTGACGCTCTATTTCAGTGTGTGGTATACGTGATGTCAGGTGACTTCCATTTTTTAAGGGGATTGCGCAATCTGCCTCGAAAAAAAATTATTTTATCAGTATAAAATAATATTATACCACTTATGATATTAATAAAACAATAAAAGCTCCACCCTAGTACTACATAGTAATAATATCAAACTACTAGTTTAATATTCTGTACAATTATAAATATAAATAAATAATTTTCACTTATAAAGGTCATAAATTTTTAATGCTTTAATCAGTAGTACATACAAATGCAAAAGTAATATAAATATACATATAAAGCTTTATATATGTTCACAGGGCTTTACTGCTCTGTTAGCCATAATGTCATAACTATTTTCGTTTATATTTGGACTTCAATTTTGTATTATTGACACTTAACTTGTTAATGAGTTTAAAGTTTATAAATAGTATATTGTTTTACTAAGAGGAAAAGTGAAACTTTTTTTTACTAGTCTGTAGAATTTACGGACGACGCGAGTCGGATACATACTATTTTTTCTTCAAGCATCCCATATATTATTTTTTAAATATTAATTTTTTAATTTAATTGATTCAGTAAGAAAATATGTTTTTTTAATAAAATAGGCTAATAAAACCCTTTTGAAATAAACTTAAGACTTCCTTAGTTCATTTTAATTTTTTTTCGTAGGCTAAATCGTACACTT
Source organism: Brachypterus glaber (assembly GCA_958510825.1). Taxonomy (NCBI): domain Eukaryota; kingdom Metazoa; phylum Arthropoda; class Insecta; order Coleoptera; family Kateretidae; genus Brachypterus; species Brachypterus glaber. Next base: position 15,709,686 of record OY294044.1, on the reverse strand, counting down.
TTCGCGATTTCGATGGTAACTTGTCTAATGTAGCATTTGCAATTTCGGAGAGATTTGTAGGTGTATAAACCATATATTCTTCTGCAATCATTTTTTATCAATTTCACACAAGGTTTTTGCACAGAATCTCGAGTCAACCACCTGTTTACATAATAAACAAACAAGTTTGAATATGGCTGTCATCAAAGTCAAAGAGTGCTGCCGCCAGTGGTGGTTTTCCTAACTAATGTAGTGAAGTGGTTTTTTACTATTAAATATTTTTCTACTAATGTAGTGATGTCGAATTCTATCACTAATTTAGTGATGTGGTATATAATTCGGTTATAGCCGAGCAGTTAATTATAACTTTTATTATAACTTACTCAGTTAGGTTGGCCATATAATCTTCTATCGTACTTTAAGTATACCCGAGCGGAGAATATACTTAACCACTTAACACTTTATTCGGGAGCGGGTATTCTAGGAGACGGCGCTTAGGAAACAGATAAAACGATTTCTTCTTAACTTAAGAATAATATATTAAATAAATGTGAATAAATTCTCCAAGAACATGAAAGATCAATTCTTACTTCTAAGTCCTATTTCTATGCAAAGCCCTTAAATTCTAATTTCCATTATATATTAGTTTTCCATTAAATACTACTAACTTAAAACATTCTATGTTTGAAATTCCAACTATTCGCAATCATTTTCAAATCCCAATTTATTTTACACATTTTTCTTAGTGTATATTTAAACTGGTTCGTATAAGTCATTTAAATTATTTTACAAAATATTTTTCAAAGTTAATTAATATTCGTCAAAATTTCTATCAGTGTTCATACTATCAATATTTATAAGTGTCCAAAATTATTTTTATGTATAATATAACGAGTCTCAAAATTTTTCTAAGTTTAAAAACTATTTTAAATTCAAGAATAAATCTCAAAATTAATTCTCACAGAAACTACATTTTCACTTTTGAATTTGTCATAGTGACACCCTGAATAAAACTGAATAATTATGAATCTTTTCATGAGTTTATATACCCAATAAGAAGGTCACTAGTTAAATTTATTTGACAATGCTATTAGCGCAAAATATCTACAAAGATACCGCGCATATTTAATTACCCCGACAAAAGAGTTTCAGTCTCATCAATTTGCAAGCTAATTGCTATTTCTGACATCTGAAACGATCATTTTGACCATAAATTAAATTTTTATAAACAATTTAAATTACTAGACAACTTTTAAGTTATACCGACAAGAATTACCGAGGAGGGGTCCGAACTAATGTAGGACACACCGAACTCTTCCGAAGCCGAATCTCGTGAAGCCAGATTGTATCATAGCGCAATATTAAAGAAATATTATTTTTAAATTTTAACAATATATAAAATATTCGGATCATAACACTAACTATTTTTTTTTTACGGCGTACAACAATGAACTCATTTTTTTACTGTAAAAAAATGGATCACTTCTAAGCAGTGTACCCAGTTAGAAAATATGAACATTTTAGTGCGCTTGAAGAAAAAAATTATTATGCAATTGTGTTATCACTATATATTAATCTATTATTAGATATGATCTCTAGGTACTAAGTGAAGCAATTAAGTACCTCGAAAGAGACCTAGTTCTCAACCTAGACCCGAAAGTGCAGACAATCTTTAATATTAAAAAAAAAACAATACAAAGTTAAGACTATTATGATGAACAGGGCTGTTCAGACATAATAATATTTAATAAACATGCTTTTTAATCTGCATATTTCTCTATTATATTTCGGAAAAATATACAAAAGATAGGTGGATTTGCATCATAAATAATGCTTATAAAGGTGCAGTAAGTACAACGAACACATTTTCGTGATAAAAAATAATTAATGGGTTAAAAATATTAATATTTAAAGTTTAAATTTTAAACCCAGACAAAAAAAAGGATAAATAGTCTAATAATGTATCCCTTACCCTCCAGGGTGTCACAATTTAGACGGTAAATTAATAAACTATATATTAATCTATTATTAGATATGATCTCTAGGTACTAAGTGAAGCAATTAAGTACCTCGAAAGAGACCTAGTTCTCAACCTAGACCCGAAAGTGCAGACAATCTTTAATATTAAAAAAAAAACAATACAAAGTTAAGACTATTATGATGAACAGGGCTGTTCAGACATAATAATATTTAATAAACATGCTTTTTAATCTGCATATTTCTCTATTATATTTCGGAAAAATATACAAAAGATAGGTGGATTTGCATCATAAATAATGCTTATAAAGGTGCAGTAAGTACAACGAACACATTTTCGTGATAAAAAATAATTAATGGGTTAAAAATATTAATATTTAAAGTTTAAATTTTAAACCCAGACAAAAAAAAGGATAAATAGTCTAATAATGTATCCCTTACCCTCCAGGGTGTCACAATTTAGACGGTAAATTAATAAACTATTTTAGGTTGATACAGTAAGTTTAAGAAATCTCGGTCGCTCTTCAACATGCAAAAAGATTTAGGCGAAGAGCTTACAAATTCGAGGAGGGGATGTGGGAAAGACCTGACCAGACAATAAAGAGAAAGACTGATCTACAACGAATCGGTAAAGGCTAGTCAGGCCTGCGTATTAGCAACAGTTTTTTTATTCAAACAACAGCACTAACAGGGACGCACTCCGAAATGTAGAAAAAAAATATTGCTTTTTTACGGTTCACGACGTTTTATATCCAAAAAATATGATTTCTGTAAAAAAAAGAATCTTTCTGCCAGTCTGTCTATCCGGGAAATTTGTGACCACGATTACTCAAGAACTCTTCCATCTAAAGACTTCAAATTTATTATTTAAAGCTATAGGCTGAAATCGTGTTTGGTAAAAATCGGGGTTACATTTTATCAATTCGAATCGAAGTTACAGATGTTTGAAAAAGAGGCTAAAAACCCTCTTTTTTTGCGGTCACTCTTTGGTTTGGGTAGTCCCTGAAACAAGACAGATCTACGCACCTGTCAATCTTATTTTGCTTAAATATCTTATTTTTTTACAATTTTTTTTTTGCTCTGGGAATGATAGTATTTACGTATTTCCACTACTTCATAAAAACTTTATTTTACTATTATTAATTTACTCCTAAATTAGCGGAAATTTTTCCGGGCATTTTTAATGATTTTTTACATAAAAAAATCACAATATCCACAAAAAGTCACTTCTGTTAACCAAATCTAAGGCGCCAAACTGACAAAACAGAAGCGTTTCTAATAATATTGGAAAATTTTAAAAAAGTTAAAATTAAAATATTAAAAGCTTGTACTGAAGTTCCAGACAGCCTAGTGGCGAACATAGTGTCATATAAAATTTACATGAGTGTGAGTGTAGTAAAATATAAATATTATTGTTTAAGGTGGAAAGAGAATATATTACTTTTGTGAGTTGAATAGAGACGATTCATTCTCATGATGAACCGATATTTCTCCCTCTTTCAATGATGGTCTATCCCTTTTTCTTTTGTAGTAATTTCATTAAGGCGCCTTTTCACGGAGCAATTTGTACGCAAGTTTGGTGCTATGCAAGTTTGCTGCCAGATATGGCATGAGGACAATTGCACATTCATTTGCCTTTTCACGGAGCAAGTTGTACGCAAGTTTTACGCTATATATTGCAAGTTAAACAGTGCTGCCAACCAGAGAATTTTGATATATCTCTGCGTTTGTTGACAAAAACATAACCTAGCATTTGCTTTTTATGTCAGTGTAATTTAGTCATTGATTTTTCCTTTAAAAATGAGAATTAAGAATTTTTTTTAAACCAACACCCTGAATTAAGGATTAAACACCTAGCAATCACAAACGTTTAACAGTAATTATCCGAAACAACACAGATAATTTGGAACCGTATAATATACTTAAAGTTTATGTAACAAATTATTACAGCAAAACATAACGTTGTTCTGGTATTGTAACAATTTGTATTCAATAACTGAAGTTTCTTGGGGTCACTGGCGGATCTAGAGCTAAGGTATGGGAAGGTTAATAGAAAATTTTGGGCACATTCAACAAAAAAAACATTTTTGAAGGTAAAGTTATTTCTTAGTCTTTTACTCAATGACACTAACCAAGAAAAGCAAGGCAGTTTATTTTTTTTTTATTTTATTTTATTTTTTTTGATTATACATAGTAATTTTGTGTAAATATTGCATTTTATACTACTTATCTTAAAATTATTCTCAGTTTATTAGCTTTTACTCTTTAATAACGGTAAAAGCGAAACTAGTTTTTGCCAAAATTTAATAGCGATTAAACCAAAGCTGTCTTAAGTTACATTTTTTAATAAATTTATTTAGATAATAATCTTAACATTAACCCTCGTTTTATGATTTTTTATACTTTTACTACGGGAAACTGTATTTTTTTGCAAATTTTTGCTTAAAGCAGTTATTAATAAATTAACATTGTTTCTATTCTTTTTCGTCTAGGAGTTTTAACTTGAATTATTAAGTCTCAGACATTTTCTAAGCAAAACTTAAAAAAAAAATTTTAACCGGTAAAATTAAAGTATTGGGATTTAACTTTTGAGTACATTTATTTTTATCATAATTGTTAATACTTGTTCCAATCTTCTCTATAGAGAAAGGTTGGGCCTAACCTTTATGGTTGGTTTATTTTTATTTCTTTAATTACCTTTGATCGATTTGGTAAAAATAATTTATTAATAGTACCTTCATGCTTAAAAGTAATTAATATTGATTATATTTGGAATAATTTATATTTTAATGCATTTCTTAGACCTTGAAATATCATTTAAGTACAATCTAAGAACATGGCTGTCATAACCTAAATAACTAAAATCGATATTAATTTTTACAGAATTTTACTTAGTTTAAGCCGATTATCGTTTTTTTGTGCATCAGTGTTTAAAATTCGTTGCTATCATGCATACAGAAAAATCGTTGTAAAATCAAACAAAAGTCATATGATTTAAAAGAAAACCAATATGTTTTTGCTCCGACAGTGTTTTCTGTTAATTCAAAAAGATATTTTTTAATTTTATAAGCCATTGTAAAAATAAAAATATTCATTGTAATTTGAAAAATGTTTCTTTAAATCATTTGTAAACTAGAAATGGTTTGAATACAAAACTGTTTATTTTAAAAAGAATTCTTTTAATATATTGATATTTTTTAACAATATAAAGGGAAATATTATAATTTTATTAGGAAAACATTAAAATAAGAAAGTAAGGGACAATACTTTTACTTTAAAGTGAAAAACGTTTTGGTGTAAATTATTTTTTTGAATTAGTATTATTCATACCTAAAACGTAAAGTTTTTACTTTTAATATCTTAAAACGCAATTAAAATAATTTCTTATTGATTTTACAAGATGAGGTTTTTCTGAGTGTACATTCATTATATTAAAAAAAATGTATTAATTAAATAAATTCAACATTTAGATCAGTATTAATTTCAGCCATTTAATAAATATCTCAAAATAATAAAATAAATGTATAAATAAATGTATAATATATGTATGCCTTAAATAAATTATAGATATTATTTATTTATTTATTTCTTTTTTATTTAAACATAACATTGTTAAGATTCCATCGATCCATATAGGGTTTCTACAAAAAAAAATCAGGTACAGTAACAAATTTTTAGTGGGAAACATTAATCAACTGAAAATTAATGTAATTTTTATTATTATTATATAAACTTTTAGTTCACTGTAGAATTTACAACGTAAATATCCAAACAAAATTACATACATAAATTTTCATAGGGGATCGTAGGAAATAGTATATTACACACCGAGTACGCGAACTTAATTTTTAGTGAGGACAAAATTATAAATACCGTAATTTCACACAACTATAGTCCGGCCACACAACTATAGTCCAAGGCCCCCAGGGGGCAGGGGATAATTATTTTTAAATGTTTACAATTTCTTGTGAAAGTTGGTGTATATGGGATATACAGCAACACGTTTTCAGTTTTTTTTAAATACGCTGGTTATGGAATATAGGTGTGAAGCTGGACCATAGTTATGTGAATCTGGACTATTGTTGTGTGAAATTACGGTATATTAATTTATTATTCCATCAATCTATTTTCCAATCATCATACAGAGTGATATAGGTAGACTGACAGTTTCGGGCTGCTGGCCCTCTTCAATACCAAGAGTCTGCTCTGCACGCTGATTAAGAAAACGTTTTTAGTAGTTGTCTACATCTAGCAATAGATGGCGCACAAGTCTACATCAATCTAATGGCTATATTCCCTTTGCGAATAAAGTCTAAAAACGTTTTCTTAATCAGCGTGCAGAGTTGACTCTTGGTACTGAAGAGGGCCAGCAGCCCGAAACTGTCAGTCTACCAATATCACTATGTACGATGATTGGAAAATAGATTGATGGAATAATAATTTTTAGTGCACGAGAGTGCTTATTTTTTTACGAGGCGCAGCCTTAATATTGGCAACGAATATATGTATGTATACAAAAATTATAAAAATTTACCTTGTGGTCGTTAATAATTTATTATAATTTTATAAAACTGCCTTGAAATAAAGGCCTTGACCCAATAACATTTAAAACGCTTTCATAAATCGTCGGCACTTAGGAATTATAGTCGTTTTTCTTTTTGCATTGTAACAGGTAGTTGAAAAATTGATTATTTCCCTCAATGGATTTTCATTTCCTTTCAACATAAATTACAGAGATCACACCTTTAATGGGTTATTGTTTGACTACGTAAATAACTATGCCTTTACACTAGAAAAGGTCACATGTTGGCTGTATAAAGTTATACTGAGTGATTATGTTATATTAAATACTCTAGTCCGTCCAATTATGCAAGATAGTAGTTTAAAATTCCCGCGATTTTTAAGCTACATCATTGGTTAAAAACTTGTTCCTTTTAACATATCAAATCAGTCCTATAAACTCGCTCTTTGCAGAAAAGTAAAACATTTAGATACACACGTCATCTTGTAGAGAATTTACGCCTTAACCTCTTATTAACAGTAAACTGTCCCAAAAAAATTAAAAATAGGTTAAAAAAAAATAGATTACGAATCAATGTTATATGCAAAACTCACTGAGAAATGTTATTTTGTATGGTATTGAAAAAGGTATTTTTTTGGTTTATTCTTCATACACTCAACCTAAATTAGCATATTCTACATATTGTACAAACGTAAATTATATTGAACAGAAGGAAAACGTCAGATATTTAGGTTAAAATTACAACTTAAGGCCTATCCAGAGGCTCGTATAACAACCATTACAAGATACATGACGACACATCAAGCCAATCCTGGCATCACATTCTTATGTTCTATGCTTGTTATGCGAGCCTTTGGATAGGCCCTTTCCAGGAAAACAGTACCGACATCTGTTAAATTTTTGATACACTACGATTTATGCATAATTATGATATTTATGCGCTCTGTGGTGTAAAACGGGCCGCGTCCCTTACTATCTTGCATAACTGGACGGAGTATAAACGATTCTGTATAATATTTAAAACAACAGGCATCTTTATTTGTTGAATACAAACGTTTTACAAGCGTAAAAGTAAAACGTAACATTAATCTTTTATTGCTGTTGTTTGACACACGGTTGTAAATCTACCAAAAGAATGCGGTGCTTTTGCACCTACCTCCCTAGTTTTCTTACCGTGTGTCAGACTATACTATAAAAACTTGTATTCAATAACTAATGTCGCTTGGAATTCCGCATACAGTGCGCTTCTAAAGTAAACTTATCTTCCCTTTAACTTTTGAACTGTTTAAGATACTAACTTAAAATTTAGAAAACCAAATAGAATTTTTCTATATATTTGATATTTTTATGGAGAACAATTGAGGCAGAGGGGCAAGAGGTAAGTTTTTTAATGGAAAGGGGGTCGTGTCGTACATCTATTTAAAGCTTATTAAATTATCTTTTAAACCAATAAATTTTTAGTTTTTAAAAAAACTTTTAAGGATTTTATTTTTTTTGAAAAATGCGATTTTATTTGTTTTATTTTTGATTTTTTTAATTATATCATTTAAAGTTAGTTTTTATACTTTTAAAAAAGTACAATTTAGGTAATTCTTGTATTCATTCATATGGATTCAATTTTTTTTTGTTTCGCTTCTGGTTTCGCCGGAAGTGGTGTAAATATTTTTTTTAATTGAACACCCTGTATTTTTTTCCGTTTTTGAATTCAGCCAAAAATTCTTTATATAAAAAACTAATTAAGAGGGAGAGGGAGAGGGAGCATGTCGTTTTTAACAAATTATGATTATGATAAATTTTTATAAAATAATTATTAATTTGGATTCGTTTTTTTAACGAATTCCAGGAGTACGTCTATTTTAAATGGTTGTATAATGTTGTACCAAATATGTGTTGTAATTCGTCTTTTGTATTTGACCTATTTTGGTAAGTGTTTTTACAGTTTTTCGTTTTAAGTACCTAGCTATACTATTTTATATATTTTTTTAGATTAATTTAAGTATAAGTTTCTAAAGATGGAACTACACTAAAACTTCCGAAATACGTATAAAACATTAATAAAAAATTAACAAGTTCTGTAGACTACATCCTTAATTTCTAAAAAATCAATATATTTCCTGGATATGTAATTAGCTTGACTTAAAAAACCGAACACTTCTGGGGACCTTTAATCGTAGAACACAGTAGTTTCAGGAAAAGCATACAATGTGTTTTCATAGCGGTAATTTCCGTTAACGTTTTTTATTTGATATTGCAAACGTGAATTTTATACAGATCTATGTAAATTACAAAGGAAGTTTACCACTATTGAAAATGACTTTTATTAGTCGCATGTTTAATTTATTAATCCTGTTAAAAATTACTTGTATATTTTATGCTTTTTCGCACTACAAAAATCATCAAAATTTGTAAATTTATTATTTTTCCTACGGTCCTCTATGAAAATGACATTTAGCACACTCTTGTTCTTTAGAGAACGCCTTATATCGCACTTGTTTGATATTTATTTATGTAGGTTTGCCTAATTTTGTTGTAAATTCTACGAATTTTACTCACCTCGTTTTATATGCCATTTTCCACCTTTCATTACAGACCTTTTTGATGTCTTTTATGTTTTTCAATCCAAATATTTCTGTTTTTCATGTCAAAAATAAAAAACTATAGTTATAACCTTACTATTTTGACCCAGGTCAATATAACTTAGTATGTTTATTAATGTCAAGATTTTATAAAACTTACTTAATTTGTGATTTAGTTACCTTACATTTTATAAAAAACATCAATATTTCCTCTTGAATGGTAAAACATTGTAGAATTTTACAGTCTTATGTGGTAGCAAATCCACAGAAATCAAATTTAATTAGTAAACTGTCAAATTTTTCTTGATTTAAAAGATGATTGCGGTTAGGCAACTCATTAAACAGTGTTGAGCTTCCATAATATGTTGTATTAAATATAAAACCAAGAAAACTAAAGATAAATAAAAAACATATTTCCTGTTGACATACATATATAAATTTGTATGATATTTTGTGTTTGGCTTTTCTCAAAAATTCGCGGAATAAGTAATAAAAATTAAAAAATATTAAATTAAGAATTCTTAAAGTTTAAACTTTATATTCTTTCGGGATCGTAGGAAAAATAGTGTACATAACTTGTTGGAAAGTGTATGTCTTACACTCGTGGGGTTTCCTCACTCGCCTGACGGCTTGTTCGTAAGCCTTCCCACTCGCGTGAAATATGTCAGTTTCGACACAAGTTATGTAATATACTATAATAACACAGGACCACAAAAAAAAATAAAGTTAGTTTTTTATAAAACAACTATATTTTTTTTACGTATTTTTGGGCGCTGAAAACGAATATGACAATGAAAAATTCCTATAGCGCGCATTGGGTTTTTTTTATGCATTCAAAGCCAAAACAAAAATACGCAGGATTTCAGAAAAAGATTTTTTTATGGAAATATTATCACATAAAAATGATTGCAGATTTTAAATATCTACCCTAGTTAATTCATTACAGGGCCACAAAGTTCAAATATGGCACTTTTTTCGTGTTTTTCCAATATATTTTATTAAAAATTTTATATAAATAATACAGATACATCCAAAAATTTATATTTTTATATACAGTGTGTCTCAACGAAGCCGAGTCGGTAGATATATAGTAAAGTATCCACTTTAGAGAAAAACTTTAAAGGAAAAAGTTGTATGGTTTTAAAAAAGGCACATTATAAAAATGTTTTAAAATATACAGGATGGTCCTTCTGGGGTGGGTAACATCTGACTTAATTTTTTTAAATGGAATAGTATATTTTTTATTATTTCATATTACTTGTCATAAAATACCTTTATTTTAATATCATATTACATGGGTATATTGTTTATAGTTTTTGAGATATAATTTTTTTTGAGAAAAAATGCATTTTTAGTGATAGATGAGATAGTTAGTAATATCTTGATATCGAACTATCCATTATATATTATTCTTTATAAATTTAGTTAGAAACTAGTTGTAATTTATGTAACTTTCATGTATTTTTATTATTTTTTGAATTAGCGGAAGATCAGACTTTCTGGGGGCTGCTTATCATTCTAGTATATTCCAGTAACGACCGGTACCTGGGAAGAGCTGAGCTAACTCCATTTTATGTAACGTTGTTATCATAAATAAACTTCTTTATTATTATTATTATTATTATTATTATTATTAAAACCTGCTTTAATTTCTCTACTTTTTGTCAAACCCTAATAAAATTTTGCAAGCTTATCTTAAAAGGGTGTATCTAATTACCTTATGAACAAAAAATAAAATCTTTTATACAGGGCGTTCAAAATTAATATTCAAACTTTTGGATTTTCAAACATAAAAAATTCTAAATTCAATGAGTAAACAAAAAATATAGCATTCCATTAAAAAAAATCATTTTTTTTTTAATTAAATGCTATATTATTAAATGTAGAATTTTATTCTACATTCCTCTCGCTGAATGAAGTAGCGAGAGGATTACGAATTAAGTACAAAACTGGATCAAAAATCTTGTAAAATAGTGTAATTTGTATTTCATAACTTATTAAAACTTTCGACACCTAAATTCCTTTTTGCAATAGTGCAAATATCAATTAAGGTGTCGAAAATTTCAATTACGAGTATTTATGACATTTTCATGCTCGTTTGGCAACCTGTATCGACCCGCTGGTGGTGTCCCATAATTAACGCAAACTCTAAAGGATTTGAGTCTTTGATCTATTTTTGTTAATTTTCAATTTTATAGCCTGTTTAAATTATTTTTGACTGAAAGCATAATTACAGGTGTACTAAATTACAGTTTTTACAGTTTTACAGTTTTTATTGTTTTTATTGCTTTAACCCTTATACGGTTTTTGTACCCTGGAAGGGACATACTTAATATTTGAAAATTCTTATAATATAAGAATATTATTTCAGAACTTGTTTGTGTGTGTATACTGAGCATAGACAAAATAAACAAATAGATTGATTTTTGACCGTCTGCGCATACTTCTGCGTCCCGACTAAATGCGTCCTCCATTTTGATTCCAATTGTCCAACATAAAGTAAAAAAATATATATTTTATGTTGGTAACACTGTGTTGTGTTAGATAGGAAAAGTTTCTTTTTGTCGTTGTTTTGTTGCAACAGTTTGTTATATATGTAAAAACTAAATTAATATGTTATACTACACTGATATTTATTTATTTTTACCAGTAATTTAAATATAAAAATATAATTCTTCGCACACACCTAACATATTCGTGCAACAGGTTAACATAACCTAATTTATGTATGTTTTTAGTTTGTTTTCGAGGTTTTTCTGTTATTTTTTCTACGCGTTTGGTGTTTTGTGCTAGAAGGGTGAACATTTTATTTTATTATAGACTATATAATAGCGTTTTTGAACTTTTAAAGTCTTTCTGTGTTTTTTGGATATTTTATAGTGCTTTTTCAAAGAACTAGTGAAGTCTTTGCAAAGACGTGTTTTATAAAAAGTTGTAGAAACATAAAACGACTGCTACCTGCAGACAGCAGTATCATATTTTTTAGGTAAGTTTGATTTTTTTTAATATAACTTAAGAAAACATTAAAAAGTAAGGTTATGTCGTTTCTTTATTTACATTTTACCCACTAATTTAAATTTCCCGGCTGATTTCTGACGTAACTTCCGATCAAAATGGAGGACTCGTAAATTTATATATATAACCTTGAGATGACAGCTCATCAGATGAGCTATAGATGACAGCTATCAGATGAGCATAGATTCTATGTTCTTTGTCTATGATACTGAGAGATGTACATACGTCTAATACCATGTGATATTAGCGCTCCCTTTTTATTTGTGCACTTAGTGATTACAGTACTTTGCTTAGTACTAGCCATGTAAAAATGTGCAATGTGTTGACAATGTTATTGTTTGTATTTCGTATGTTGTCCTAAGTAAAAAACACATACTAAAATTGTGGCTTTATTTGTTATAAGCAAGTGCCCGTTTAAGGGTTAAAGGTATTTTTATTTTTATTTGAACTTCAGAAAAATAAATCATAAAAACAACTGAAACTGTCAAAATTTGACAAAAACTTAATAAACTTAAGACGATATTATCTCTCCAAAAATGTTTTTATTATTATTATATAAATAATAGCGACATGTTCCTGCCCTTTTAACGTAGGGCCATCTTCAGGCTAATAATTAAAATTAAAAACAAACAACAACAATTACATTACATGTATACAAGTCGTCTTGTATACATGTAATGTAATTGTTGTTGTTTGTTTTTAATGTTAATTATTAGCCTGAAGATGGCCCTACGTTTAAAGGGCAGGAACATGTCGCTATTATTTATATAATAATAATAAAAACATTTTTGGAGAGATAGTATCGTCTTAAGTTTATTTAAAACTACCTCCAATATGAGCAAGGATCATCAAAAATATAATTTTTTAAAAACTTAATATAATACACAAATTTAATGGAGGATCCAATTATGTACAAATATACGAGGTGTTCTATTATTAAAAAATCATAAGTAGGGGTCATTTCCGGTTAAACCGGAATGTTAGATGATGTTCAAAATATGATCTTATATACACCATGTAAATTTTATTTTTTTATCTCTAAGAATAAAAAAGTTATAGGGGCCAGCCACCTTTGAAAACCCCCCGGGATTTATGGGCTTTTTCTTTTGTATTTTGTTGTATTTGTTTTGTATCTTTCTGTGTTATATAATTTGTATCCTCTTTGTTTAATTGTGTTCGCTATAATAGAATTTGGGTAGTTATTAAAACTTCTTTTACGAGTTTCATTTTAACTTCTCTATATCTTGGATCACTAAGTTTTATAGCTCTGTCTATTAGAGATATGACTACTGACTTTTTATGTTCCATTGATGTGAAGTTTAGATACCTACGGGACCATGTTGGTTCTTGATACCAGCAACATTCTAGTTTTTCTTTCTTTTTTATTATAGTGACATCAAGAAAGTTGGATTTCTTATCCTCTTCTTTGTCTAAAGTATATTGGTATAAACCCAGGTATCCAATATAGAAAACTAGCTGAAATGGTATTTATAAAAAGACAAACAAATGGAATGAACAAAAAACTTCTATAGAATTACTGAATGGGGTATATTTTAACATAATTAAGGCACAAAGCTAAAAATGGATGGATAACCAAAGTAGATAATACCTTCATTTAGAAATAAAATAAAAGAAATTAGAAGAAGACGAAGAATTTGTTTAGCGTCAAAGCAAAAAACTTACATCCAAGAACAGAAATTATGAAATTTGCTATAGGCTTTCTTTGAAGCGTAGATAAACTGTGGTGAGGGGCTAGTGAAGAGTGCTTATTGTATACATTTTGAAACACTTAAAGAAAGAGAAAGCATGTGTAAACTCACGGTCTAATGCCGTAAACTTGACTGACAGGGGTACAGTGCCGACTGGCAACACGTACTTTTAATAGATATTTTATTGTAAATTTTAAGAAACATTAGTTTTATATGAGTTTTATACGAACTAGTAGTTTAATTTTAATAGATTTAAATGTATTATATTATTAAACATTATTATAGTCTACACAATTTTTGTTTACATTTTTAATTTAAGTACAATGTATAATGATTGGAATTCATGATAAGGTGTAAATTACGCAACATCGCTACAAGGTAGCCAGATTGTCGGAACTAGCGACATCTACATTTACACCACGAAGCTATATCACGCTTATGTTTGTAAATAAACAAACAAAAAGATGACACACTCATAAACATTGGTCTGAAATTTAGTCTTTAGATGTTACCTTAGTGCCTATTCACAAGCTCGCATAAGAACATAAAACATAACAATGCGATGTCGTGATTGACTTGATGGGCCGCCATGTATCTTGTAAGCCAATCACGGCATCGCATTCTTATGTTTTATGTTCTTATGCAAGCTTCTGGATATGCCTTTAGTATCAAAGCCATATGTTGTAGGGACACTAGATCTAGGTCTTAAGTTAGCAAGGCGCCTTGCTAACTTAAGACTTAGATCTAGTGTCCCTAATATGTTGAGTATTGTTTAAATTAATTATATAACTTAAAAGTTTATACATATATCTGTACATATGAATATGTATATTTATACTAATATGACAAAAAGAAAACTTTACCTTTCATAAGTAAGTTTTTTTAAAATAAGTGGGTGTAATATCCAAATATTTTAATATGTTATTAATGTTTATATTTTAGTTAAAGTTGCAGAAGACGACCGAAACCAAGGGTCGAAAGATCCAAATTAATGAAAAAAGAGTAGTCTTTTTGTTTAAAATAGCCCCGATATTTCCAATCAAACAAAAAAATATATGATCTATATCCCAGTCTCCATAATTTTAATATTTATCCTTAACATTAAAAAAAAAAGAGAAATGTTAAGTAATTTTTTCGTGTTCACCCGATATAGCCCGAAGTAATTAATTTTCGTCCAAGCATTTTAATATTTCCATCAGGTTTAAATGAAATATGACTCCCACGCTTTAGTATGCAGTGAATTACTTAAAGTTTTAATTAAAAGTATTTAAGACGTCAGTTTATTTTATTGGTAAGGAAATGATAAAATAAAACTTAAGAATGAAAAATCAAATAGTTGACAATAAGTGTTTGTTCCTAAAATTATTTTAGAAAGTTCAAACTCAATTTAGTGGAGAGTGAAAATTTACTAAATTTTATTAGATAAATATTCGAGATCTAGTTTCTTGGTTTATATTCAGATAAAAAACTTAACCCTAAACATGCAATATTATTTTGAAAATGATCATAAATTAAAGTTAATAAGCTAGTCATTAATTATTATTATTATTATTATTTAAGCTAAATAAGAGTTGAGGACTAAGTCCTATTATAACTCAAACATTAAATTACATTTAAATTATTGGTATATTCTAATTATTGAGCCTGGTTTTAATGTACATATTATAAAGCCTTTACTCTGCTCTTTTACTGGCTTTTGTGATATAACTAAATAACATTTGTAAAATAGTTTTTTACGTATAATTAAATGAACGAGTTTTTGACACAACACAGAAATCAGTATACGATTTCCGTTGGTTTTAGGTTCCATTTTTACCCACAGTTTTTGGTTTGGTTCGAGTGAACCATTACAAAAAAAAGTTCCACGGAGTTGCGAGATTTTTAACATGCAAAAATGTAAGATTTTTGTGCTTTTCGATAAAATTTCTGAAATTTCTGAAAAATATTATTGAACATAATTTTGAGATTTTTGAAAGATGTTTGAAGACTGTGTTGATTTAATTTTTTTGTAGATCGGTTAGATAGAATTTACTTAAATAGGTGTCAATTGGTTTTCCTTGTATGTTCGGTGGTTTTAAAGAAATGTGGAAGCAAATCTCCTCTGTTTAACATAAATATCGACTAATATTTTTCTATTGAACACTTGACTAAAATTTCAGCATAGATAAACTTATAAGGTCAGCTCTGGGCATCTTACGTCCGGTGAAACATTGAGGCTTAGAAACATCATTTACAAATTTTATCAGCTTCGAAATGTTTTAGATAAAAAGCTTCTCTACTTAATATATACAGCACTAGTAGAATCTTTGCTACGATATTGTGTTACGGTGTGGGGTGGTTTGGGTGATACTAATCTTAACTCTCTGCAAGTCATACAAAATACCCTGGTAAAAGTATTATTTAGAAAAGATTTTCGAACCTCTACGGAGTTTCTCTATAAAGAACTTAATATTTTATCTGTTAGGCAGATATATGTCCTGCAGGCAGTCCTATATACCAAAAAATCTGACTTTCTTGTAAAACCATCCCATTCTCATAATACTAGACACTGTAGTAACCAATCTATTAACATTCCTTTTTTTAAAAAAACTTTCTTACAAAGAACTATATTCTATTTTGGTCCCAAAATTTACAATCTTATACCTCTTCACATTAAGACAATTGCATCAAATAATATATTTACCAGAGAATTGAAAAAATTTATTATAGATAATTATAATTTGATAAAAAATATTTTCGGTAGCTAAAGAATGTGCAACAAAAATTAAATAATTTTCTCTCCGGTGATCTTTTCTTTTTTATTTGTGGTTGTTTACATATTTATACGAGTCTCTTATCACTTTCACTAATTATGCGTCTCTTCTTCACAGACAATAAATAATTATAATTATGATTGAAAAAATATAACTTACTATTTTGTAATTAATTATGATTATTAAATAATTTTAGATATCTTTTTAAGTTGCATTTAAAAATCCTAGTTTAGTATAATATATTATGTTTTATTTGTAATATAGTTTATAATTAGTAATATTATTGTTTTCGCATACAAACCTAGTTTAGGCGAAAACCTTATGTCATATTTATATTAATATTGTAATAAATAAATAAATAATTGAAAAAAAAAAAAAAAAAACATCACTTTCCGTTCTTGTCGCTAAAATAACTTAACGTCATGACTCTGTAAAAATAAATCTATTCAGTCCTGAATACTAATATTAAACCAATTTGCATAAAACTTGCAAACTAACGTGAAAGGTAGGTAGCATCAAAAGCCTACTCGTTTGATGCTCATGAAAACTTTTTGTTATTTTTAGCCGAAGAATTCACTCCGACCGTATCGACCTGTATATTACACAGTTTATATAGTGTCAAGGGAAATTTATTAAATAGAAAACGTGCAAACGTACACTAACAAAAATTAGCTGCAAAGATAACAGGGTTTTCTCGTATACCGGGTGTTTTTTTTTTTAACCTGAAACTTTCAAATATATCGAATACTATGCATTTTAGAAAAAAAGATGTCGAACAAAAGTTGTTTATTTTAATGGGGGAAACAAAATGGAGTTTTTATTTTTTATGGATATTTACGTTTTCAAAGACATTTCAAGGTCAACTTTATTTTTTTAAATAGAAACATATATTTTTTACTATTATTTAATTCTCCTCAAAAAAATAAAAATCTTTTCTAAAAAACTTAATTGAACGGACTTTTAGTTGCAGATACAAAATTAAAAAAAAAATGGATCTCCGATGGACTCGAGTAGTCAATTCCTGTATTTTGAGCCGCTAAATCCGAATCTAAGGTCGTATTTTAAAAGTTAGCTCCCATTTTCAACATAACCTCAAAAAACATACTTTTCGCAATAATATGTGTTTTTTAAGGTTATCCTGAAAATGGGAGTCAACTTTTAAATTCTGATCTCAGATTCGGATTCAGCGGCTCAAAATATATAGGAATTGACTATTCGAGTCCGTCGAAGATCAAACTTTTTTAATTTTGTATGGCTGTGTTATCTCTGCAACTAAAAATCCGATCAAAAAAAGTTTTTTACAAAATATTTTTATTTTTTTGAGGAGAATTAAATAACAGTAAAAAAATGTGTTTCTCTTTAAAAAAACACAGTTGACCTTGAAAACTTTAATATCCTTAAAAAAATAAATAACCATTTTGTTTTTCCCATTAAAATAAAGAACTTTTGTCCGACATCTTTTTTTCTAAAATGCATAATATTCGAGATATTTGAAAGTTTCAGGTTAAAAAAAAAACACCCGGTATAAATTTGGACGTGAACACCATCTAATCTAAATTAAAAGATGCACTGACAGAAAAATCTAAAAATAGTACAACCAAACGTTGGTGTAACAAGTTTGATGTCTATAATACAATTTTTACGATTATTCTAAAACATTATAATACAACAACGTTGTTGTCACTATAATAGTTTTTTGAGGAAGGATTATTAATAAAGATGGCGACAATCAGCTGATTCTAATAAAGGTTTTACTACAATATTGAAAGTAGGCATTTTGGGCTAAAAAATGTATGTGCATAAGTATACCCAACGATAATCATGTACATGTACATGTAATTACATGTGATATGTAGTTTCTATGTGCACATAAATGAATTTAAAATACATCACAGAAGACCCACATCACAGCTCGTCAAACGTAGGAAGAGAGTTTAGTTTTTAAATATGGACACGCCCCCCAAACCACGCAGCTGAATTCACCAATTGTTAGAGGTACGCCTATTTTTCTTCCTCCGAATACTTTTTCTTTCTTTTCCCATATTTCTACGTCTCTTCCTACCAGACTCTGCTAGCGTCTCTGCGCGACAAAGAAAACCTGATCGGTTAAAACTTTGTTCTTGTAAATCAAACAACTGCACTCGTTTGTAAATACCGAACACGTTTACTTTTTTTTGTTGTATTCTATCCAATATATAGTAGTTGGCGCATATACAACTATTTATTGTTTTATACTATAATCTATTTACGTTATTAATTACGCTGTTGTTCTATCAGTGTATAATATTTTTTTTGAAAAAATGAAAGTAACGCAAGAGACTCAAATACAAGATTGTCTGTAACCAAAGCTGTTTCTTGTTAGACTTTTTTAAATTAATTTCGTCAAGTGTAGAATAGAATACTGCTTACAAATAATAAAAGATGTAGGTTGTAGGTAAGTGAAAGAAAAGTCCAAAATGATCAAAATTTGGGTTACGTAATACTTGAACGTTCCCGAACGGTGGCGAAACGAAAAATTTATAATTTATAATTTAAATATAATTTATAATTTATAAGTTTGCAATTTACATTTGGCAAAACATTTTATTTAATATTGTTCTGAAAACAATGTGAGTTGTTCAGCCTTTACAATAAAAACTATTTGAGATGAAAATCCAAAAAACCCAAAAATCTTTTTTATACCTTCAGGTGGGGGAGACACATCTCTATTCTCTAGATTATGATCACGAAATCCACTACACCCACAAAAAGATCAAAAACGTCCTCAACCAGTAATGGTACCCACCAATTCAGGACAGATGCATTCCCAGCATCAGTGAGCTAATCTCACTCCTCCCACACATCCCTCCCCTCCCTATCCCCACCCTCCTCATCCCCTCCCACTTCAACCCCCTCCCCCAACGCAAATCCATGACAGATGCAACTCCAGCATCAGTGAGCAAAGACTCACTCCCCTAATTATCCATTCAAACTAATTCTATTTTAGACAAATGAGCCATAGGCACTGCGCCTGTCTCTTAAAGATCCAAACAAACTACTGATGATCAATTCTCACACAACTCAACTCTTTTCGCGAGACCAGTCAAATATTATCCATAAAATCTGTAATAAAAGCTTAAATTAGCTTTAAATTACTCGTAAAATTTACCAGTATTACAGTCACTTTTTTCAGTGTATTTAACTTTGGCCAACGGTCCGTGGAGTAAAGGTTAAGACAATAGTAACAATGTTTTGTCAGGAAACATTTCTGATGAAATTAGTTCTAAATATAGTTTAGAACTGTTTGGCTTTACCATTTATTTTACTTAGTTACCTTAATTTAGGATGTGTAAAGGCATATCCACAGGCTCGCATAAGAACGTAATACATAACAATGCGATGCCGTGGTTGACTTGATGTGCCGCCATGTATCTTGTAAGTCAATCACGGCACCGCATTCTTATGTTTTATGTTCTTATGCAAGCTTCTGGACAGGCCTTTAGATGCTCAGTACCTACATGATGTATACATAAAAAAAATGGTAAAAAGTTAAACCTGTATACCTACTCCTAAAAGAAATCACAATATAATTATATACAGGGTTATTCTCTTAAATGGTACAGTAACTTTATCTTTTTTGTGTGATTAGATAGAGATGTACTTTTTTGAGTAAAGTTTTATCTAAGGACATATTCTAACTGTTTGTGTAATTTTTTGACTATTGTCACTTCCGGTTTCACTGGAATCAACCCTAACTTTGGTTTTTTAAAGGGACACCCTGTATATTTTAATATTGTTTGATTAAAGTCACAATTTGAAGAAAAAACTCAAATACAACTACTTCTTTAAAATGAATAGTTTTGGATATATTTAAGAAAGTAATATAAATTTCCCCAACATG
Source organism: Brachypterus glaber (assembly GCA_958510825.1). NCBI lineage: Eukaryota > Metazoa > Arthropoda > Insecta > Coleoptera > Kateretidae > Brachypterus > Brachypterus glaber. Next base: position 15,689,275 of record OY294044.1, on the reverse strand, counting down.
TGTTTTTGTCAATAATAATACCCCTCTAACTTATTTGATAAGTGAAGTATATGATTCTTTGAGAAAAGTTTTATATTAAATTATGTCTTAAAAAACTGTGTAATTTACTAAACTCTACCACTTCCGGTTTTGCTGGAAAAAACTATGACTCTGACATTTTAAATAGATTGACTAAGTTTTTTTAATACTTCTAAATAAAGAATATAAATATAAAAATAATGTTAAATACAAAATTAATAGTTTCAGAGTTAATAAACAAAAACCGTTATTGTAAATTTTATATTTGGGAGGCCATGGCTTAAATCTTTATTTATTCTTGTCGTATATGAAACAAAGATGCTATTGTCGCCACTCGTGGGTAAAGGATTAACTGGTTGATCCTAACCAGGTATAATTTGGTACGTTTCGGTAAAAACAAAGAACTTATTAAGGGTTCTTTTTAAATTTTTTTTGATGATTTTGATATCATTTGTTTTATTAATTATTGTTATTGCTGAATATTCGCAGACTTTTTTTTCCTACCAAGCTCCGTATTTATAAAATGTAGGATAATATTGATAAACTATTGTTTTTTGAATCATAAAAACTAAAAGCGTTACAATGGTAGTTTTATTTGACTTAATTTTTTTAATATAATTTTTCATTTTATAGTAGTAAAATATACAAGGGATTATTAAGAATATCAAAGTTAGAAGTATTTCCAGTGAAACCGGAAGCGGCAGTATTTACTAAATTGGATTATTAGGTAAATTATATCAAAAGATAAAACATTTCATCTATAAGCACATGTCTATCTTTTCAAATAAAAAGGTTACAATGATATTACTAAAGATCAAGTACATAATTGTTTTTTTTTTTAATTCCTCTTAAACTATTAATTTTGGAATTGCAGTTGTATTTAAGTTATTTTCCAGAATTTTATCAACAATCAAATGAGACTAAAATAAACAGGGTGTCCCATTTAAAAAAACAATGTTAGGGTTATTTCCGGTCAAACCGAAAGTGGTAGTATTCAGAAAATTACACCAGCAGGTAGATTACGTTCTTAAATAAAACTTTGCTGAAAGAAGTATATCTCTATCTCATCACGCAAAAAAGATAACATTTAAAAGAATTATCCTGTATAACTTATTTGTAGGGCAGAGCCCTGAGGATGATGTATTTTATATGGAAAACGCTTGCTTTGGATATGTTTCTATTTTAAGGCTTTTAAAAGTTGGCATAATACATGACCTTGAAGTGTTATTTTAGCAGGTACATGGATTGGTCTTGTTACAAAGAGCATCCATACCAAATTTCATGTTTCTAGGTCAAGGCTTTTAAAATTTAGCAAAATATCTTTTGGAGTGATCTTATTCCAAAGGACAATTATACCAAAAATTAAGTTTCCAGATGAAACCGTTCAAAAGCTAACAAAATATGACCTTGAAATGTTATTTTGACAGGTTTTTCACTTGGTCTTAGGGGCTGTTCAACAATTATGTCACTGAGTTTTTGCAATTTGTAGACCCCTTCCCCCCTCCATTGTAACGTATAATTGAAACATTTTGTATGGGCCATCATTTTCTGCTAGACCCCTCCCCTAGGTAGGTGATATAATTGTTGAACATCCCCTTAATACAGAGGCCACCCATGCCAAATTGTCAACATTTTCTCTAGGCAAATATTTAATTGCATGCTATGAATGCTTTTAGTCCAGTCAATTAACGAAAAATTCCTATGTTAAATTGCAATAAATGTACACGGGCTGATATTTTAAAGGGTAGTAGTGGATAGTAACAGAACACTCCTGTTAGTTTTTCACCGGGTGATTTGCGTAAAGGGTGTTCGCTATCTTGAATTTTAGGGGTGAGTGCGATTATCTCGCTAAATATGCATCTTACTATAAAATAGCATATAACCAATTTTTTTAAGGAAAACGTATCCAACAATTTTTGTTAGGATCTTTATTATAATATATTAATAACAATCAAGTTAATCAAAAATGGTTATGTTGGGGGTGAAATTGTTTTTTCAGTTTTTCAGCGAAATTATTTATCGGAGAATAAAAGTGGTTATGATCGAACTTGTACCTCTTAAAATTCTCTATAAGTTTTATACATTATGCATTTTCATAAGTATTTTGTTACGGTTACAGTTGCACCCTCTGTAACCGTACCAAAGTACCTATGAAAATTTATAATGTATGAAACTTATAGAGAATTTCAAGAGCAACAAGTTTGCTCATAACTACTTTTATCGTCCGATGAATAATTTGGACTGAAAAATGAAAAAAAAAAACAATTTCACCTCCAACATGGCTATTTTAAAATTAACTCGCTTGTTAGTAATATGTGATCCAAGCCAAAATTGTTGGAAATTTCCTTCTTAACAAAATTGGTTATATGCATTTTTATCGTAAGATGCATATTAAGCAACTCACCCCTAAAATTCATGATAGCGGACACCGCTTACGCAAATCACCCGGTAAAAAACCAACAGGAGTCTACTGTTACCTACTACCCTTTAAAATATCAACCCGTGTACATTTATTGCAATTTACATTTATTATTTGACTGGACTAATTCCCTTTGTACCAACATAACTCATATCAAAGGCCAAGTTTTGCTATCTGGAAATTCCCGACAAGAACAGATTTAAACAGATTATTATCTCAACTGATAGTTAAATAGCATTAGGAGATTTCTTTTTAAAAAGTTTTTCAAGTTGTTAAACAAGAAGAAATCTAATTAAGATTTAATTTCGAACAAAAGAAAAAACTTTGAATTAGTGAAACCTTGAAGTTTATACCTTTTTAATAATAAAAAGCAAAAATAATAAAGAATAGTTTGTTTAAAAGTGAATCTGAGATAAAATAATAGATTTTTGAAACAATGGGTAGTTTTTTAACGTATATTGTACGAGGCACGTAAAGGCCAAGTACAAAAATATAAATCTTTTTAGAAATTGCTTCAGTTAGTGTAATACAGAGCGGTCCAAAAGTCACCCCCCCCTCTTAACTTTTGAACGAGTTTAGATATCGACTTCAAATTTAGAACTCTTAAATAAGTCAACTCAAACTATCTTTAAGCATATATTTGATACTTTTAGCTCTTAAAATGTGGGCAGGGGGGCATGGGGCGACATTTTTTTAAATAGAAAGGCGGGTCATGTGATACATGAGCTTATAAAATTCTCCATTTAACTGTATATTTTTTATTTTTTTAAAACATTTTTTTTTGGGTTTAAAATAGGGTTGAAAATGGGTATTTTTGTCAAAATTTCTTTAAAAAATCCAAACAATTTTTTAAAAATGCCTAATTTCATAAGAAAAAAAGTAAATTATACTTTTAAACTAATTTTAGTTGACATAAATAAAAATGAACAAAACAAAACTTAAAAATTTATTTTTTTTAGCACAAAAAACTGAAAAATCAAAACCTTAAAAAACATGTTTAAAAAAATTAAAAATGTATGGTTATATAGAGAATTTTAAAGGCTTTAAAATGATGTATCACATGACCCCCCTTTCCATTTAAAAAAAAATCCCCCCATGCCCCCCTGCCCACATTTTAAGAGATAAAAGTATCAAATATATGCTTAAAGATAGTTTAAGTTGTTTTATTTAAGAGTTCTAAATTTGAAATCGATATCTCAACTCGTTCAAAAGTTAAGAGGGGGGGATGACTTTTGGACCGCACTGTTTTATGCTCTCTGTTTGCCTGTCAGTCTTTTTAACAAATATCCCAACTTTTAAATTAATAATGTAATTTTCGCACCTAGTATGTATTCTAAATCGGATATATATTTTTAAATATTTAAATGAAATATTTTTTTTATAAACAATTTTTTATTGTTTATATATTTGAATGTTTAAGTAGAGTTTAATAAATGCAATGCAATGCAATTTAATACAAGAAGAAAATTCCACAAAGATGTGCAGTTATTTTTATCAACTACCGTATTATACTTTTCTAGCGCTTACGCTTATAATTATTATATTCCAATTCCAATAATGGCATTTAATATAGAATAGTTTGCCAGCTCAATCTAAGATAATTTTCTGCCTACGCAAAACCGTCTCACTCTGTAGTGATGTTTGCGCAGACGCCAACTTATAAAAAAAATTATCTTTAAAATTTATAAAAAAATTGACTTTACATGTTCAACAGTTCCACGTTAAAATTTAACGTCACACAATAAAAAAAACATAAATATTCACGATTCACTTAATACTTTACTGTGGAATGAGTCAAACTTTTACTGTAACATTTATTTACGATGTTTAGACTACAATATGAAAAATGACAATCGTTGTCATCAACGTCAAAAGTGCATACACAAGAAATGTTATTTTTTTTTAGAAAAAAATAATTCTTCTGGTATACGCTTGTTAAAAGCATTTCTTTTTTTCAAAAATAGACCTACTTTTTATATTTTTGATATCTCTTACAGTTTTCAAGATAATGACTGTAGGAAAATTAATGGGACACCCACTATATGGATGTTTTTTATTATTTAAAGTCAAAATACAAAATAAAATAATGTGATCACTTTTTTCCTGTTTTTTCCTTTTTACTCTAAACTCTTCAATGGAAAATTATAAAAACTATAAAAAAACACACATTTTTATGTTTTACTAATTAATCATAGTCAAAATGCACAATAAAATTATGTGAATCACTTGTTCGTGTTTTTTTTACTTTTCACTCTAAACTCTTCAATGAAAAACTGTAGTAGTAGTAGTAGTAATGGTGAAGAGGTCAAGCCTGGCAACTAGACCATATGGTCCTTTTTGCCTACCCCTGTGTTACTAGTTTTTCTACTCTAACGAGGATTTTAGTTGTTGTACCCCGGGACCTACAGTTTAGCGAGGAATCCGAACCTCGTTTTGTCGGCTTTTTTGGCTAAGTGAGCGGCTTTGATCCTTAAGTTTATTGGCTGCCAGTGCACTTGGACCGGCGCCAAACTGCTTAAGGATCATTTTCGCTTGCAGCCTTAGTACAGATCCTGGTTGCTTGGAAGTCCTTAAAGTGAGCTCTGCCAACAGACCTGACAGCTACCTTGCTGCTCCCTCTCGGTGCGCCCGGGTAGTATCACATGTCCGAGTGCTATGCGGCATTATCCACTGCAAACCTTTTTCTGTACTGTGTGCTTAGATCTTCGGCAGCACAAGCCGACGTATGAAAAACTGTAAAAAACTGTAAAAAAAAATAAAAAATGTATTTTAAGTTGAAATACAGAATAGAATAATGTTGGTCACTTTTTCCTGTTTTTTTCCTTTTCACTCTAAATTCTTCAATATAAAATATTAAAAAAAAAAATTGAAAAACATATTTTTTATGTTTTACTAATCATTTAGTCGAAATACACAATAAAATAATGTTGGTCAATTTTTTCCCGTTTGGTCACATACTGCCTGGGTGGAATAGAAGTTTTTTTTATAAATTTCATTTTTAACGAGCATCTAAGCCGCTATAAGGTAAATGTCCCAATTATCGACCATGTCCCAATTATCGTCCACTTTCTTATATTTTCTAAAAAAATAAAAGAATCGGGTCAAATTAACTTAATTTTCAATTTTTAATAAAATAATTGATGATATGTTGGCTATGTTTACACAGCTTAAGGGCAGCATTACTTTTCTGTATAATTTTACACAAACGAATAAACTATCACATGTTAACTGTAATACTATCTATAATGCACTTCTTAGTCAGTCAGATAAGTTCAGAGGTCTGAAGTAAATTGATATATCTGGGTTATTTTAACACATTTTAAGTAAAAATTTGGTTTTAGTAATTTGTAAACACATTATTAACTTTATTATGTAAAATTTTAGGATAAATCTCAGTTTTAATAAAAAAAATAAGCCGGACGATATCTGGGACAAGAAAATAAATCACCCAATTATCGTCCGGGTGGACGATAATTGGGCCAAACTTAATTTAAGTTTATATAACCATAACTCCCAAAAAAATTAATATTTTTTATGAATTTTCTCAAATATTAATTGTTAACATAACAAAGTTTAACAAGACCAATTATCGTCCTACCATTTTTTCACAAATAAGCTTAAAAATCAACTTTCAAAAAGTGGACGATAACTAGGACAAGTATAGGACGCTAATTGGGACAATCCACGTATACGTGATAATTGGTCTTGTTAAACTTTGTTATGTTAACAATTAATATTTGAGTTTTTTTACGCCTGTAATCACACCGTTTTGGATAATATTTGCATATGTAAGAACAAAAATATTAAAAAAACCACAGAAAACATAAAATTCCTCCTTGCATTTTTCGAGGCAAAAAATAGATATTCTGGGCCAGTATTGCAAGGTCCATTTAACAATATAAGTTTATTTTTTTCTGGTGGTCCATAAAATAAAACAAAAATGGTAAATCATCAAGAAAATAATCTTTTATAAGTAGTAAAAATATTAAACTTAAAAATTCATTAAAAAAATTCAGTAAATATATATCTAGTTCTGAAGAAGAATGTAGGACCAACATCAAAATAACCTTAAAAACTCTTACCATTTCCAATGCACAAGTAATTTCTTGAATTGTTCTTTGGCATAAAGAATAAGAAGATAAATAATCTGTTATTAGCAGACCTCGGGGATAAGAGAGTGCTCTTTCGTTAATGAGCTTAGCATAAATAAATGAATATAAGCGACCGCAAGACTTGTGTCCTCACTCTACAAGAACTCAATGCAAAAGATGAGTCAAAGCCAAATGAGTGCTCGGGCTCTGATTATTAGTAAAACATAACAAAAAAAATGGACGAGATTACCTCATATTAATGGAAAGAGGATAAAAAAGCGTTAGAGTTGAAAGAAAAAGAGGAAAAAGAAACCAAAGAAGAGAACCGAAAACTTGAACTGATGGAAAAAAGAAATCCGAGCAAGATATAGAAGAAAAGAAATAGCTACTAAAAAACTGGATACTAAAAAAATAGATAATAAGAAATCAAATACTATGAAATCATATGGGAAAAACATAAAAAAATAAGTTTAAACTGAAGGGTTATCTGCTAAAACATCTGTATTCCTTGAACTTCTTTTAGCAAAAAATCCCTTAAATTTTCTCGCATTTTTCCCTCAATATTTCCTCGAAAAATCTTGAAAATTACCTAAAAGTTCGCACGTTTGATTAAGATTTCTTTGGATTTACTCCAATATCTACCTATATCTACAATATCCACAATACCTACATCTCAATTCCTCAGCGATTTAATATGGAAATAAACGATTACAGAATAAATAGGTTTTTTAATACCTATTATTTATTGTCTTAAAAGACAATTTTTTCCGGATCCAATTATAAATTTCATATTGTAAAGGCTATATTTTCAAAACATGTTTTAAATGTCCACTTTTATGATAAATATTAATAAATATAATATAAAAATCATCTTGTTTCACTGTGACCGATAATTGGGACATTATCTAGGTCGATAATTAGGGCAACCCCAAAAATTATGTGGACGATAATTGGGACATAATACATTTTTATAAATAGCAATTATTTATATATTTTTGATGATATATACGTTAATTTTAAATATAATTTAGTAAAATTCAATAAATGTTGATTCAGTTAGTACCATTTTAATTTTGATACTCTTTTAAACTAACTTTTTGTGGCTTACCAAAGTCTGATTTAGTGCTTAAGTGGACGATAATTGGGACATTTACCTTACAACAATTTCCATTTTTACTTTTTTTTTTAACCAACACTGAAGCATTCTGTTCTGTAGAACACATTCCAGTTTACTTACTAGATAAGTGCAACGAGTGTATTATTTCCCGTTGACACGATCCATTCAATTTTATACTCTAATCAAGGTTTTCGTTTCTTGATTAGTAATTCTCCGTGCATTGATTACTTTTGTGATTTTCCCATAACGCTTTTCTTCAATTACCTAAATTGTCCCCTGTTGTTTCTTTCTGAAGAATTAATGTTCAGTTGGCAAAATGAAATGCAACCATTTGTCTCTGTCTTGTTTCATTTGCTTATGATTCTTCAACACAGCTATGAATTGATTCTACACTGATAAAAAAGATAATGTAGATTTATTTGGATATGGCCATTTAAATTATTTGCTTGTGAGTACTAAATTTTAGTTGTGTCTAATAAATATTTAGTTCATGTAAATAAATATTTTAATTTAAAAATCATTTAAATGGTAAATATTAATGGGAACAAAATAGTTTATTTGACATAAATAAAATTTATTTGTCGCAACCAAATAATTTAATTGGCCATATCCAACCAAATATTTTGAACACATAAATAAACTGTTTTATCCAATACATACAGATAATAAGACAATTACCATCTTTATTTTAAATAGATAAACTCAATAGTAACCCTCGCGTGGCTTTTACTTTATTGAATGGATAATTATTTATTTTACCCACTCAACTGTCACTTGTAAAATTATTTTCTTGTAAATGTCATTAAAATTTTTAATACAAATATGAATTCCTAAGCTATTTATTGGATAAAACCTTGTATGGCACTCATGGGTAAACCGATATTGCCCTCTCGAAATGGGCAATATCTTACTTTACCCACTAGTACCATAAATAACTATTATCACTGTAGGGATGTTATACTTTTTTCGCACTCTTGCATGCAAATCTTATTTGCCAATCTTATATTTACTAAAATCAGAGAGGTTCTAATTCGACCCGGCGCGACGCGATGGGTCGTTATTTACGTTTTTTTATGTCTGTCCAGCGATAATTTTTGAACTGGTTGCGCAACATGTTGGCGAACGGAGTTGTCGTCAACAAGTTGCCAAATGTGTGTGTTTGTTCGCCAACATGCTGCTGTGTTGCATGCTTCTAGAGCGAGACCGAAAAACCATTATTTTACCCATACTCTTCTTTACTCTTTCTTATTTTCTGTAGCTATTGTCAAGCATATTGCAATTGCCATTTTTTCTTGCTTTGACAGCACTTTCATATTAACCCACTCGTTTAGGTTGAGTTTTGTCAACTGAAGTTGCCCAACATGTTTCCTGATGTGTGAACTCGATGGGTTTTCTTGACAAGCATGTTAAGAAGCATGTTGCCCAACATGCTCCCTAGTGAGTTCAGTTCAGTTCGTTTATTGATCTTTAAAGTGGCCTGTTTAAAGGACATTTCGGTAATAGTCCCATAGAACTTTTAACTAGTTTTTTGCGAATAGCCCTGATACTTTACTATAAAGTCAACCGCCTTTTACTGTATAAAATTCCAGATGCTCTATGCATCATGTGTTTATTAATACTAGCATGTTTTAGTAAAAATTAACATTTGGTAAATGATATCACAGTTATAGTATGGTATACTTTAAGTTATTTGTTAAGTTGTGTTATGGATCTAGTTTACAGCATGAACGTAGAGAATAAGGACTGGTAACTTGTTGTTCGATTTGGTTACTTATTAAACAAAAAGCGCTGGTATCTACGAGCGAGATCGGAAGCCTTCTAGATCGTAATTTTAATTTTTAAATGGTAGTTAGTCGGTGGTTGCTAGATGGCGCCATGCGTAAACAGTGACATTATAAACATATGTTCACATTGACGTTTATTTTTAGTATGTGTTTTTATGAAAACAACTTCTTTGGTTATTTTAAGGTAAGTTATAGATGCCTGGTATATGATTTTAAACATAACAATCAAGTCTCTAAATCTTTATATATGGCACATCAAAAACTGTAAGCCATGATTCTGGTGGTTTAAATTTGAATTCTTAAGTACTATATTTTATTGTGTCAACTATAAATACGTTTAATGTTACCAAACCATAGTAAAACCATTGTTATCACAAAATACTAAAAGGAATCACATAATACCGATAAAAGTATTATAGTTTAGTAGCAACTTATAAAATATTTTGACGTTTATTTTCAACATAAACAAAATTTAAGGTTATGGAATTTTATAAAATCATAAATCTACAGTGCTTCATATCTCGCTCGTAGACTATTTTGCCATCTGGTGGATTTCAGTCATTACGTAACATGAAAAAGCTAGTTAAAACTTCGGAGTGTCACAGGGTTGGTTTAAAGTATATTACAGTATTCAGTAAAATAACAATCGGTAAATAATACCAAAATTTTATTTAGTAATAATACAGAGAAAAGTAAAAAATAGTATTGATTATTTTGTCAGTGTTGAATAATGAATGAAATAACTGGTGAAGTTAAATAAGTGAAAATACAGTATATTGGTAAAAAATCGTCCTATAACAATATTTTTCAACTAAATATTAAGTGTGTATAGTATACACTGTATACTAATATAAACTCTAGTGTGCTACATAAAGTATAATAAATTTAATAATACCTTATGCTATTTTCGTTTTAAAATTTTGTTATAAATTATACGTATCAACAGATTTAATTTAATTTTATTTAAAACCTTCGTGCGACATTTATTTTATTACGCTTCTTGTGCTACATAATCTATACAGTAAGGAATTTTTAAAATTAATAAATTCAATAACTCTAAAAATAATACTTAAAAGATACAGGGTGATCAGTAACTGCCCTTCCAAAATTTAAGAGCTGATTCTACATCCAAAAATATGAAAAAATGTTTCCATAAAGGGCGGTCCGAAAATAAATAAATAAAATAAAATAAAAAACTTTTATTTAGCTAAGGCTATTTGTCTTACATAAATAAATAAATAGACATACATAGATAATAATACCTACATATAAATTTAAAGTTTTAAATTATTATATAAACGAATATTCACTATACATTTTTTAGGATATAAGACTTTAAATGTTTTTTAAACATGTTATAACTATCACAATTCTTTATGTATAAAGGTAAGCTATTAAAATAGGAAAAACCTTTAAAAAATATACTATTAAAGCATTTACTAGTTTTACATTTTTTAATGAAAAAATCATTTCTATTTCTAGTTTGATAGCTATGTACATTATTAAAATAAATTGCGTTTTTTACTAGATATTCAGGTACTAAGTTATGTTTAATTTTGTAAATTATATCCATCGACTTGAAATAAACTCTCTGCTTCACACTCATCAAATTAGCAATGTCAAGCATTAAGTTAACAGATGCCCTAAGTGAGCTACGGACCTTCGAAGATGACATACTGAATAGGGAACAAATAAGAGCATCAATAAAATTTTAATGCTGCAGGGTGATTCTTCATTTAAAATTGAGCAAAAAAGTATTATTCACCAAAACACCCAAGTTTAATATTAAAGTAGTAATATCCATTTAAAAAGTAACGGTGGCACAAAATGTTACTTCCTCTTAACTGCTTTTTTTTTTAAACGGTTGTTCCTACAGTGTTACACTATATAACATTTTTTATGTAATTTTGCTCAAGAAATCTGTATTTTTAACAAAAAATCCATAAAAACTAGACATAAAAAAGTTTAGGGCAAAAATGTGTTCACATATTCAAATAAATTAAGTTATTGCTCTTATTATTACTAATACACATGCAAAAGCTCTAGCTTAAAGGGTACCAGAGTTATTAATTAAAACCTAATTTTTATTACAATTTTTAAGGGCCGTAGCTCCCTTATAGAAACTTTTTTCATATTTTTAGATGTAGAATCACCTCTTAAATTTTAGCATCAGTTACTGATCACCCTGTATATATAAAAGATTTAATGGTATGCATGTGTGCTACATTAGGCAATATAGGGTTAAAGATCTCGCCCCATGGCGAAAGAACGTCTTTCATGTGAGTAAGGGGCTGTCCATATATTACGTAACGCAATTTTTCAATAAATTGACCCCCCTTCCCCCCTGTGTAACGCGTAACAATATAAATTTTTTGTTTCGCAATAAATTTAACTGTATTCTCACTATTGATTCGTTTTTCTCGACAAAACAAACATGAACCTAAAATATAGTATAGCATAACCTTAAAAAAAAATTACACAAAAAAATCATTCAAACTTAAAAAAAATATTCATAATTAATATCACACAGGAAAAAAATACTAGGTACCTCTTTTTACACTGAGTGTCACATATAACACGTATATTGTTTATGCACAGGTACACAAAATAGTACACACATTGTTGTTCTGTGAGTACACATTCCGCGCGAAAATGTATCATCGCCGATGATTCATTGGCAAGATCACGCAAGAACAGGGCCGTAAGATTTTTTTTAATATCAATGTCAACAGTTTTTTTACTGATTACAATATTATTTAAATATGCATAGTTTCGTCAATTTTTGTGTGAAAAAGGGAATTATGAGCCACTAAATAGTTATTTATGTTGAAATAAAAATACATCTGCCAAGCTTAGGAAATAAACATTAAATTTATTAAATTCCGTTAAGTAACGTTTACCTAGACCCCCCCCTCCCCCTGTCACAAACTGTAACAATTTCTCTGACCCCCCCTAGGTGCGTTACGTAATATATGGACAGCCCCTTAAGAATTATCGAATTTATTTCATTTTGAAAACTCCACACTGTATAGAATTTATATTGGACAGATTCCAATTCTCTCAAAACTTACATGTCCGTATTTTATTTAACCATCGAATAAATATTTTCATTATTTGTATAAAACATAAACTTTAATTAGATTTTTAATAAGCAATACCGATCCAGAATGTTTATAAACAACCAACATGATATTTTCGCATAATATTATTAATAGCAGAAATACAAATATGCAATATGATATGGTGTTATTACAGTAATAAATTTTCAAATTGAAACAAAATACTATTGGTAATTGGTATTCTAAATATTTCGGTGCATGGAAAAAATAATATAGCTAATAAACCTATACCTAAAAGTCCAAACCAACTTTGCAAAAACTAATATTATGCTGAAATCACATATTCATGTTCTGTGTTTAAATTTTAACTGTATTGACAATGTTAGCCAACCCCGGTGGCGCAATGGTTAGCGCGTTTGATTACGGATCCCGGGGTTGTGGGTTCGAACCCCACATAGAGAATCGATGTATACTATATATAGTGGTGTAAATAGTCGGTAGATGGAACTACGATGACTAACTGTAATTTCAGGGTGAATGCGAGTTCTGTTGAGGACCGTGCTTCGGAGGGCACGTAAAGATGGCGGTCCCGTCAATTAGGCCATAGCAGCGAAAAAAGACGTTAAACAGTATAAAACAAACAAACAAACAATTGACAATGTTGATATTAATTTTTCTAGTCTCAAACAAATTTTGTATGATAAAATGTTTAATTATTTCTATACATTGGTCTATAGCCAGTTTTGTTATATACTTTTATTTTGTGTCCTGTAATTAGTGTTACCTGTTAGGCAATAAAGTTATTATTTATTTATTTATTTATTTATACAGGTTGTTTCAATTCTTTTTAATATCATTATCTCCAAAACTAGAAAAAGAATCAAACTCTTCAAAAATAATTTTAAATGGGATCACAATAGTACAAAAAATACCACCAATAAACCTACCCCCAATATAAATTTTTTCAAGTAGCACCTTTATAATATTCTTGACTTTTCTGTAAAGCTGTTACAAGAGCTCATGAGTTCTAGAATACAATGTAAACATGGTCCCCAGTAAAAACATAGGTCTAGTTTTTTAATAAAATGGCGACTTATTGGACGTCCATTTTAAGTACGTAAATTTGCGTTCATACGTACCTATAATACACTTTTAATAAGCGGACCTTTTAACAAAAAATATACCTTGTGTTTACTGGGTACTTTTGATTTTAAGAATTATCAAAAAACTCTAAAAGCTATCTAGTCTCCTAATTTTATTTCGGAAACCGGATTAAATGGACATCAAAGGCTACTAAAAAAAATCCAAAGATAAAACTAGTTGGCCAATTAATGCGTTTACATTGCAAAATTAAAAAAAAGTCTAAAAACTAACCCCTTACTCAGTTTTGTTTTGGACACTAAAATAAACTTCATTCAACTCGAGAATGCGACTGTGACATCACAGCGCGTAAACTAAATAGCACTCTCTAGGGTAATTGAAACTTAATTCTTAAGACTTTTTGTAATATACTGCCTCCTTAGGATAAACGCGGCAAATCCAGATAGCAGTACAGTAGATTTTTACATGAGCGGTCACAGAAATATCGAAAAAAAATTTAAATACATCAACATCATTTTTAAGCTCATAAAAATCTCTATTCCACCATATATTTTTAATTTTTTAAACATTTTTTTAAGGGTTTTAATTTTTCAATTTTTTTGTTAAAAAATTCGATTTTTTAAGATTTTTTGTAAATTTTTATTTGTATCATTCAAAATTAGTTTAAAAGTATAATAAACGTATTTGCATCATGAAATATACGATTATTCAAAAACTGTTTGATTGTTTCAATGAAATTTTCACAAACATTTCCATTTTTAACCCTATTTTAAACCCCCAAAAATTGCTTCGAATTTCAAGTTAAAAAAAGTAATTTAAAAGTTAAAGGGAAGGCGGACTTTTGACACGCTCTGTATAATAATTATTATGTATTAAGTCTTAATAAATAAGGTTCATTTACACTACAGAGTGCTTATAAATTTACGCGCTGTGACGTCAGAGTCGTATTCTCTCGTTGAATGAATTTTATATTTCATTTCAATAAAAACCTATTTATATCTCATAATAAGCTATTTATACGCCCTTAGGGAACATCCACAGGCTCGCATAAAAAACGCAATACATAAGAATGCGATGCATTGGTTGGCTTGATGTGCCGTCATGTATCTTGCAAGCCAATCACGGTATCGCATTCTTATGTATTATGCTTGTTATGCGTGGCTCTAGATGTGCCTTTAAGTGGTTTTCGCAAAACTTTTTTTTACAGTTTTCGTGATAACAGATCCAAAATAAACCTGGGCTAAGGAGGTAGTTTTTAACTTTTGTTTATCGATAACTTTTTTTCCTCCTTACTCGTTTAAATGGAAATATTTAAAACCTCGCGTCAACGCTAGAGTCGACGCGGCGCCTATGCGACTACTAGAAATTCGCCGAGTAACCGAGCAGCTCTGCATGTTTTATCTACATTTTTTTCAGGAAATAATCCTAAAATAAACCCCTCCAGTGGAGGGCCTCCACCTAATGGTTTAAACCACCTAAACTACAAGCTGCTGTATTTTTGGTAATTATTAAGTCTCAAACATTTTCTAAGCAAAATTAACAAAAACACAGCTACTTGCAGTTTAGCAAGTTAAATCATTAGGTCTCGGGATATAACTTATGATTATTACTTATTTTCAGATATCCGTGAATTAGTTATCATTTGACTTTTGTGACAAGTTAGATTTAAATAGTACAATTTTTGGGTATAGTACTTTTTTTATTGCGGTGGAAATTTAAATTAAAAAAAATGAGCTCTATACCTCTAGGAGTAGCAATCCGTTCCTATCCCGCTACGCTCTTTACATTAAAAAAATTGTATAATTGCAATAACTTTTTCTAGTGTACATGATAAAACAAACAATAGTCTGTGATTAAACTCCATTATGGAATTAGAAGCAAATATGATATTTGCATCTAATTCACAGACCCAACCAAATACCCCGTAACATGGAATTTAATTTACCATGTTAAATTGAGTTTATGAACAATTTCAATTAAACGCAGGTTATTAATATTATTAAACACAGCTGATTGGTTATTTTATATTACAGGTGGTTAATCTATTAAATATGAATGTTGCCATGTGACTATTATATAGTCTGGGGATAATAAAATGAAATTTTCATTAAAAACAAGCCATGAAGATAATATCATATTATGTAATGTTAAATTGAGTTTATGAACAATTTCAATTAAACGCAGGTTATTAATATTATTAAACATAGCTGATTGTTTAATTGAAATTGTTCATAAACTCAATTTACCATGTTAAATTGAGTTTATGAACAATTTCAATTAAACGCAGGTTATTAATATTATTAAACATAGCTGATTGTTTATTTTATATTACAGGTGGTTAATCTATTAAATATGAATGTTGCCATGTGACTATTATATAGTCTAGGGATAATAAAATGAAATTTTCATTAAAAACAAGCCATGAAGATATTATCATATTATGTAATGTTAAATTGAGTTTATGAACAATTTCAATTAAACGCAGGTTATTAATATTATTAAACATAGCTGATTGTTTAATTGAAATTGTTCATAAACTCAATTTACCATGTTAAATTGAGTTTATGAACAATTTCAATTAAACGCAGGTTATTAATATTATTAAACACAGCTGATTGGTTATTTTATATTACAGGTGGTTAATCTATTAAATATGAATGTTGCCATGTGACTATTATATAGTCTGGGGATAATAAAATGAAATTTTCATTAAAAACAAGCCATGAAGATAATATCATATTATGTAATGTTAAATTGAGTTTATGAACAATTTCAATTAAACGCAGGTTATTAATATTATTAAACATAGCTGATTGTTTAATTGAAATTGTTCATAAACTCAATTTACCATGTTAAATTGAGTTTATGAACAATTTCAATTAAACGCAGGTTATTAATATTATTAAACATAGCTGATTGTTTATTTTATATTACAGGTGGTTAATCTATTAAATATGAATGTTGCCATGTGACTATTATATAGTCTAGGGATAATAAAATGAAATTTTCATTAAAAACAAGCCATGAAGATATTATCATATTATGTAATGTTAAATTGAGTTTATGAACAATTTCAATTAAACGCAGGTTATTAATATTATTAAACATAGCTGATTGTTTAATTGAAATTGTTCATAAACTCAATTTACCATGTTAAATTGAGTTTATGAACAATTTCAATTAAACGCAGGTTATTAATATTATTAAACACAGCTGATTGGTTATTTTATATTACAGGTGGTTAATCTATTAAATATGAATGTTGCCATGTGACTATTATATAGTCTGGGGATAATAAAATGAAATTTTCATTAAAAACAAGCCATGAAGATAATATCATATTATGTAATGCTACGCATTTCATTATACAAGGTAAAAAAATATGACAAAAAGTTCCTATAATCATATGTCTAAAAATGCGTCGTACCGGAACTAAGCACCATTTTTAAAGGGCCATATTAGCTTTAAATTCGATTTTTCGACCTGCATGTATAGCAACTTTTTCTTAGTTTTTGATATAGAATAACCCTGAATCATTGAAATTTTGGTTGAACTATATTAGTACTTAATTTTTCGTCCTCGATCCGTGAAATTTTCCCCTTCAAATGATTTTTTCTTGAAAAATCTACAGTATTACAACAAGAGT
>OY294044.1:15616108-15671840 GCA_958510825.1 Brachypterus glaber | reverse complement strand
AAAGCAGCTGGAAAACAGACCACAATAAATCAATGACTAAAAATTATCAAATTTCCAGACATCGTTTTATTAATTTATCAGTCCTATGACTGGTTTGAGGCACATCATGTCTTAGTATGTGACCTACCGTTTGATCCCTTCTCCTTACTAGCCCTTTCCACAAAATACGCTTTTCCCCGATTCTCTCCAATACGCTTTTGTTTGTTACTCTATCCGACCATTTTATCTCTAACATTCTAAGGAATCCAGAAGGAGGTTTTTAAGAGCCTCTTTCTCTTACTATTCACAGCGCGTAATGTACCTAGAATAAGTATTAAAACACGATAGTTTTGAATTATCAAAAAGTCGCCAAAAAACGCCCTGGACAAAAAATTCTTGGATAGAAATGTGTTTCATGAAAAAAAAGTAAACTTTGAACATTTTAGTCTGTCCGTCCGCCCGTCCGTCCATCCGATGTTACATTTTTGTGAACGATTGAACATAAAAACAGAAGAAATGTATGTTAAAAAATAAAAAAATAAAAATTTTTATTGCCCTAAACGAACTTTATGAAACCAAAATTGATGTCATACAGTTGACTTCAGAAAACGTAAAAAATTATGTTTATTTCGGCACACAAAATTTGTGGGTTTAATTTGTGAATTAGTCAACGAACTAATAACTTTTCTCTCTAGAATAGTCATTTCATTTGTAAAAACTGACAAAAACGTAGCCAACATATACATTTGTCTGTCTTACTCGCACAGCTTTGTTCTAACAGAGACAACAATAACAGTTACTGGTAATTGTTATTCTTCAGGCCTGAATATACCTACTATTTGTTTACAAACAAACCGAGATGTTGGCGATACTTTATATTAACGTTATGCGTATTCTAGAGAGAAGAGTTGTTAGTTCTTTGGAATTAGTTCTTAATTATTTTAGCGAAAAGTAAGTAAATTGTGCTAACCGATATCTGTCATTATAATTTAATTAATTAATATTTAATTATCCATTTGAAACACAGTTAAGTTCAAAGTAAGACTAATCACCGATCTTCACGAACAGGTCTAATATGATTTTTTTTTGTGGCTTTAACTTAACGAGGGTCCACGTCAAGTCAATACCGATGTCATTACTCATTAGAAACAACCATCGCACGTGAGTAGTTTAATTGAAAAACGTACACACAGAGAAAAAATCAATAATTTCTTCAAGTCCAAGTAGTTCTTGTAAACAAGAACATATTTTTACTATTTTAAATACCCTATCTTTCTTGCCATATTTGATTTAAATCTCTTCAAAAGTCTATACAAGAAATTTTATTATTCAAGTGACCTTTAGGTCTAAGTAAAATACGTTTTCCAATGACCTAGTTAATAGTTTGTGCTTATTTTCTACCCGTTGCCATCCCAGTGGTCGGAAAGTGACAGTCAGCTGATTTTACATATCTGCTGTCAGAAAACAATCCAAACATCCAAACGTGAAATTAATAATAGTTATTTATAATACAAAAGAGAGAGAAATTTTTCGATTGAGTAGGTTTTTAGAAGCCGAGGGCGGGCCGATGGGGCCGGCCCGAGGGTAATAAAATTTAACTTTTTGCCCGTGTATTATAAAATAGTTTTTTTTCGATTGTTACTATAGTTATTTGTGGTACTAGTGGGTAAAGTAAGTAAGTGGTTTACCCATGAGTGCCATACAAGGTTTTATCTAATAAATAGCTTAGGAATTAATATTTTTATTAAAAATTTTAATGACATTTACAATAAAATAATTTGACAAGTGACAGTTGAGTGGGTAAAATAAATAATTATCCACTCAATAAAGTAAAAGCCACGCGGGGGTTATTATTGAGTTTATCTATTTAAAATAAAGCTGGTAATTGTCTCATCATCTGTATGTATTGGATAAATTATAATAATTTATTAAGATATACTTAATTTTAAATTGCAAAAAAATTTCTATTTATTGTCTTATTACTTATCTAGTTATCCATAACAAATTGATAACCAATCAAATCGCTAAAAAAACAATTATTATTATTTATTTATAGTATTACACAAAGTCATAGAGAGCACCAAATAAGCCATGTGCTTGTGCTAGGGGCTCTCTAATAATTTTAGTATAAAAAATTAATTTTCCATAAAATATGTCATAATTCACTTCAAATTTTTTAACATTTCTTCTTGAGCTTATCGTTCTACTCGAGTTCCACTTATTGAATCGTTTCTTTAGCGTGCGGTTTCATTTTCAAATAAGCTTGGTGTTTTCATTATTATACAGGGTGAGTTTTTTAAAGTGTTACAAGGGAATATTTCGAAAACGCTCTAAATTTTTTTTGTGAAATTTTTCTGAAGTAATAGGGAGGCGGGGGGACACATTTAAACATATTTTTGACACCTACCCCCTTCCCTATTTTTAGGGGCGGGGGGGGGGGGGTGTAACTTTGAATTTTTAAATGGGATGATCTACTTTTTTTTATAAAATTCGAATCTACGTAAAAAATAAGGTATGTATGCAAAAAAAAATTGATTTGCTCTTTAGGTTATGGAGTTATGATTAATTAAATTATACAAAAAAATATTAACAATTAAATTTCAACTAATTTATCGTCCGTCATGTTTGAGCAATTTTTCAAAATGTCCCCCTTCAACTTCCAAACATTTTCCATGTTTAATTAAGCAATAAACTGAGAAATACTTGTCAAACTGTTAAAATTTTCGACTGACTTAAATTTAAAAAAACGCGTTATCATGGAATCAAATAAAAAACAAATAAACAAAAAAAAAACTTCATTAGTATTTTAATCTAATAAATCATAATTCAATTACCGAAAGAGCAAATCAATTTCTTTTTTGCATATATTCCTAGTTTTCTAGGTAGATTCGAATTAAAAAAGTACATCATCTAATCATCATCCTATTTAAAATTTCAAAGTTATCCCCCGCCCCTCAAAATAGGGAGGGGGGGGGTAGGTGTCAAAAATATGTTTAAATATGTCCCCCTGCCTCCCTATTACTTCACCAAAATTTCACAAAAAAAATTTAGACCGTTTTCGAAATATTCCCTTGTAACACTTTAAAAAACTCACCCTGTATTATTATAAATATTGTAATTGATTTTACAACTGAAATTTTGTTTATTGATTAAATTCTTAGTTTAGTGTTAACTATTAGGCAAACCAAACTTTTTCAGTGTACGTTATTAATATCGCAAAATTATTATTAAAATTAATTATTTTTATTAATTTTCTTTTTCTTCTTTGTTGCAGGTATGTATTTTCTCAATTTTTCTTTGTAATGGTAAGTACTTAAAAACACCTTTAAAAGGAAATAAATTGATTAAGAAATATAGTTCCGGACCATTTCGACAACATAAGGGACAAATTGTAAAAGCTATTTCCTACTTATTTTCTTTAGAAAAAATGACGTTAATAAACTTCGAAAATTATAAGATTAATAATACTTTTTTTTTTTAATTTTGCGATTTATAACGTTTTATGTCGATATAAATCAATTTCGAGCAAAAAATATTGTCGCTCAATCGGTCGATCGGTCGGTCTGTCCGGGAAATCTTGTCAACACGACAACTTACGAACGCTTTAAGCTAGAGACTTGAAATTTGGCATTAAGGTATCTTACCGAAAATTCTCGCTCGGGATTGTTTTTGGTGAACATTGGGGTGCGGCAAGGCGGGCAAATTGGGAAAAATACATGTTTTTTACAAAAAAATGAAAATTGTTGTATAGGGGTTTTTAAGCTTGCTGAAATTGAATCTGATAATAAAATTTTTCTAACTCCATGTGAGGAGGTAAATATTTTTAAATACTTTTAATATTTTCGTCAAAATTGGTCGACGAATCTGAATCTGACAATAAATTTTTTCTAATTTGGGGTCGACGAATGTGAATCTGACAACAAAATTTTTCTAATTTCACCCCCTGAGGGGTGAGGGGTGGTTTTCGTGAAAATTGGTATATTGGGGTTTTTGGGGTTGCTTGCCCCTAAGGGGCGGGGGTAGTTTTCGTGAAAATTCGTATATCGTTTTAAAGAAATACAAAACTCGATTCTATATGCATATTTACAAGAAAAAAATTCTTAGATATAAATCAGGAAAAAACAAATATTTGTTTAAAACACAAAAAAACAACTTTATTTATCCAAATAAAATAACATTAAATTAAAAAAAAATAAAAAAAAAATATTTAATAAAACGAAAACTTAAAATGGTGTATACGTATCTAAAATTACGAATATTTTTATAAAAGTGTGTGGTGGGGTTAAATCCACCCATACGGAATTTTGAAACCGCTAAAAAAAATAAACGTGTAGTATAGGGGTCAATCAAAAATTGTCAATATATTTTCTATGCGTTTACCTACAGTTATTAAAGAGGACAATGTTAAAACAAAAAATATTGCGAAGCAGTATAGGTTTTAAATATGTCATGGGTGGTTTTAACCCCACCACACACGCGCCGGGTTAAGGACTCGACTATATTCGTCCAAAACTTTCGAAATACATTGACAGTTCTTCTGCCTAAAGCACCAACATTGATTTTGTCGCACAGTGTTATCTGTGTTTGGAGATCAAAACATAACTAAGAAAATCTGGATTTTGTTTTATTATTGCTTTAATAACAATTGACATTGACAACGAATCATTGTAAAAACAGACACAGACAAATTGCCTTACAAATTGCCTTTTAAGATATTAAAAGTAAAAACTACGTTTTAGTTATGAATAATATTAATTTAAAAAAATAATTTTTACACCAAAACTTTTCCCAGTCTGCAGAACCTCGTCAAAATAACGTCATAATCTGGTGACTTATCTCCAGATATGACGTGACTATATAACGACAATATGACGTGAAAATGACCTAATGTCACAGACCGATGACGTGATATATCTGACGTCATTTTTACGTCATTATTATGACGTGAATTTCACGTCTTAAAATATTTTTTATTTACCCAGAAAACCACTAAATATTATTGTGTAAATGTATATATTGACCACACTATGATAACAATGTTACATGATCTAATATAGATAAATATAAATTCTACAGAGATATCACTTGGTATGGAAGCAGGAACCAAACTTCTTGACTATTTTAAAATGGGTTTTACTTCTTTTACCTCTTCGCTTAATTTTCGCACTTCTTTATAGATATCCCCTAAACCTAAAATAATAAAAAAATTATTATGTTATAACTGTCTAATTAAATTAATATAGTGTAAAATACCCATAAAAATAGGCCCTAGAACGACAATAAACCATTACAATAAAAAATAATGTTATAAGTTATTTCAATATTTAGGGTGTCCCCAGTTCCCAACTATCATAGTCATAGTTCTACTAGGTACTTACCCACGAAAATATAAGGAAAATCCTCGGAAAAACCAAAAACAAACAAAAGAAAAACTCAAAACAATCACGTAGAGCTAGCGTCCGTGTTGCTGACAAGATTCAAGATGGACGTGTTCTGCGCGCGCAGCCAAAAATAAGAGCGCGAAATTTAAACTATACATAGTCGAAATTAATTTTGACACATAAGAAAAAAAATATGCATACACAAATTGTAGTTTAGCTAGCTAAGTAAAATATAAAAAAAAAGTGTAAGTACCATATGCGTTTGAGTAAAGGGAGTTACTTAAAAAATAAACGATATTTTATTTTTGATGATAGATTTTTTTTTACTTACCATACCATAATAACTAAGAAAATGCTTTCCGAGTACTACCTATTGCAGACTATACGACTCGTTGGGGTTAGTTATAGTTTTTTAATAAAAATAATAAAAGTATAATATATTATATCACCAAGAAAAGTCGGCAATATGACGTGATTAAATGACGTCAGAAATTCTTCAATTAACTGACGTCAAAATGCGGCGATCATTGGTCGACTGACGTCTATTGACCAGTAATCACCAGATTTTGACGTCATTTTGACGTGCCTCTGCGGACTGGGTTTTCACTTTAAAGTAAAAGTATTATCCCTTACTTTCTTATTTTAATGTTTTTTTAATAAAATTATTATTATTTTCCTTAATAGTGTTGAAAAATATCAATGTTTTAAAGGAATTCTTTTTAAAATAACCAGTTTTTTATTTAAATTATTTACAAGTTTACAAAGGAAACAGTTTTCAAATTACAATAAAAAAAATTATTTTTGCAATACCTTATAAATTTAAAAAATATCTTTTTGAATTAACAAAATACACTGTTGGGGCAAAAACATATTGGTTTTCTTTTTAATCATATGACTTTTGTTATTTTTTTACCTTTATTAATTTTTAGTTTTTTTAATTTTAAGTTAGCTTTTTAGTATTTAAATTAGCTAAAGAATTCCGTAAAGTATTTTAGGCTTTCTACTGTATTGAATAAATTTTAATTTTGTCCCAAATATTTCAGAAATTCTATGATTATAATCCATAAATAATTCAGGTAAACAAAATTCAATATTTGTGACCAAAAATAGCTACGACAAAAACATGTGCGCAGTATTTTCAAAACAGGTATCCTGAAAATTTCAACTGAATATCCTGTAGAACAGTTTCCTGTTAGCTTGGATACAAACCAGTTTTCACTAAAAATGTAAAATCCATACTTTTGTTCAGCTCTTCACATCTAGAGGTCACCATGTGGTGCATTTAGAAATATTTTTCTTTGAATTGAAAATTTTAATAAACACAGTTTAAAAACAATTATTAACCATTATTTAAATTCCTAATTTTGTATATTTTGTCAAAAACTGTCGCGAAAAGTTTTTGAAATGTATCCTTATTTTAATTTCAACAAAGGTTTTCTATAAAGTTTCATGTTTAGTTCTACCACACTACCACAGATAGCGCCTGGATCTCTGTAGAACAATGTTTATTAAATATACCCCAAGCTTGAAAGATATATTGTCTATAGTTCGTTCATTAAAACTTGCCACATAAAAAATTCAAATCTGATATGCCGCCGTCAGCTGTGTTTATGAAAATTAGCGGCGTTCCAAATTATAAACAATGTAACAGTTTAATTTCGGTTTATTGCACTAAAAAACATGGTTTTTAACCTGTGAATAATCATTTTTTGGCTAATAGTATGGTCTAGAAGATTAAAACCAAATTTTATTATCTTAATTATAACATACTAGTATGGCTTGAAGTTTAAATGACGTCATAGTTAGTTCACTATTATACCAAAATCTTTTTCGAGGCTAAAAAGTTGATTGAGTTGTTTATTTTGCGATATTTGAAATTGAGAGCCAAAAATGAGGTCTACAAGGAAAAAATTAGGCTTGTCCTAACTTTGCAAGAAAATTTTTGCAAGCTTATAAATTACTTACTTTTATTTGACTCTTTTATTATAGGTACCTACATTATCCACGAATGACTTGACGAATGATATATGACGATTATTTAAAATAGAAAACGCTGCTATGCGACAAATGGAGTTACTGCTTTCTAGCGTAGTAGGGCTGAGTAGTTCTAAAAATATGGATAATATTTTGGTAGAACAATGGAAAAGTACCTTAGTAATACTTTTAGTGCTTTTAAGATACTACGTGCCTCTACTGCTTTAAGGCCTATCCAGAGGCTCGCATAAGAAGCATAGTACGTAAGAATGCGATGCCGTGATTGGCTTACTAGATGCATGACGACACATTAGGGAACGTTCAAGTATTACGTAACGCAAATTTTGATCATTTTAGAAAAAAGGATTCTTTGAGGTAATGGCATATGAAATTAGGCCAAATGCTTCGCACTCTTGAATACGTCGAAAGGCGCCTTCTCTTAACATGAAAATATAATTCACTTGCCGAGATCTTTCTAATTCTTTAACTTTTTCTTTGATCTTGTGTAAAATGCAAGTGGTCTTGTCTCAAAAGAAAAATTCTTGGGCCAGAGCATTAAAAATTATTTAATTTTTAACAATCTTAAAACAAGATAAATGGTTTTTTCTCAAATCCTCCAGGTCCAAAAGAATTTTAAAAATATTTCAAAAGCGACACTTTTCTTGGGACAAAATAAATACTTTTGTTTGAAGATACACATCTTTTAAGCTAAAAGAATTACTATCAAGAGTGTTGACTACTTGAACCAAGAACGTCATTTTTTTCAGTGTATGTCATATTATTACATACTATGTCATTGTCATCACAACTGTTGGGCATAATTTTTAATTGTATTACAACCTTTTTTGACCAACTCGTCTTCCATATGCATGCATGCATTGCATATTTCGCATATATTTGAAATAAGTATGCATAATTTCATGAAAATGTAATGTAATAAAAAACGTAAGATATTATAACGACCTGTTTAAGTGAAAACAACCGTAGAAAAGAAAAAATATGATGCTTTTAAAGTAATTTATAAAACAGTTCTTAAGTTTTCTCAAGTAGTTTTACGTTGCAAATTGCAGTATATAATTCTGGGGAAACTTTAGAAGCGCTTACTTTGACCCATAAATTATCCGAAAAGGGTGGTAATTTATACATTTGAATATATTTTAATTACATGGAATACTTTGCAGGGCGATTAACGGTGCACATAGGAGTATTTGACGATTTTAGCTGGCCAAAATTATTTATGTCTTTTTATTGGCGGAAAACCTTACCATATGGCAAGAAATTGTAAAATATATGCATTTTGTACAAACCCAAGCCAATGGCGTTCAATATAGGGGAAAGATGGGTACTTTAAGGATTACATTTTTTTCATTCAATAGGAGTTGAGGAAATAAAAATTATATTATTTTTCAAACTTTATTATGGTAAATAACATATATATATTTTGATATTTAATTAGATTCTACTTCGTCATTGTCAGAATATTCTTCATTTTCACTGTTTTCAGTGTCGGAATCTTGGACTTCTCCAGGAAGCAGCATTTCCACAGCTTCTTTTGAAAAAGGCTTTGTAAGTTTGTGTTTCTTTTTCCCAAGGCTGGACAACAGAGGGTCGGATGTTAAAAATAACCTATTGATGATATCTTGGTTACAATCTTTTCTAGAAAATTTTCTAGCATAGCTAAGTCTGTACTCCCGGAAATGTTTGTTTCTGGCTTCGGCAGCCTCTTCTGACAATTGTCCAATTGGCAAAAGCGCATTCTCTACTATATCAGGACCGTGTACTAAAACTTTATGCAGAGTTGGAGTCATTGGACACCAGGGGTATAGTTCAACATAAAGTTTTGCCGTATCCAAAGTATACTGTCTGAACTTTTCTACATCAATCTTGTGGCCACTGGAAATTACTTGTAGGATAATTTTTATTCTAGCAATCAAACTTACGTCAACTCCAGTGATAGCTGCAGATGTTTCCGGGTCGTTGAAGAATCTCCTGCTTGTGTTGCCGTTATTGGTGTTCCCAAATCCAGCCTTAGGTATGTCGACAAGAATGCCCATTTCGCTCTTGAATTCATCTTGAATTTTCTTCTTTCTATCTGAGATGAGTCTCTTCTCATCTTCATTTAGCTTTTTCTGCCATTTTTTCAAAGGCAATTTATATGATAGGTGAAGGAGACTTTCAAAACACCGTATTCTAGCATGCAGAATTGACAGTCCAAATTTGTAGGTGCTTTGCTTGTCAACACATTCTCTGTCCAAATCATTAAATTGCTTCGATGTTGCTCCACAAATATAACATCGCATTGTCGATGTAGTGCGTTACAGACTTTTCCACCCACCATGGTTAACATCATTACATGTTCTACTGCTATATCTTGAAGTTTAGTTGGTTTTAGATCTGCAATTTTGTTTTCCATGTAAGCAATTTCTTCAGCTATTACATCAGCAGTTTCGAATTGGCCTGCAAAACCTTGGAGATGATGGTGTAGAGTTTTGCCAGATAACCTTTTTATTTACTCCACAAGTTAGCTGTAGTGGAACCATTGAGCATTGAAATATACTGGCATCAGAATGAGTGTCATCCTCAAACTTTTGATTAAACTGTGTCTGCTGGGAGCCATCAAAACCCCTATTCGTATATAGTTTCATATTTTTACGCTCACTTTCCGTTAAAGTCTTGATAACTTCTTCTAAAAACAATAGCAATCTTTCGGCAGTATGGTTTAACAGACTTTGTAAGTCTACTTCAGCTAAACTTTCTGTGACTGTGAACGAATCAGAATCAGGATAGCATGTTTTTTTTTCTTTAGCCAAAATACTGTAGCAGGGCCATTTCTTCTTATCGCTTGTACGAACGATTTCATATTGAGATTTTGTTAGACCTGCGTCAGCAAATATTGAAAGAGCCTGTAACGGTGTCAATGATTTTTTTGTAGGTTCAAGGCTGCTGCGGTAGGCTTTTTTATACTTTCCCGCTCTTTTAGGAGATGATTGAAGATCTTTCAGGACGGTTGCAGCACTTCTTTTGCCACTTGTTGTTAAACAAGTTTCAGCTGCAAAAACAATAGCTTCTGGTTCCACATCTTTCCTGAGCTGTTCTGTTTTTCTCCTCTTTGATCGTTCACTTGAATCGACAAAACTTTTTCTTGGTCGTCCTGCTGATGATGGAGTGGATAGGGTGGCCGGTATCGGTATTTGGAAACTCCCTTGCAGCCAAGTGCCGTGCTTCTTAATAAATTTTTCATGAGTTCTTGATGAAGACGACCACATATTTCTAAGAGCAGCTTTCAACCTCGACATTTGACGCTTGTATACTTGTTTCAGTTCTTCGGTGTATTGATTTCTTGATAACAAATGTTGATCGGCTAAGTCCATTTTTTCGTCGAAATTCGGAGCCTGCTGCTGCTGAATACTGTTGTAGAAGTCCAAACGAGAGATTGTTTGCATTCCTGATGACCCAGCTAGAAAAAAGAAATTTAGTTGAAAAATCCACCTTTGGACCTTGATGTATTTAGAACATGATTGGAATTTAGGTGGCAGTAATGGGCAGGTGAAATTAAGATTTTTAAATAGCTAGTGGTATAAGCTCACAGAAAAACTCAAAAAAATAACTGGGTCTCAATAGGCACTGTAACTTTTTCACTTTTAAAGTCAAAATTTAGTTTAAAATTCGTTAAAAAAATGCTAAGTTTCATGGGACATAACTTCTGTGGTGATTAATATTTCAAAGCGGTAGTAAGAGTAAATAATGTACATACCTGTCATAGATTCATCCATGGTATAACACTATAAAACTTCTGTTGTAAACAATTGTACACAGCTTCAAAGAACACCACTAAAATCGTTCGTGAATAAAATGAACCACACAGTTATAAATCAGATATTTAACTAACCTGTATAGTTCAAAATTCTGCTTTTATAACCAAATCATTAATTGCTCATTAAGCGACCATTATCGAGGATTAATGAGGGTAGGTAATTAAGGGGGTACGGCCACTTCTAAGAATTCGAATTTTGGCCAGCTAAAATCATTAAATACTCCTTAGTGCACCGTGTGTATTTCGAATTTTTGGGGTTGGAAATTCAGTTATGGCTTGTGCCCTACTAGGGTCATTTTTAATCCCCCTGATCAGTTAAAAAATATCATAAAAATTAAGTTTGCAAAATGAACATTTCTTTAATTTTATGGTTAAGCCAGCTTCCTTTAATCTTTTAAGCAATATTTCTACGTGGAACAAAAGCGATTCAAAATTTGGTGAATGCACCAGCAAGTCATCCATGTATGGTTTTACAAAGGACATGGTACATACCTTATGGGAAATGGCCCTCGGTTAAATTGCTTCAAATTTTAGTATGTTATAGAGCAGGACCTCCTGAAAAAAGTCTCCATGGGCACAAAAAAAATTATGGTGCCGTTTGGTCGCTATGGTCATTTAAAGACCATACAATCTAGATGATTATATAGGTACTTAAATCGTTGTTTATCGGTGTGTATGTGTGTTTTTATAATTTTAAATGAGTGGTTTATAGCTTATATAATATTTAAAGGCAAGTTAGTGTATGTGGGTATCTTTTATTTACTATTTTTAGGTGTATATGGGAAGTGTCGGTGCACCCAGGTGTATGTATGTGGATTTGTGAGGGTTTTAATGGATGTGTGTAGTATTTATTTTCTATATGTTAATAGTTATGTGCATTTTTATTAATTTTTGTGGGTTTGTATGGGTTGTTTTGGGTATTTATGGGTATTTATGAGTTTTTATTAGTTTTAATGGATTTATTTAGTATTTATCGATGCGAATGGGTAGCTATGGTCATAGGTAGGTATGTATCGGTATGTATGTATTATTTATGGATTTTTTTTTACTGGGTTTTATAGGTTTGTATAGTATATATGGATGTGCAAAGGTAGTGTGAGTGTGTATGTTTATTTATGGGTTTTTCGGTGTATTGATTTCTTGATAACAAATGTTGATCGGCTAAGTCCATTTTTTCGTCGAAATTCGGAGCCTGCTGCTGCTGAATACTGTTGTAGAAGTCCAAACGAGAGATTGTTTGCATTCCTGATGACCCAGCTAGAAAAAAGAAATTTAGTTGAAAAATCCACCTTTGGACCTTGATGTATTTAGAACATGATTGGAATTTAGGTGGCAGTAATGGGCAGGTGAAATTAAGATTTTTAAATAGCTAGTGGTATAAGCTCACAGAAAAACTCAAAAAAATAACTGGGTCTCAATAGGCACTGTAACTTTTTCACTTTTAAAGTCAAAATTTAGTTTAAAATTCGTTAAAAAAATGCTAAGTTTCATGGGACATAACTTCTGTGGTGATTAATATTTCAAAACGGTAGTAAGAGTAAATAATGTACATACCTGTCATAGATTCATCCATGGTATAACACTATAAAACTTCTGTTGTAAACAATTGTACACAGCTTCAAAGAACACCACTAAAATCGTTCGTGAATAAAATGAACCACACAGTTATAAATCAGATATTTAACTAACCTGTATAGTTCAAAATTCTGCTTTTATAACCAAATCATTAATTGCTCATTAAGCGACCATTATCGAGGATTAATGAGGGTAGGTAATTAAGGGGGTACGGCCACTTCTAAGAATTCGAATTTTGGCCAGCTAAAATCATTAAATACTCCTTAGTGCGGTGTCTATGGTTTCCTGTCCAAATTGCGGATATAAATAACTTATTATTCGCAGTGAGAATTTAAAATGATTTCCCTATTCATTGCAAATAATCACAAACCACGCCTTTTTAATTAAAGTAATTAAATATACAAAAATAAGATTAAGACAGCATAAGTGGCAATCTTTGATTTCTTAAAACTATGATTTTTTTTTCTACGTCTATTTTCTCTGTGTATTATCCATTGTGAATATATTGCAGAATAAAATGCAATACATATCTTCAAGGTTTGTTTTGTATCGGGATGCTTTGGAAAGAGCACATGTGCATGTGAATTTATGTTCTGTATCTTGAAAGATAGCTATACCATTTTTTTTAGTAGGTTATAAATTTCTGTAAAAAAACGGGATGAGATGAATATTTGTGAACCGTAGCTAAAAAAGTATATTGCTTATCAATATAAAGAAGTGCACTGAAATATTCCCAACTTTTAAAACATATTTGGTTTTACGACGTCAAAATGCAATGCCATAAATATTCTTTGGTCCAAGGACGAGAAATTACACTGAGAATTCATTACCGTAGTAAATACTGAACGTTTTTGCATATCGTCGGCTTAAAGTGTTAACCTGCTAACTCCTTTTGACCAAACTTTAATAATTTGGATTGATTTTTATTGAATTAAAAAGGAGTTGGCAGGTTTTCTACCTTTGAAAAAAATCTCCATCAAGGAGTTGGCAGGTTTTAGGTAAAGTTTGGCTGCGTTTAATGAAAACAGCAAAACTAATCAAAAGTCATTAAATGATAAGTTTTGCTAGCAAACAGCTAAACGGCTAATATCTGTCACTTGTCACAATTACCATTTAAGGTTAGAAATACACACAAAAAGTAAATTTCCGCGTTTTTATAAAATCAATCACAACTAATCATCTCAAAACATTGATGAGGAATGATTCAGCGATATCTGTCAATCGAAACTGATCATAGCGTTCAGTAGTGATTTGACAGCTTTCGATGAGTTTTGCTGTTTCCACTGAACGCAGCCATTGGCTTTTTACCTTTACCTTTATATTTTTGTAACACAAAACGTAAAAATATACCTACTTACTTTTAAGATAGTGTAGTAAAATAACCACCATTAAACAGCCTTAAAACTTGATTTTTACGACAACACCACTTTTTATTGACGTTTCTCCACACAAAATGGTTGGAAGTGGCGGAGTTGAAGCGGAGTTGAAGCGCGAGGAGTATACTCCTCGCGCTTCAACCGCTAGTTCGAAAAGCTGCTAACTCCGCCACCATTTTGTGTGGAGAAATGTCAATAAAAAGTGGTGTTGTCGTAAAAATCAAGTTTTAAGGCTGTTTACCTGCTTATAAGCAGGTAAACGCTTCATGAAAAAGTTAAATTTGAGAAAAGGTTAGGGTTACCTATTTTTTGCAGATGGTGTAACTAAGCGCACTCTTTTGGACGGTATCAAAAACGAGGAGTATACTCCTCGCGCTTCAACCGCTAGTTCGAAAAGCTGCTAACTCCGC
The DNA here is from genome assembly GCA_958510825.1 of Brachypterus glaber. Taxonomy (NCBI): domain Eukaryota; kingdom Metazoa; phylum Arthropoda; class Insecta; order Coleoptera; family Kateretidae; genus Brachypterus; species Brachypterus glaber. The sequence continues at coordinate 15,657,331 of OY294044.1, read as the reverse complement.
CACTTCCGACCATTTTGTGTGGAGAAACGTCAATAAAAAGTGGTGTTGTCGTAAAAATAAAGTTTTAAGGCTGTTTACCTGCTTATAAGCAGGTAAACGCTTCATAAAAAAGTTAAATTTGAGAAAAGGTTAGGGTTACCTATTTTTTGCAGATGGTGTAACTAAGCGCACTCTTTTGGACGGTATCAAAAACGATAACTCATCCAAAAGTGGAGTTAGCAGGTTAACGCTTTAAGCCGACGATATATGAAAGTTTAGTAAACATTCACTGAAAGTTAAAGTTACCAGAACTTAAACAACGTTAAATACGCAGAAAAAAAGGTTATCTTGGCAGAAGATAATAAATTATCTTGGATTTATATTATCTTAAATCCAGGTAATAATCTTCTTTTAAGATCATGTATCCTCGGTTTAAGATTATCTGTGACTTTGGTTTCCTTTAATTATTCTCTTGGTAGAAAAATCCTTGTGTCAAGGGTTTTTTCCTTAAATGCATGACATTTAAAATAGTAACAGAGAATCAAGAGTTATTATCTTGACTCAAAGCCCCTGTTGTCTTACGGTAAAGAGTTTACTAATAAAAACACCCTTAAAATTTTCTAAAACTAATAAGTTTAAAGCTTGGTTTTGATATGTGGTCTTTAAAAAAAAAAACAACTTCAAAATGTGCATCATAAGTTGAGAATAAATATGCGGTAGATATTTATTCTCAACTTATGTTGCACATTTTGAAGTTGTTTTTTTTTTTAATCTGGAAAACTTATTCTTTTTGACATAACGTTCTTTAGTCTTATTGTCGCACAAAAATAGAAATAAAAATCTAAAATACACAATTTTAACCCCAACTGGAAAATTCACAATAAACAAGGACCTTTTTGGTCAGAAGTCTACATTTTATGACTTTAATTAATTTAATTTTTACTTTTTATTTGACACAAAAATGTTATCTATCTTGGCTTATGTGCAAGTTTAAATATAAGCGTATGAAATAAAATGCGAAACAAGAATTGCGGAACGATGCTATATATTTTCTTTTTATGCGAGAATTTTACACATAAAATTTTGGACATTTTCGATAAGATGGTTAGGGTGCTTCTTAAATGCAAAAATTTAATTTTATGTTTTTCTTTAAAAAAAATGCTTCAGACCAAATTTTGCCAAAATAGAACTAATCTAAAGATACCTACCAGCAAAATTATTGATTTTTTTTATTATATATGCATTTTAGAAAAAAAAACTATTTTTTTTTTGCTGGTAGCGACTAGTAATGGTTGGCAAAATTTATCCCGAAGCATTCTTTTATAGGGAAAAATAAAATGAGGGGGTGGCTCATTAATATTTCAAATTTTTGCATTTTAAGAAGCACTCTAGTAGCGGTGCAATAACACTAGGCAACACGGTTTCTTGCCCAGATTGGAGTCGTATGTTTTTTAACTTTGGATCGCTGAGACTGAATCTGGCTTCAGGTTTCTGAGAAAAAGGAAATAAAAGTGGTAAAAAATCATTATTTTAACCCTGTTTTGTTCTAAAATCATGGGAGATAAAAATATTCAGAGGTCAAATTTGGATTCGGCGACTCAATATTAGTTAAAAAATACCCAACTTAGAAAATGGAAACTTTAAATTCATAGGTAGAATAAATATGAACATTATCGAAAAAAATATTTAAAAAAAATGGATCCTGTGACAAAACTAAGTAGGGATGGCGAGTACGGAGAGGAGTGCATAAGGGGAGAAGCTTAACGTCACATACTCATGCTAAAAATCGTCAAAAATCATTACTGGGGGTCAAAAATGAACTAAAAATATATTACATAATACGGTTCTTATGTAATAAAGTAATATTTTTATGGTGTAGAATATTTTTTTTATAAATTATTTTTAAATTGGTACAATTTCCTGTACTAAAATTTAAAAAATAATAAAAACTTATTATTCCATCAATCTATTTTCTAATCATCTTACAGAGTGATATTGGTAGACTGACAGTTTCGGGCTGCTGGCCCTCTGCAGAGTTGACTCTTGGTACTGAAGAGGGCTAGCAGCCCGAAACTGTCAGTCTACCAATATCACTCTGTACGATGATTAGAAAATAGATTGATGGAATAATAAATTAATATTTTTATTATTTTGTTTAAAATTAAAAATTTCTGTCCTTAATAAAAAACTTATCTATACCTATGACGTGTATTTTTCGATAAAAGTAATTACTAATATACTATTATGCATTGTAAATAAAAATAATATTTTTAAAACTAATGTTATGAACATTTGAAAAAAAATGTATATCGATATCCAAACTATAAGTTTAACAATTTTTTGAATGGAGAAAATGCGGATCCAGTGGACTTTTGTCTTCTCGTGCCCAGATTTTATCTCCGCAGCATAAAAACCAACCAAGTCCGTTTTTTTTTTAATCGCTTCTCAAATCCAGGAGTACCTTTCCCTGAAGTTTTTTTAAAATCATTCTCGTGTTATCGTGGTCACATTTTCTATTAACGCTGAACTTTTCTTTGTTAAAGTACTTTTTAGTTTTAAAAAATGTATACTTATGTATACTAAGGCAAAATACCGATTCTAGAAAAACTAAGTGGAGTTTAGGAGTTTAGAATGGTTTTCAACTTTCCGCAAAATTTGCTAATAAAAGATTACATAGCCGTAATTCCAACCCAGAAAACCAAAATAGCTCGAAACTAGTGCACTAAATGCGAGCTATTTTTATGGTCTAGAAACATCCTTAAAATGTCCCCAAATGCACACTAGCCTAATAATATAGCTCGAATTTTTATTCCTAGGTTTTGATCCATTTAGAAACCTAAAATGGGATGCTATTTCCTTCATATAATAGATCAAAAATATCGACCTAAATTAGCTCCTGAATAGCAGGCTATTGATAATCCAAATAAGGTTGAAAATAGCATGCTATTTATGACCTAAATTAGCTCGAAAACATCATGCCATTTTCGACCTACGTTAGCAGTATATTTTTTATCTAATTTTTTAACAGGTGATATATTTAAAAAAAGGTTTTTATTTTTAAACAAAAGGATCAAAATATGTATAATATATTTGTTTCTGGTTCAGACTTGTATCACAACAATTTTTTGTTGAAAATTTAAATTTTCACATTTATGTTCTTCCGCACTGCCATTACTTTCGCTTTCACTCTTATTTACACAAATTTTTAATATCATTTTAAATCTTATTTTCACTATTATTCACTATTTTACTACTTCTGCTTTCACCAAAACAGCTCTCTTCTACCACTCCTGTATTCAAAAACTTCACTGCATTCACTAAGGTCACTTTTACTCTTGTTCTGTACTTCTGTACTAAATAATCAATATTTCTTCATTTTTCGACGATTTTTGAAAGACCTGAAAAGAATTTACAATTCGTAAATTTGCAAAGCGGCGTGCATCCATCCGTCTGTTAAGAAAAAAGTAGCAAAATAAATACAATTTTGAAATATTTGTTTGCATTTAGTGCGAAAAATAGAAGCATTATTAGCGAGATAAATTGAGACGATATAAGCAGTATATTTTGGAACTAAAATAGTTCATTATAGCAGGTTCTCAATTAAACCAATATAGACTATATATTTTCGACATAAAGTTGATCATTATTAGGTCGTCCTAAATTTTATCAAATAAAGGCGTATATTATCGACCTAAAATAGTTTATTAATTTACCGTCTAAAACTAGAAAGCATTTAGTATTAAAAATGGAACTTATAATAAAAAAGACCTTAAACTAACATAAAATAGCATACATATTTCGATATATTTATGAGTTTAGCCGTAAAATTATAGTGTCCATTTTTCATTTAATTTTTAAGAAATATATTGATCGTCTCAATAATTTCTTCCATTTTTCTTGCTATATGAAAGCAAGTTTAGGATGCTATATACTATACTCTCAAGCTGGTTTTCTGGGCAACGACCTCTCTCTTCCACACAAAGAAACAATCTAGGAAAATTTTTTTGCTTGCACCGATAGGTGCACACGTGCTAATTCTTATTAAATTTATCAGGAAAAAAAGAAAAATAATATTGAAATAATATTATTTTTTCTTAAATAGATATAGATAATAATTTTCTTATAGGTAATTTTCGTAAAGAAAAGTATCTTACATTATCCCATAATATAAACACCAATTTTATTACCAAGGTAATTTTTCTCCGTGTTTTTTTTTTCTCCGTGTATATAGTGCGTTATTTATTAGGTTAACATTCGTTTTACGTTATATTCCATTTTCAACCTTAAATAAAAGCGAAACTTATATTTTAACCTGTTGCGTACGCCATTGGACAATATCGTCGGCTTACAAGTAAAAGGCACTAAGTCACTTTTTTGCAAAAATGGGATTTTTAGGGCACTGTAATTAATGTTTGATGATCTATGTACAGGTAAACCGAACTAACTTCTAGGTGGTCTGTCAAGAGAGTTACCCACTATACAAAACGCACCAGTTTGATTTTGAATAAAATTTTATCTGGCAATAGGCACTAAGTCACTTAGTGCACTTAGTGCGTTTTACTTGTAGATTATTTCAAATGTTTCTGCACTAAGCGACTTAGTGTTTGTTTGGCGAAACGTGCATTTTTGTAACAATTATTACAAAAATTAAAAAACAACAGCGAAAGTTAAATTTGTCAATATCTCAAAACCATGTTTTTGGACTTAGTGCTCTTTACTTGTAAGCCGACGATATCATCCTGCTTACAGTTGTGCCTGCACACGTATCGACCCTCCACTGACGCTAGCTAGTGACGTAAGAGTAACCTTCGTTGGGCGTTGTGTAGAACTGGTCCAGAATACACAGATCATTAAATAAACCCTTTTTATATCGTAGCAAGCTGTTATCTGGTTTTCCGCACGAATTTTTCTAATATTTATTTGCGAAAATAAATAAATAATTCTGAAGTTGTTAAGTTGGAAAATCACGTTGCGTATCTGATAGTGCTTCTCTTTGTATAATAAATCTGTACAAAAAGTTAGAATTTTCGCTTTTCGCACGAGTGTGAAAAGTTAATTAGTGGACGTTGATTGGTTGATGGATATTGAAAATGATGCCATTTGAACTCCAACCTCAAAGCTGATGTCAAAAATACAAATGTTATCACTCAATGCAAAATGTCGTTTGTCAAAATTTTTCTTTTATGTTCTAAGTTGTGGGAAAAATATTAGGTTTATTTATGTTTAACCTAAATAAAATGACATTAAACTTCACACTTCACGCATTGTAAAGTTTAATTTCTAATGTCACTCTATTCAGAGACCCTACTGATTTGTGGCGTTTTAATAATTTAGAACCAAAATAAAGAAAAGTACCTTTCGCACTTTTTTGAGTGGCTATATTTTTATTAAGAAACTAGATGAAACGATGCAAGCACCCTGTCAAAACATCGGCACTATTGGGAAAACTAATAACATGCTATTAGAACAGGGTAGCATAACATAATTACAATTTTACTACTACTCCTCACTGCACAAACTAACTTGTATAATATTTATATTAAACTTTAGCTTTTCTTGTACACTTAATATATATTTAAAATTAATAATAAAAATATGTTTTTACTTGGATGCAAGTTGAACTTATTAATTAAAATTTTTGATTGATTTTAAAAACAAATGAATGGAAGCTTAAAATTTGTACACTAGAGCCATCTAGTTTGCAAATTTCAAACTAGGTGTTTCCTTGAATTTAAAATTCTGTATCTTTAAAACATTATATTCTAGCATAAAACTGTATATAACATTTTTTATAGGGCTTAAAAAGAGCTTTTATTTAAAATATAATTTTTTGAAAACTTTCCCCCAATCGTTTACCCCCAAAATCTAATCAGCTCTTCGAAATACGATAAGAAACAATACGCAAAAAACCGTCGATATCTCTTGTAGAAATGGAGTTAGAGAGTTAGAGAGTTTACACCCAGACAGACAGACAGACAGACGGACGCAAAATTTTTTTTTTACTGATGGTCTAAAACGCCGAGAAATGTGAAAAAAACGTGGTCAAAGATTTTGACTTTTCGGCGAAGATTTCAATACATCGGCACTCTTAGTAGCACTAAGTTCCGATGTAATGGCGATTTCTCCCGTTACATTAGACAGGGACAAAAGTTCTACCCAAAAAGGATAGAAGACATACATACACGCCCACTTCCACCCAACCAAACAAATTCTGTATTTGTTCTTTGTTGAACAAATACAATATTTACTTCGCCGGGCGAAAAGTGTAACTATAATTTTTATTAAAGAAATTACTGGCGCCATCTAAATTTTAGTAGAATTATCTTATTCTACAGATTCACATTACCTATGTTCGTTCAGCTCAGTGCTACACTTTCCGGCCAACCAAATAAATACTGTATTTGTTGTATGAAAAACAAATACAGTATTTATTTGGTTGGCTGGAAAGTGTTGCACAAATGAGATAGAGATAGGGTAGACGTCTTTTGTTTCATAATTCCAGTTGTAGAGAGCTCCATTACAATCGTATAAACAATAGTGTATGATACACGGACGATAACTTTTTATGCAGATTAGTTGCTAACCCTGTTCTTCGGACATTTTGGTTTGAAAACATTAGTTTTAGTATTTTTCGTTTTTTTTTAGACCTAAAGGATTAAGAAAGATTAAATAGGATCCTAGGATAACATTTTAATTTAATTTTAATTTTAAAAGGATATTATTATCATAAACATAAACGGAGACATTTACTTTTTGAATGAATCAAATTTTTTTCAAATAAAAGAAACAAAATAATTTTTTATGAATTATAATTATGCAATAATCGTATTATACATTTTTTTTCGTTGCAAAATAATATATGTAATATAGGGTTAATATTTCTTGCCAGATTTGTACCCAACCTTTTTTGTTAATTTGATATAAAAGCATTCCCGGTTCGAGGTTTGCTTCGAAATAAACTCTAAAATGCATTAGGACAGGTTTTGTAGGAACTGTTTACTTAGCAAATATTAGATGTGCTGACGAGTGTTGAAGTGATGAAATTTAAAGGTGTATATATTTGTGTTATACATGGCCTTATCTATTTCCAAACGTTGTATCTGAAAAACGAAACACTAAAAATTATATTTTTTTATATAATTACTAGGGTAATATTTTAATAATTGACTACTTTCTACAGGGTGTCTCAACGAAGCCGACTCGTTCGATATATAGTAAACTATCGACTTTGGAGAAAAACTTTAAAAGGAAAAGTTGTATGGTTTTAAACAAGGCACATTTTAAACATATTTAAAATCATACAGGATGGTCTTAGGGTGGGTAACATCTGATTTAATTTTTTTAAATGGAATTGTATATTTTTTAATATGCCATCTTTTTTCATATAAAAATGCCTTTATTTTAATATTATATTGTATGGGTCTATTATTTATAGTTGTTGAGATATATATATTTTTTTCTTTGAGAAAAAATACATTTTTAGTGATGAGATAAAACTTTCTCCAGCTTATTTATTTTTTGTCAAAAATTAATAAAATTTCTAAAAAACTATAAACAATAGACCCATGTAATAGTATCAAAATTAAGGAATTTTAATGAGAAATAAGTTGGAGTATTAAAAAATATAACCCTAAGAAGACCATCCTGTATATTTTTAAATATTTTTAAAATGTGCCTTGTTTAAAACCATACAACTTTTCCCTTTAAAGTTTTTCTCTAAAGTGGATAGTTTACTATATATCGACCGAGTCGGCTTTGTTGAGACACCCTGTATAAATAAGAAATAATCCATCCAATAAATCCAAACTAAAATTTGGCATATAAATGATCTACGTCCCGGGACGTCCACTCCAGAAATTTGACATTTCGGACAAAAATATTGTTTTTTCCTCTGTGAGAAAAATGTTTTAAAAAGTTTTAATGCCAAATTATATTTTGGATATACAGTTATACTCGTACTAAAATTTGGTATATAAATGTTTTAAAAAGTTTTAATGCCAAATTATATTTTGGATATACAGTTATACTCGTACTAAAATTTGGTATATAAATAATCTACGTCCCGGGACGTCCGCTCGAGAAAATTAACATTGTCGATAAAATTATTGGTTTTTCCACTGGAAGAAAATTGTTTTAAAAAGTTTTAGGGGAAATTAATATTTTTGTATAAAGTTATACGTAAAGTAACATTTTCAATAAAAATGATCTACGTCTCGGGACGCCCACTCCAAAAATTTAACATTTTGGGCAAAAGTATTGTTTTTTCTCTGTAAGAAAATTGTTTTAAGAAGTTTTCGGGGAAAATTATTATTTTTGTATACAAACATACTTAAACTAAAATTTGGTATATAAATGATCTATGTCCCGGGATATTCACTCCAGAAATTTGACATTTCGTAGTTATACTTAAACTGAAATTTGGCATACAAATGATTCACGTCCCGAGACGTCCGCTTTAAAAATTTAACATTTTGGACAAAAATATTGTTCTTTCCTCTGTAAGAAAATTGTTTAAAGAAGTTTTAGGGGAAAATTAATAATATTTATGATAAGGGAAACTTACTAAATAATAAATCAACTAATATAAAACCACAAAAAGAATTTAAGGAATGCTGTGAAATATCATATATTTAAAAAAAAATGTGGTTTTAAAAAAGTGTTAATGTTGAAATGTTTAAAATTTTCGTGAAAAAATATTTATTTTTTATCATAAATAAATGTAAGTATAACTTTTAAACTAAGTTTAAATAATAAAAATGAACATTTCAAAGAAAATCCAAGAAAGTCGCATTTTTTAATTAAAAAATTAAAAATTTAACACCTACAAAAAATATTAAAAAAATTAAAAATGATATGGTCAAAAAGAGAATTTAATAAGCTTTAAAATGAAATATCACACGACTTCCCTTTTTATTTAAAAAAATGTTCCCATTGCCCCCTGCCTCTATTGTACCCCCTAAACCTATTAAATATAACAAAAAAAAAATTGGGTTGGGTTATCTACGTATTCCGCATTTTAGTATTGATATCTTAAGTCGTTCAAAAGTTAAATGGGGGGGGGGGGGAACTTTAGACACGTACTGTATAGTTAATGATAATGTTTATAGTAGTAATAGTGCTCCATTTAATTTTCAATTGTTTTTTATACCTTATTGAAGAATTATATTTTAGAAATACCTATTATTATATAAAAAATAAAACTACTAAAACTACTTAACTTTAATTTTAACCAAATGATGGCGTTTAGTCCTATATTTATTTTTAATTGTTTTAAACATTCATTTGGAATTTTAATTCAATAAATGTATATATATTCAATAAAAACCGCCTTATTCTTTAAAATAGACTTTTGTCCCTTCAAAATCTGATAATTGATCACTGTGTGCCGTGTTGAAAAAAATAAAAAAAAAATCCTTGAGCCTTAAAAAAATAAGAAAACTAAGGATACATAATCTGCCGTGCTAAGCTGAAAGGTCCTATCTACATAGGTTTAACATATACAGATAGGACCTTTCAGCTTAGTAATAGGGTGGGTCAAAAAAAACGACTATTTTTTTTTACTTTATACTCTGAAAAATCGGTTGCTAGACACCTCTAGAAAATTCTCACCAAATATGAGCTCTTAATTTTGATAAAAAGGTTCTCCGCTTTACAATTTTCCATTTTTTCCTCAGTATTAGAAACAAAAATTCATATCTCTTTGACAACTGTTCGTTAAAAAGTATCTATAAAGTATTCTTGTAGGAAATCGAACGCTCTACAAAAAAGGTCTCTTGTAATTTTTTCGTAAACCTCACCGTTTAAAAGACATCAAAGGTCAAAGTTTGATTATTTTAAGAGACATTTCTGTTTTGCTTTTGAACATTATAACTCGCTTACAAAAAATTGTTATGAATTGCGCAATTCATAGTTTTGTAGGAAATTTACTGCTCTACAAAATGGTCTCTTATGATTTGTCGATTAAATTAAGCGTTTAAAAGATATTCATCGTCACACTTCAATGCTTACTAATTTTAATAGTTTTTGATGAATAATTCGAAAAATTTCAATTTAATTTATGAGTTTCACGAAAATTTATACAAATTTGAGTTTCTATCGTAAGAGTAACTCTTATAAAAGTTTCCCTTTCGAAAATTTATTTGAAACTTTTTTATTTTAATAATATTTTCATAAAATTTATCTTTATAATAACTTATTATTTTATTATTTTTTTTCAAAATTTAATAAATCGTTGACTCTTAGAGTTAGAAATAATGCACTAATTTTTTTTTTCAATATAACCAAACATACGTAGGACTAAAAAAAAACGATACAAATAGTTTAAAACATTTCTCTTTTCATAGGAACTCAAATTTGTATAAATTTTCGTGAAAATTAACTTTTTTCGAATTATTCATCAAAAACTATTAAAATTAGTATGCATTCAAGTTTGACGATGAATATCTTTTAAACGCTTAATTTAATCGACAAATCATAAGAGACCATTTTTGTAGAGCAGTTAATTTCCTACAAAACTATGAATTGCACAATTCATAACATTTTTTTTGTAAGCGAGTTATAAAATTCATAAGCAAAACAGAAATGTCTCTTAAAATAATCAAACTTTAACCTTTGATATCTTTTAAACGGTGAGGTTTACGAAAAAATTGTGAGACCTTTTATGTAGAGCGTTCGATTTCCTACAAGAATATGAGGAGAGATACTTTTTAACGAACAGTTGTCAAAGAGATATGAATTTTTTTTCTAATACTGAGGAAAAAATGGAAAATTGTAAAGCGAAGAACCTTTTTATCAAAATTAAGAGCTCATATTTGATGAGAATTTTCTGGAGGTGTCTAGCAACCGATTTTTCAGAGTATAAAGTAAACAAAAAAATAGTCGTTTTTTTTTACCCACCCTAATACATAACTTTTTTTAAAATTGCTGTGAGCGACCTCTGAACAAATTTGGGTGAGATCTCAAAATATTTTATTAAAAATTAAAATTTCCGACACGGGGCACTTAAAATTGATGTAGCGCCACTTCTAGAAGCTCCCCGTTAAAAATTTATTTTGACAGTAAAAAAAAATTTTCTTCACTTAAAAAAAAAATCCGATCGATATTTAAAAAAATCTTTTAATATCTTAAAGGCACATCCTTTTTTATAAGTCATCCAAATTTAATTAAAAAAAATATTTACAAATGCAAGATCTACAAACATTTAAAAAAATGTGTTTTTCCTTTCTTAAACACCCTGTATATAAAAACTGTGCTGTCTTAGCCCAAATCTGAAAAAAGATATGGAATCAGGAGAAAAAATGCTTCAAGTAAGGTCAGTAAAAAAGTATATTTTCGTTGACAGTGTTATTAATTAGAACGTAATTCTTTTTAATAAAGATAACAACAAGAAATACATTAGCTACTATAATTTACATAATGTATTATGTATTTGTTCTTTTGTTGACACGCTTATGTTAAGTCGATTTAAATAACTAATTATAAAATGAATAAATAATATAATTAATTATGAGACAATATCTCGGCTAAGGGAAAACTTAATTCTTGAAGCCCTTAAACTAAATAAGCAATATTTACTTGATCAATTTCAAACTTACTTGTATAACTTAGATAAAGAAAAACTAAGCACTAGTACCTTCTGCCCCTTATATAAGTCTCTAAAAAATAATTCCTCCCACTACCTTCACACTAAAATTTATATTGGTTTTATTTGAATCATAGCTCAAATAAGAACCTCTAATAAACTGTTTTTAAAATTCTTTTACTCTGGTTACTCTTACTCTATTAACCAAGAGGAAAAGTGCACCATATATAACAGGTCTGAGTTTGAATCTCTACAACATATATTTTTTAATTGTCCTATCTATGAACCCAAGAAATATGAAAGTTTTATATTTTGAATCCACGAAATATGCAAGTTTTTTGAAAATCACAACTTTTATATATTTAATACATGAAATTTTCCACATTTAGGGGGGAGGCTCCCCACCATCCCCCCCATAGCTACGGCCCTGATTGCTGGAAATTAGCTAATTCAGCTAAATGTAATTGCTCCACTGTTAAAATTATAAAAGGGCTTACGATAAGTAAATTCATAATAAGCACTATTTAACTTTTTATTTTTGTTTTGTTTTGTTTTTTTTGAAAGCTTTTGATGAAATTTCTTTTATCGTATGGTGGTTTATGTTACTTTTATTCTTATCTCTCTGACCCACATAACTTTATCTTGATCTAAGTAACATTCTTTTCTTACTAAAGAACTAAGAACTTTTTATTTCATAGCATAATATGCTGGTTTGCTTTGTTCTTCCATTAAAATCATCCATTCAACAGTAATATACTTAGTGCAGTCGAATTATTCACAATTTTATTTCGGTATATCAAAAGCATTTTGCCTGGTTCAAGTGCATGAAATGCTCGTAAACAATTTCCTTAAAGGATCATATTCTTGATATTCCAAAAAAAAAAAAATATCTAATAAGTCAAGATGCACGAAGAATGTTTTGATAGACTATTTTAAAAAAACCTTAAAAGGCAAAAATTGCTAAATTATGAACAGTAATATCACAAGAGGTAATGAAATTTTCGATAATTTTATTATGGTCCCATAAAATAATTTTGCTCAGTAATTTTTTGAGTATACTTTTCGTTATTAAAAGCTCGAGACCGAAGGTCTTTATTACTTTGGAGCAAAATTATTTTATGAGATCATAATAAAACTTTCTGAAAATTTTACTACCTCAAGTGGTATTTGACTTGACAATTTTACAGACTATCTACCAAGAAAAAGCATTTTTTAAATAAATGTTTATTACGTGCAATTTTGTGTTATTTAGTTTTGTGTATCAAGCCAATCTTTTTAAATTTTTAAAAAGCGCGCGCTAAAAACAATTGATATAAACTCTGACACAAACGAAAGAGGTTCTGTCAAAAGTTGATTTGTGGTTTTTAAGATAAATTACTGTTTTAATTTTTTATTTAATATTTAATGTCAAAAGTGACAAAATAAGCTTATTAATTGTTTGCATTAGCTAAGAAAAATGGAAAAGTATGGATTTACACATATGCGTCAAATTCTTAGAGGAAGGTATTTTTTCCTAAATTAACTTAACCTTTATAGTTTTAAAGTTGATCAAGAAGTCCGTGATTTTCATAATTTATCAGTGTAATTCGAATCTGATTGGTTGAAAGTCAAAAAATAAAGGGATTTAATTGGTCTTAGTTTGTAAAATAGTCAGTTTAATTTTGGTTGTAAAATAGTCTTCAGAAACTTTTGTTAAACTTTTACTTTTCAAACTATACCGGGTGTCACAGATCCAATGTACACCCCCCTTAACTTCTGTATTTGTAAAGATAAAATTTTGAAATTTGGTACCTAAAATGTACTTAAGGAACCCCAGCTTTTGGCATATAAGTTATATATGATATAACACAACATGTTGCTACTTCCAGCAACTTGTATAAAATGTTAGCACTTGGATCGTTTCCATATTTCTTGCCCTTTTAAATGGATACCAAATTCAAGAATCGCCTAAAACCTCATAATTTAAAGAATCATACAAGTTTAGAGAAAACTTATTTTTTTTTAGCATTTCTGGTGTCCATTAGAGTTTATTAAACCTGTCATGGCGCACCTAGTTAAAAAAATTAAAACAAAATTAAAATAAAAATTGACATTTGAAATGTCACTTATCACTTATGATATCAGTGTTTTCAGAAAAGTTTACAGATTCCAAAAATGTAAAAAATTTAGATGTCGCACTTAAAATGTTGGGAGCACTTCCGGCAAAACCGGAAGTAGTAAAATATTGTTTTATATGTCAAAAGTTGCGGTTCCTTAAGTACATTACAGGTACCAAATTTCAAAATTTTATCTTTACAAATACAGAAGTTAAGGGTGGTGTACATTGGATCTGTGACACCCGGTATATTATAATCTATATAAAGATTCATATCCCATATGTGAAGACGCAGAAATGTATTTTTTTCCTACTGGGATTCGTCTGACATGTATATAAAAAGTAATAAACGTGTTTTTTTCTTCTCATCTTAAACCATTATATGCTTGACGCGTTATTGTTTTCAGACTAAGAAGCTTGTGTATGGAAAATATAAAAGATGAGAAAAATCTTTTCATCTTTCGCCTTGTGGCTAGAGAAAAGATCGTAAAATATTCAACGGGAAAAATTTACACATATTTGGATGAGTTTTCCTTTTTGCTATTATATCGTATTCTGCTCTGTTAAGCATAAAGGTCGACTGACAAAATAGTAATTTTGATTATAAAATTTTTTACAAACTTTTTCATAGTTCACGAGGAACAACCAAATACACAGAGATCTCGAAATGCCCCTCCTAAAAACGGAAATCATCCGCTACAGCACGTCTTTTATACAAGACAATTTAGATCACCCAAACCCCCTTATTTCAAATTTTCTAGACTATGATCACCAAATCCACTACAACCACAAAAAGATCAAAAACGTCCTCAACCAGTAATGGTACCCACGAATTCAGGACAGATGCATTCCCAGCATCAGTGAACTAGTCTCACTCCTCGCGCACATCCCTCCCCTCCCTATCCCATCCCTCCTCATCCCCCTCCCACTTCTTTTCCCGCCCCCATCGCCAATTTATGACAGATGCAACTCCAGCATCAGTGAGCAAAGACTCAGTCCCCCAGTTATCCATTCAAACTAATTCTATTTTAGACAAATGAGCCATAGGCACTGCGCCTGTCTCTTAAAGATCCAAACAAACTACTGATGATGATTAATATTCAGTGTATATTGAATGTCATTTACGGCCATTATGCGTAACAAGGCAGTATTACTGCTCGCTGTAATATTTCTCTAGCGAATATTAAAAAGTTTGGATTTTAATTTTCTTTATTAGAAATTATAACCTTTTAATTTAAGTTTCAAAGTTGCACATTTAAACCAATTAGAATAGTATATTCTATAACTAGTATGGAACAGACAATATTCCGCGCGAGCGGTAATTTTGTCATACGAGTATGACGGTCCCGCGAGCGCGGAATGACTATTCCATGTTGCAGACTATACCTTTTCTTCGAATGAAATATGAAACACTGCATGGCTTTAAAGTGCGGACAAGGTTAAAAAAAATGTTTTTTCTGACTCGATATTGTAAATGCAACAAAGCACATATTTTTAAATAAAGCGATTAATGTTATTAAATAATTATAATAATAATAATAATAATAATAATAATCATTTATTTCCAACAGGACAAGCCCAATTACAGGAAAATATATAATCTAACATAATATATAAACTAGAAGAATTAAAAATCTACTATATATACCATATAATACATAATAATATAATATATAAATATATGAGTGAGAGAATCAATTATTGATTCTAATTGAGTTAGGAAGTATTTCCTTTACACTATTTTTAAAAGAAGGCAGTTTCAATGCGTGGATATCAATATTATATCAAATCAGTACTTGAAAAAGATTTTTATTTAATTTTAGCACATATTTACAAATTATAATGCAAAAATTGAAGGTTATGTCAGATTGTTGTGACAGATATCAGGTGTAAATATTTAAGAATAGATGGAGCAGTTTTAATTTTTTGAACTAAATTGATCAAAACTGGTCAAATATTAAGAAAAACCAAAAAACTTTATGTAATTTTAACGCAAAACTTTAAATTGCATTAAATTATTCAATATTTCATGGTAAAATATGAATATTTTTGCTAATTTTGCTACAGTTCTTTACTTTTATAAACAAGAGATGGCACTACATGTGCTCATTCTAACACTTGATACGGAATATTCATACCGTATCTAGAGCTAGAATGGATTAATTCTGTGTTTGAAAAGTGTGTATATTTGCTTACATTCTGAAGCAGTCGTAGAAAATATGTATATAAAGAGTTGGGGAGTTATTTTGCGTTACCTATTTAAGTAAGAATTGACAACGCTTTGGGATATAACTTAAAAAGTTTTTAAATGGGTTCATTTTTTGTGAAGATTTGGGAGATAAGGGGGATTAAATACTTCAAAACTTTATGTTTATACAAAAGAGAAAAAACCGGCCAGTGTATTGGTATTTGGCACGTACACAAAACATTCCCTTGCGACTCCAGGAAACATCTGAAACTTGTCCCTCTAGAAAAAAAAAAAAAACAAAAAAAACAAAACATTAAAAAAAAACTATAAAAATAAAAAGACTAAAAATTGACCCCCTTAACCCTTTACGTTACTAACTGTAATGTGCGAAACAGGGGTGAAACTGTTCACATTTTAGGGTAGATACAATTTCCATGGACGCGTACAAACCGTCGGTCCCGTCAAGTTGACCATATCAGCGTAAAACGAGGATAAATGAATAAAACAAACAAACAACATAAAAAACTATGCTTTTCGGTGAGTTTTATAAGATTTTTTGAAAATCGAAACTTTTTCAAAATTTACCTAGATTCTGCAGATTTTTGTTAAATTTTTGAGATTTTTGAAAGATTTTTAAAAGAGTTCCGTACGCGTACTTCCCATAGTGAATTACCCCTCAGCGTTGACAGCGAATCTGCTTGTCAGGCTAAAGTAAAAATTTTCATTTTGACATAGCCTTGGGTACAACCAATATTCTTTTTTTCGGACGTCAAACCTATAAGCTCACCAAAAAACAAGGACCTTTTCGACAGAGCTACATATGTAGATTAAGTGTTGATGTATAATTCTCCTAAAACATATCAAAGTTATCGCATGCATTGAAACTAGAGAATTATACGTGCTTAGTACTATCTTCCTTGCAGAAATAATAAAGCAAATTTAATTAAGCTTAAGCTTGATTAATCGTATGTTTTGCTATGATAAATTTACTATTACATATTATATTTATTAGTTTATAAGTACGTAAATCAAAAAGTGTGTACCGCTCAGGTTTAATTTTTGAGTATTTAATTTGAGTAATTTACCTGTACCTTGTAGTTATAGTACAGTGTTTTATACCATGGCGCCAGTTGTTTAAAACTTTTCCTAAGGCAAGTCTTGCGTTAGTAAAAAAAATAAAAAATACCCATTGATTGCATTGGAAATTTCCCAATATAAATGTCCGGAAAAGTTTGCAATAGATTTTCAGCGGATGTTTTTTAATTAAAGATACCTTAAAAACAAAACTAAATACAGTGCCCAGTAAAAGAGCTTTAAAAAATTAAAGACTTTCGATTACACAGGCCAACAAGGGTTTTATGATGTTTTCTTTTTATTTTTTGGCTTAGTTAAGCCCCACTGACTGCCAAACAAGCACTTTTTTGTTTTCATCACGTATAACTTTTTTCAGCTATAAGCCATGCCGAAAATCTCATTCTTTAACATGAGGTGTAGAATTTTTAAGTTATGGGCATTAGTTTATATTAACATAATCAAAAGATACCAATTAACACTGTTTTATAAAGATCGAAACAAAAATAAAATTTTGGACCACCCTAATAGCGCGTTTTTTTATTTATTTTTCGTTATTTTATTAGAAATCAGCGGTATCCAAAATAGTCGTATGCAAAAATTCAAAATTTTGTCCCTGTTTTTTTTCCTGGTCCACTGTGCGGTTGTGCGATTGTTCGAAATCAACATTACTAAATTACATACACAAAATCGGCGGTCAGATCCAAATCAAATTTTAAAAGTTGAGATTTTTTTGGCCCGTGTTATCCATTTGTTTAGTATACACTCAGGGCCGTAACCAGAATATAATCTAAGGGGGGTGCTCAGCCCCCAGGGTGGCACCCTCAAAAAAAAAGGTTTTTCCCTGACGGTTTCAACCAAAACTTGGCGCCCCTACAAAAAAAAAAGATTTTGCCCAAAAAAATACCTCCATGAAAAAAAGTCCAAATTTCGCGCCCCTGCAAAAAAAAAATTGGCGCCCCAAAAATTAGCTTTAAGAAAAAAAGCTTTTTCCCCGACGGTTTCTACCGAACTGGGCGCCCCTGCCCGTGCAAAAAAAATTGGCGCCAAAAGGTAGGTGACTTACAAAATACCAGAGGGGGCTCAGTGAAAACGCCAGGTGTTGCTTAAACCAAGGCTAGGGGGGCTTAGCCCGACAACAGTCGCAGCTTCTAATTTATTTGAATAAAGTGTATGCAGGGACTAAGAGTACTATTCCAAGTGTACACTGAATCGATGGATTATCAGTATATTCAGGGCTTGTGTTTAGGCATAATCTTGTTACTCTGGCAAAATTAAATTGTAATTCGGCCTTTTAGTAGTTCGCAAATTTTAATTACATTTTCAGCATACTAATTATAATAATTATTGTACATAATATTTAGTATATCGCAACGAGCTAATAACTCTTCTCTCTAGAATAGCCATTTCATTTGTAAAAACTGAAAAAAACGTAGCCAACATATACATTTGTCTGTCTTACTCGCACAGCTTTGTTCTAACAGAGACAACAATAACAATTACTGTAATTGTTATTGTTTAGGCTTGAATATACCTACTATTTGTTTACAAACAAACCGAGATGTTGGCGATTCTTTATATTAACGGTATGCGTATTCTAGAGGGAAGAGTTGTTAGTTGGCTTGACACTTGACAGGTATAACAAATTATCCTTTTTTAAACAATTAAAGGTATTAATTTAGAACTTTATTAATTACATATAAACAAGAATAAGTTATTATTTATATAAATTAGTCAATTATTAAATTACTACCCTACTAATTCCATAAAAAAGAATAATTTTTAGTCTCTGGCAATTTCAGATTTTTCAGATACTATGTTTCGGAATTTACAAGGCGATATTATACCTATATTAGCATTATACTATAACTATTAAAGTTAAAATATAGTAAATTAATATAACAAAAAAAGGCCCATTGATGATTGATCTACCAAGAAAACGTCACATTAAGGCATTCTAGTATTGATCAGTCACGGTACTTTTTGAGGGTAATAGGCTATGTATTACTATTACTAATAGCAACAAAAAACAGAGTTTTATGCAACAAAAAATACCCTCAAAAATCACCGTGTCGGCACGGAATACTTAAAATTAGCACTAGGCTAAAAAGCAGTAACTCCATTTGTCAAAAGCAGCGTTTTTAAAATATTACATCAGTATTTGTGATACTTGATACTTTGAAGCAAAACCACATTTTTATTAAATAAGTATTTTGAAATTGGGCGCATTTGTGGTTTTTAAGTCTTCTCTGGGATTGTGGGTTTTTAAGAATACGCTGATTTAGAGAGTGAGAGAGTTTTTATTAAGAATACCTAGAGAGCAAAAGGACACATCCAAGGGGTTTGTGCACGCACATGCACAAAACAATACTATAAACTATTATAAATTATAATTAGTACATATAAAACAATCAAAGTTACAAACATATTTACCTATAACATTTTACTTAAAACAACCTAGGACAAATTTGCTGAATTTTTCTCCATTATATTTTATATGCAATACCTACAACAACCTGCAGGATAGTTGTGACATTTTCCACTGTAAAATTAATGCTATTGGAAGACTACAGTTAAGTAATTAAATTATACTTTATTTGTTTTATCTTAAGTTATATTATATATTTTATGTTATTTTAAAATGTACGTATTCCCACTCAGTAATTGGCTTAAGCTGTTGGGTGGTTGTAACCAAATAAATAAATAAATAAATAAATAAATAAATAAATAAATAAATAAATAAATAAATAAATAAAATAAATAAATAACACCAGACAGCTACATTCACATATTTTAAGTATACATTAAAATGTAGTTTTACATCCAGAGGATGAAATAGCTCCAGCATGTTGCTCATGAAGCACGAGAACAAAATGGCACTTCCTGTAGAATGGCCAAAAGGATCTACGTCACGGACGTGGCGTGACACAATTAAAATATGACAAACAAGAATGCAACCCAGATTGTGGTGTATAGGCAACTTTAATAACCTGATAATAATATATTAAATGCGTTTAAATTGAACATATATTGGTTTCATTTAAAGAACTTTTACCTCAAGAAGGAGCATGATGAAATCTACTGTATGCTTTGTTTAAAGCGTGAACCAACTACGGTGAGGGGCTGATGGGGAGTAACTATTGCTTACACTTACGCGTAAAGAGAGAGAAAGAATGTGTAAACTCACAGTCTAATGTTGTAAAATGACTGACAGGGGTACAGTGTTGCCGGAAACCTATACTTTGGATATTTAACTGTAAATTTTAAGAAACATTAGTTCTGTATGAATTTTATATGAACAAGTAGTTTCACTTTAATAGATTTAAATATACTATATTATTAAACATAATTATAGTATACACAATAAAGTTTTTTACATTTTTAATTTTTACTTAAAAGTATAATGATTTGAATTCATGATAAGGTGGAAACTACGCAACATCGCTACTAGGTAGTCTGAAAGTCCACTAGCGACATCTACATTTTACACCACAAAGTTGATCGCGTTTCTGTTAGTAAATAAACAAACAAAAAGATGACACATTCATAAACATTGGTCTGAAATTACTTCTTGAGGTAAAAGTTCTTTGGTTTCATTAAAACTTGTTGCAATTATAGCAATAATTATATTATTTATAATAATTATAATTATAATTATTATTTATTTAAATAATTATAATTATAATAATACTTTATTTATTTATTTAGTTGGTTATTTATACTCTTTATACCCAATTAATTAGATGTTTTATATCACAGTGGCCCGATAAGAGGGGGGCAATTCCCCCCGGGCCCGGAGTTTTTGAAGAAGTTAATTATAAGTATAGTACTTATTTTTCTTTTGTGTTGGCAACAGGACAAATTATTATTGCTTGACGTTTTCTGTGCAACATCGCTTTAAAGTTTCAGTTTGTTTTTAGGTTAATTGTTACCGTGTTAAAATTGTGACTTGGTTACTTGCGGTGAAAAAGAGAAGACCTGACTATAAAATATATTAAAACATCATTTGTTCTTTAAAGAAACATGGCGAAAATTGTAACGCCAACTGAAAACAAAGATCCCTAAATCAGTGATCAATTTAAATGTGCCATTTTTTTTTAAATTTTTAATCAAAATAGAAATAGTTATTTATGGTACTAATGGGAAAAGTAAGATATTGCCCATGAGAAAATTAACCTGCGAGGCGTCAGCCAAGCAGATTAATTTTCGAGAGGGCAATATCGGTTTACCCATGAGTGCCATACAAGGTTTTATCCAATAAATAGCTTAGGAATTCATATTTTTATTAAAAATTTTAATGACATTTACAAGAAAACAATTTGACAAGTGAGTTGAGTGGGTAAAATAAATAATCATCTACTCAATAAAGTAAAAGCCACGCGGGGGTTATTATTGAGTTTATCTATTTAAAATAAAGCTGGTAATTGTCTTATTATCTGTATGTATTGGATACAAGTTTTTTTTTCTAAATTTATACCCGTCCTTAAAGCCGGTTTTATGAAACTAGTACTTTAATATACTATTATTAGCTACTTTATTCACTTATTAGTTAATAAAATTGTATTAACATATATTCTAGAATAAGTAAGATAGTAAGATAATAGTAAGATATTTATAAACCTTTTTTGTTGGCAGTGTAACTACCTACAAAATTTGCTTAATTAGATCGTATTTTAGAATTGTTTAAAAATCTATCACTAGCCGGTTGCACAAAAAGCTTTTCCAATGTAAAACGTAGGATAAAACCTGGTTTCAAACTCAAAAGTTCCTACGAAATGAGTTTTCGAATAAAAATGACTTTTGGTAAGTTTGGTATTAAAAAGTGCTGTAACAGAAAACACTATAGCATCGTTTAGAATTTCGTCACGTACTTGAGTTTGGCACATAATAAGTTAGTAATACGAGTCCCAGGGGATACCTTCAAGACTTGGTTGCTTTAGACAATGTTGTTCTTTCATGTTGAACATGTTCGCTAATAAATTGAATATATCTCTTGCGTATATAAAAAAGCCAGGGATGTCCAAACTAAGCTCTTCTTTAAAAAATAAACTAGATATGGTGCACTTACACTGTAAAATTCAGTTATGTACATATTTATTTATTTATTGGTAAGTTTGTGTACAAAGGCATGGAGAGCCCCAAATAAGCTTAAAGCTTGTGCTAGGGGCTAGGGGATAAGAAATATAAACCATATGTATATACACGCCAAAAAAACTTTTGCAAAGCAGATTTTTCTCAGAAATTACCAAAATTAACCAATATCTTCAAAAAAAAATTTCTTGCTTCTTCTAATATTTGTATAATCCAATTTAATAGTTTTAGCCGCTATTTACCATTAATTTAGAACAGAAAATTTTAAAAATCTAGCTAATGAGATTGACATATATTATATGTCTTATGACTTCTTATATTTTATTGCCAGTACGTAATTTAACAAATATTGTTATTATTACAGTTTTTAACTTCGGTACATTCATTTTCGCATTTAAACGGTCAAGGAGAGTCCCAAATAAACTTCTATGCTCGTACTTGGCGCTCTTTTTGATATGTAACCTATTGTACCGTGAAATTTGTAGTAAACATATCCCAGCATTTACATTTTTTAAAAGAAAATATGAAATAGGCATACCTTTAGATGTGAGATCCATATTCTAATAAAAATAAATTGTTGTATATCTTGTACACGATGTCGATTTAAACGTATACATTTTATAAAAGCAATTTTATTTCTACATATCTGTCGAAAATCTATTTATTAGAAATAGTATATTACATAACTAGTGTGGAAAGTGATAAACCCCACGAGTGTATGAAATACACTTTCCAGCGAGTTATTTACACTATTATTCTCCAGATCCCGAAAATATATGAAGTTTCTTATTTTAAAATTTTATCATTTTTATTATGTTTTAAGAAAATCAAAGCACAAAATAATTATAAAGAGCATACAAATTTATATATGTAGGTATGTCAAACAGGAAATATGATTTTCGTTTAGCTTTAGTTTTCTTGGTTTCATATTTAATGCAATACATAGCTGTTTAATGGGTTGCCTATTGCTAAATAAATTCAAACTTGAGTTTACTTATTAAATTAGATTTATGTGGTTATGCTGCCATATAAGACAGTAAAATTGTACTGTTTTACATTTCATAAGAAAAATACTATTTTTTTAGTCATGTAAGGTAACTAAATAAAAAATTAAGTAATTTTTATAAAATCTAGACTGTCTAGATTAGACAGTAATGGTCAAAATAGTAACGCTATAACTAGTTCTATTTTTGACATAAACAACAGAAATATTTGGATTAAAACACTTGAAAGATATAAAAGGCTGTCGTGAAAGGTGGCAAATGGTTTATAAAATAAGGTGAATACAATTCGTAGAATCTACGAGGTAAATTTTTAAATAAAATTAGGCAAACCTCCATACATAAATATCACACGAGTGTGATATAAAAATATCAAACTAGTGCGATATGAGGCGTTTTATAAAGAACAAAAGATTGTGCTAAATGTCATTTTCATATAGGATCGTAGGAAAAGACTTTTTTTAAATAATATAAATTCATGAATTCTGTTGCTTGGTTCTCAAAGGGCAGATGTCACTTTGTCAATAGCAACGTTTTCAAGTCAACTTTGGTGTAATATTTTCAAGGCGCTGCTATTGACAAAGTGACATCCGCGCTTTGAGAACCAAGCCATATAATTATCATTATAAAAATAAAAATAAATTTTACTTGAAATTAGAAACAAGCAGAAACGAATAGGGAAAGCAGTAGGTACAGTGATTTTTTCCGATTATTTTGTTGCATACTACTTCGGTAATTTTAATGCGCAGTTGAACTTAAATGTCGTATATGAACAAGTAAAAGCGAAATGCGCTAGCCTTTGGGCTGTAAAACGTAAACTAGCTCTTCAACAATTTTTTTCAAAAAACTTTAAAAACAAGATATAAATTAAGCAATTAAATTAGAAAATGGACATTAGCAGATCAGTAGGGCCATAGTTGTGGCCTGAGTCTCTTTAACATTTTTTTGGAATACAATTTCATTTTTTTCAGCAGTTAAAGGAATGACTTTCAGAATAATTATATTAAATGTATAAAAATCAAAAAGCTGATAATTTGAAATCTATATTTTAAAACTGATTTTTTTAAACACCCTGTAAAATATAAATAAAATATATCGAACTTTAAAAAAAATATTATGGAAGTCAAAAAAATATATTTTTGACTCATGGTCATAGGCCTTAGGCACCAGTTTTTTCGACCTACATTAGCTTAAAGGGTAATTTTTTTACATTTTCAGCCAATAGAAAAAAATATACCGGATGTCCCAACTCTATTTACCCAGCGATTTTCTCGTAAACCAAAAGAGATAATCAAGTTCTGAGAAAACCATAAGACAACTTAAACTATCTTTTAGCATATATTTGATACTTTCAATGAAATGTGGGCGGGGGGCATAAAGGAACATTGTTTTAAATGGAAAAGGGGATCGTGTGATATATTATTTTAAAGCTTATAAAATTCTCCATTTAATTATATATTTTTTAATTTTTTAAACATTTTTATTGGGTTTAAAATAGGGTTAAAAATGGGTATTTTTGTAAAAATTTCTCTAAAAAATCAAACAATTTTTTAAAAATTACTAATTTCATGATGAAACAACGTAAATTATACTTTTAAACTAATTTTAATTAACATAAATAAAAATTTACAAAAAAAACTTAAAAAATCGCATTTTTTAGCACAAAAAAATAAAAAATCAAAACCTTAAAAAAATAGTTTAAATAAATAAAAAATATACAGTCCAATAGATAATTTAATTTGCTTTAAAATGATGTATCACAAGACCCCCATTTTCATTTTAAAAAAATCCCCCCATGCCCCTCTGCCCACACAGCTGGAAGTATCAAATATATGCTAAAAGATAGTTTAAGTTGCCTAATTTAAGATGGTTTTCGCAGAACTTGATTATCTCTTTTAGTTTTCAAAAAAATCGCTGGTTAAATAGAGTTCGGACACCCGGTATATTTAAAAGAAATTATGAATATTTCTTAATAATCCTAAAGTACTTTTCCTTTCTTAAAATATCTAAAATATATTTTTTAATTAAATTAAAAAATAAAACCTTTGACTTTTAAGCCAAATAGGTTTAACATTTTTTTTAAATCTCAATTTTTGCAGGTGAGTTGATACATTTTTTTTATTAGTCACCCTGAAATTTTTCAAAAAGAAATTATGTCGGCCTAATGAGTATTTTTTTTTTATTTTTGTTTTGTGGTTCTGTGTTATTATAATTACAGTGGTTGTAATAGAGGGCATTGCAAAAAAACACTCTTTTTAATTTTTCATATGCACCCCCATGAAAAGAAAGGTCTTGTCCACCAGAGGAGACAAACACTGCCGTGCTAAGCTGAAAGGTCCTATCTACATAGGTTTAACATACAGGGTGTATTTGAAATAGCGTCAGAAATTTTAACAGGTACATGATAAAATATGACAAAAAGTTCCTATAAACATATTTCTAAAAATGCGTCATAAGGGAGCTACGCCCCTTTGAAATTGGCTAAAAAAATCGGTTTTTATTTAATAACTCAGGAACCCTTTGAGATATATTAACGAGGGTTTGCACGTGAATTAATCCTAATAAGGCCCATCTTTGTATGTCATTTTCACATACTTATTTAAACCAGGGGTGTGCGAAACGGGGGGGCCTTATCAGTTTTTTGTCCCAAACTTTTTTCTCTGTAACTTCTTTGCAATTTTATTTTTGAAATATGATTCCTCAGGTCAAAATACATAAAAAAGGTACTCTTGTTGTAATACTGTAGGATTAACCGTTTTTGAGAAAAGTTCATTTGAAGGTGAAATTTCACGGTTCGAAAACGAAAAATTAAATACTAAAATTTCGAAAACTAAAATTTTAATGATGTAATGTTATTCTACCTCAAAAACTAAGAAAAAAAGTTTCCATACATGTAGGTCGAAAAAACGCTTTTAAAGCTACCATAGCCCTTTAAAAATGGTGCATATTTAGGAGACCATAGCTCCATTAGGATTCATTTTTGTAAGTACCTGTATCTGAGGTTTTTTTCTTAGTTTTTAATGTACATTCGCTCTGCATCATTAAAATTTTGGTTTTCAACATTTTAGTATTTAATTTTTCGTCCTCGAACCGTGGAATTTCACCTTCAAATGAATTTTTCTCGAAAACGGTTAATCCTACAGTATTACAACAAGAGTACCTTTTTTATGTATTTTGACCGGAGGAATCATATCTCAAAAATAAAATTTCAAAAAAGTCACACAGAAAAAAGTTTGGGACAAAAAACTGATAAGCATCCCCCGTTTCGCACACCACTGGTTGAAATAAGTACATGAAAATAACACATAAAAACGGGCCTTGCTAGGATTAGTTGACGTGCAAAACCTCGTTGATATATCTCAAAGGGTTCCTGAGTTATTAAATAAAAACCAATTTTTTTAGCCACTTTCAAAGGGGCGTAGCTCCCTTATGACGCATTTTAAGACATATGTTTATAGGAACTTTTTGTCATATTTTATGATGTAGAATCATCTGTTAAAATTTCCGACGCTATTTCAAATACACCGTGTATACAGATAGGACCTTTCAGCTTAGCAAGGCAGAACATTTCTATAGGTTTTGGGGTCGCTGGATCCGAATCCGGAGTTGGTTTGACTCGGTCAGATCGCGTTTCGTTAATAACCTCGAAAAAGTAATGGAAGTTGAAACACTTTTCATCACTTTTTTGAAGTTATTAACGAAATTCAATCTGACCTAGTCAAACCAACCTCAGATTCGGATTCAGCGACCCCAAAAACGTATAGAAATATTTGTCTGGACTGGTGGACAAGACCCTTTTTTTCGTGGTCTAGTGCACAGGCACACAAAAAAAAGGTCTTGTTCACCAGACGAGACAAACATACGTTTTTGGGGTCGCTGTATCCGAATCCGGGGTTGATTTGACTTGGTCAGATCGCGTTTCGTTAATAACTTCAAAAAAGTTATGAAAGTTGATACATTTTATCGCTTTTTTGAGGTTAGGAAGGAAATGCGATCTACCGAGCCAAACCATCCACAGATTCGGATTCAGCGATCCCAAGAACGTATAGAAATGTCTGGTGGACAAGACCTTTTTTTTCGTGTGCCTGTGTTTTTGTTGAATCAGTAAACGGAGTTGGTCGGGGGTATAAAAATGTTCAAGTAACGTGAAATTTGGTATGCAAGCATAGTATCTCAATTAAAATAACAAAGAGGGGGTTCATATGAAAAATTAAAAAAAAGTGTTTTTTTAGGGTTATTTGTGATAAACACTCGGAAATGAAGCAAATAAAAAACTTTATTGCATTACATAATCAAACCAACGTTTCACCTAATATTTAGGCTTCTTCAGGGCTAAAAAGACATAAAAATTATAAAACTTTTTGGACATAACTTGGACATTATAAACTGATTCTTTCGAAAAAAAAAATGTGTATAAACAAAAATAAAACAAATTAATAAATTAAAAACTTACCTAAACTATTAAATATGCATTAAAACAAACAAATTAAACAAAAACATTACATCAACAAACAAAATACACTGGACTTTTTTCAACAGGAGAATTCTCACTGTAGAACAATTAATTACTGAAATTTAAAAAAAAGTATGTATCTATAAATTTGGATAAAAAAGTGTTTTTTTATATATTTATATATTGTAATAGTATGGATTACTTTTCTTCATCCCTGGTATATGCATCTTTTTTATGGCTTACCCAGAAAACGATTAAAGTATAATTCCAGCTTTTTCAAATACGGGTCAGCGCCTTGCGCTCATTTTAATCGTATCCTTAATCTCCCAAAACTTTTTTGTTCTTCTTTCTGAAATTTGAAAAAAACTTGCCTTAATCTCTTTAGTAGGTATTTCCATTATATTTGTCACACAGTAAAAAAAGTTTACTTAAAATTTGGTAATTTATTATATTTAAAAAACAAAGTCATTCATAGCGTTTTTCCAAGTAAAAAACTGCATAGATAGATTCTTAATTTAAGGGATCTTTCATGGAATTTTGTAGGTACGTTTATTTATATTCAAAAAAATACATTTTTTTTAGTTTTTAAATTTAAAGTGTCATTTTTTGGCCATAAAAACTCTTTGAAAAAAAAACATCAACTGAAAAAAAAAACAAAAAAAAAACAAAAAAAAAACGTCCGCCATTTCGTTATTTTTTGACAAAAAAAAACTTCTAGTTTGGGCTATAGCGACTTCAATACTGAATCATATTTCGTTTTTTTTTTCTTCCATCGATCCAAAAGGCCGGAATCATGGCGACCACCGTTTTTTTATGTTTTTTTTTCCAAAAAAAATTATGGTCAAAAATTGGCACTTTAAAAATATAATTTTTTTATGTATTAGTTATTATTACTAAACAAAAGCGAAATCAGCAACAAAAACACTATTAGAATTGTGCAAAAGAAATTGCAGTTTGTTACTGTTGTTTAGCATGGAGTCTGCGGAAGAACTTTTACCACTATTTAAGAACTAGTTCTCATTAGGATTTTGTTCTTAGAGGTTTTGAAGTTTACAGACCCTTTGCTAACATAATTAGTAGTTAATCTTGCTATTTTTTTAAACCTATTTCCATTTGGGGGCACGTGTGCGTTTTTCATTAAAAATGTTATGAAAGAACAGAATTAAAAATACAAACTATGTAACTCAAATTCATCTGCCAAGTTACCCGACTTTCATAGAAGTTTAGAAACGAAAGTTTAGTTAACATTCAATGGTGTTACAGTAATAGTTAACGTTGTTATAGTTCTGGTTACTCTAACAGTGAATGTTTACTAAACTTTCGTGGAGTTTCACATGGGCAAAAACATTCAGTATTTACTACGGTAACAAATACTTTTTGTGCTAATTTTTAAAGCTACTTTATAGTTGTCATTTTGAAAATTCCAACCAACGCTTGTAAAAACTGAAAAAAAAATGTTAATTTGCTTTTATAAAATCCAAACGATACCTATACTGCCCTCCTTAACTAGACAATGGTGATTCTATTTAATAGAATGCTACGTTGCAACGTCTTCACGTCAAACCTGATGTAATATTTTGAAAACGCTGCTATTTACAAATGGAGTTACTGCTTTCTAGTTAAGCACGGCAGTATACTACTTCAAATTTCGTGTAATATTAGAATTTTTTAACGATTTTTGCTAAAATTTCGAGCAAAGCATTGACGAAAACACCACCAGAATAGTGTAACAGGCCAAGTTTACTACAGAATAGTATATTCTATAACTAGTATGGAATAGACAATATTCCGCGTGAGCGGAAAGTTTGCCATACGAGCCGATAGGCGAGTATGACGCTCCCGCGAGCTCGGAATGACTATTCCATACGTGTTGTAGACTATACTTTTTCTTCGACTGCAAATATAAAACACTGTATGGCTTTAAACTGTGGACAAGGTTAACCCGGCGTCTGACACGTGGGGTGTCACAAACCCCAGAGTCCAAATATTACTCCGTAACTATTTTATTTTCGCGCCAAGCGAAGACAGCGCCTCAGTACCTTTCAATCGCTTTTTACTTTGCACAGTGTAGCATGAACGGCAGTATGAATATTGAAGCATTAGAGGCCACGTCCTTTTGAAGTCGTCTGGGGTTTCTGACACCCCACGTGTCATAATAAGTAACATTTATTTTCCTACAACCTAGCTAGTAGTTAGTGCCTATTTTCCACCCATTGCCTATGACAATGGTTGAAAAGTGAAAATTAGTTGATTTTACATCTGCTGTCAGAAAATGAGTAAACGTGAAACACATAACCTTAAATTGACAAATTAATATTTTAAGACAATTTTTGCGTCTTTTGGATGTTTAGGTCGTAGAAAAAATAGTATACGGACCTCGACGCAAACTATTTCGGTGGACTTCGAGAGATTTTTTACTCGGCTGCGCCTCATAAAAAAATAAGCACTCTCTTGCACTGAAAACTAGGTTCGCGTACTCGGTGCGTAATATACTATTATCTTCCTGTTTCTCCTGTATTTTTCAGTCATATTACGATTACTTAAAGTAATTTATTTTGAACCCTACCTATAATATTTAAAAGTTTATAATTTATGTTATTCATGTAGATCTTTGTTTGGCAATTTTAAACGTTATTTTTTTTAGTTAATAGGAAACAAAAAGCTTTCCTATTTTTTGTTTTTTAAATTTGATTTATTTTTGTTAACCGATTAAAAATAAACATATATGTATTTAAGATTTTTAAAATTATTTTTAGGTTAATATATTGTATAACTCAAATATTTTACTACATTTTATATAAAATTTATTAAATAAAGCAAAAACGGTCCCATTTATTGTTGGGGTTTATTATACCCCACCTGTCGTTACTTGTAAAACTAAACCACCTGTCAGACGCCGGGTTAAAAACAATGTTTTTTTGTGACTCGACATTGTAAATGCAACAAAATATGTCAGATGGTTGTGACAGATATCAGGTTTAAATATTTAACAATAGATGGAGCACTTTTAATTTTTTGAACTAAATTGATAAAAAACTGATTAATTATTAAGAAAAACTAATAAACTTTATGTAATATTAACGCAAAACTTTAAATTGCATTAAATTATTCAATATTTCATGGAAAAATATATATATTTTTGCTAATTTTGCTACAGTTTTCTTTACTTTTATAAACAAGAGATGGCACTACATGTACTCATTCTAACACTTGATACGGAATATTCATACCGTATTTAGAGCTAGAATGGATTCATTCTGTGTTTGAAAAGTGTGTGTATTTGCTTACATTCTAAAGCAGTCGTAGAAAAAATATTTTCCCACTTTTGTGCTCGAAAGTACGACATTATAAACAATAATATAAAATAACAAGCCGTGAAGATATGTAATGCTACGCTTCCATTATATACTACTTACATATTGCATTTTTCCAAATACTTAAAAAAATATAGTAAAAAAAATAAATAAAAAAAAACATTTCTTTTCCAAAAGATCTTTTTCTTGAAAAAGAAAAATAAAAAAAAACTTTAAAATAATTTTCAATTTTTTCTATAATTTTCTTTTTGCGAAAAAAGAAAAGTTTTTGAAAAAAAAATGTATTCTTTTTCAAACAAAAGTTCAAAATAAAAAAAAAATCAAAATTTTTCAATATTTTTATATTCTTTTTGCAAAAAACAAAAAAAAATTGAAAATTATCGATTTTTTTTTCAAGAATCCCCCATAATTGTTTGTTTTTGGGGGATTACTTTAAAAAACAATAGGGATCTTCCCCTAATATGATCATAGAGCTTGATTTTTCCTAAAAATTTGGTGTCATCGGGTTATTCGTTTTTGAGTTATCGCGTCTAGAAAAAACGTGACATCAGACGGATAGACGGGCATTTTCAAAGTTTCTTATTTTTCATGAAACACATTTCTATCCAAGAATATTTTGTCTGGGAAGTTTTTTAGCGATTTTGGGAAATTCGAAACTACCGTATAATACTATTCTAGCGCAAACGCTGCGAATAGTACAATAACAATATAAAAATTTATAATTATGTTATTTTTTAGATTGTTATGAAATTTTCCAGACAGATGTTTTATTAGTTTTGATGTTTTGATGTTTGTTTTTATGATCGTAAAATAGTATAGTACATTATTCGAGTTGAAAAGCAATTACGCACTTGGGAAAAGTTTTGTTATGTAATATACTATTATCGACAGATTCGTCCGCAAAGTGGCTAACTAATTTTTGTTATATTTTGTTTTAAACTATATCTCTCGACTTCGAAGAAGCGTTTAAAAACAAAATCTCAATTTAAAAACAAAATCTCAATTAAAAAAAAAAAAACTTTGGGAACGAAGGCGACGCGTCAATATAGGTATAATATCATTTTAATTTTTTTAATGCTCAGTTTATTGGTTAGAAAATTATAAAAACTTTATACTCTATACACTATAAAAAATTTGAGGTAAAATTAGAGAATAAAATTAAGATTCCATTGAAAAATTTATATAATTTAAACCGAATTTTTTACTGTTTAATAGGAAATTTAACCCACCCTTGTAACGCTTTGGTGGCGTAGTGTCACATATCGTCTTTGAGTGACATTGACACCTGGTCATTATCACGTTTTTCTCGCACACAATCAAAAGGGTGATCAGTAACTGCCATACCAAAATTTAAGAGGTGATTCTATATCCAAAACTATAAAAAAATGTTTCTATAAAGGCTGGTCCGGAAATGACCCTAAGGGAGCTACGGCCTTTTGAAAATGAAATATTGAATGGGGAACAAATAAGAGCATCAATAAAATTTTAATGCTGCAGGGTGATTCTTTATTTATAACTGAGCAAAAAAGTATTTTTCACCAAAATACCTAAATTTAATATTAAAGGAGTGATAGCCTTTTAAAAAGTAACGTTTTTGGTGGCACAAAATGTTACTTCCTCTTAATTTTTGAAAACGGTTGCTCCTACAGTGTTACACTATATGACATTTTTTATGTATTTTTACTCAACAAATCTATATTTTTTACAAAAAATCCAAAAGAACTACACATAAAAAAGTTTGGGGCAAAAATGTGTTAAGCCTCACATATTTTCTCGGTCTAGGCACGCCTCTGGATAAATTCAAAAAAATTAATTAACATAAACTTATTGCCCTTATTAATACTAGTATACATGCAAAAGCTCGTCGCTCTAGCCTAAAAGGTACCAAAGTTAATTAAAAATCTTATTTTCATTACAATTTTAAAGGGCCGTAGCTCCCTTAGGGCTCATTTCCGGACCAACCTTTATAGGAACGTTTTTTGATATTTTGGAATGTAGAATCACCTCTTAAATTTTGGCATGCCAGTTATTGATCACCCTGAATATTTAACAAAGAACATCATAGGGAACGTTCAAGTATTACGTAACGCAAATTTTGATAATTTTTGTTAAAATATTAATATAATAATGTTTCAAAGCTCGTATCTTAAAAAAATGTATAAATTTTGAGCATCAAACTCGTATCTATAAACATCAGGTTATTATTTGTATTTATTTATTTTATACACAATAAAATAATTTAAGATAAGTTAATCACTAAAAATGTACTAAGTTTATATTAAAAAAGTACATTTTAAACCTATGAATAATGCGAGAGAGAGTTATTTCTCATTCCTGTAAAGTTGTCTTTTTTGAGATACGACGTTCTGAAATTTATAAGACGATATGGATTAATGCCCTATGCATATTCTGTCAATCAGTCACAAAGAAAATATAATATTTTTTTCCTATTACATCGGCACTTAGTGCTACTAAGAGTGCCGATGTATTGAAATCTTCGCCGAAAAGTCAAAATCTTTGACCACGTTTTTTTCACATTTCTCGGCGTTTTAGACCATTCTGAGTCGAAATCAGTAAAAAAAAAATTTGCGTCCGTTGTGTCTGTCTGGCTGTCTGTGTGTAAACTCTCTAACTCCATTTCTACATGAGATATCGACTTGCGGTTTTTTGCATATTGTTTCTTATCGTATTCCAAAGAGCTGATTAGATTTTGGGGGTAAACGATTGAGGGTAAGGGGTAAAAATAGGGTAAAACTCCGATTTTTAGCGTTTTTTTGTTTATAATTAAGGCAATTATTATTGTATTTGGTTAATTTAGCACTTATATAAAAGAGATATTGGCGTTTAAAGCAGTAAAAGGTTTTTTTAGCATATCTCACATATTTATAACCCGATTTCAAAAAATTATATTTTAAATAAAAGCTCTTTTTAAGCCCTATAAAAAATGTTATATACAGTTTTTAAAATGCAGAATTTAAAATCAAACAAAACACCTAGTTTGAAATTTACAAACTAGATGGCTCTAGTGTACAATAGTGCCGATATTTTGACAGGGTGCCTGCAACGTTTCATCTAGTTCCTAATACTTTTGCTCAAAACTTTGAAAATCCATCTTAATATTTTATTAGGCGGCTAGACTCAAAAGTATATTCGTTCGCTGCTCATTTTTTTAGAGGAAACAAGCGCGTGGCCACGAGGGGTGTCGGATAAAGTGGGTAATTGCAACAAATGGGTATCTTATCTTTTCTCGCTTGTAAGCAGTAGTGGAGGGAATGCTTTGGTAACTTTTTTGGGTTAATAGGATTTCGCTAGGGATTTCGTCATTGTACCTAATAATAAACAGGCAATAGATTCAGGTGTGTCGTCCGTTGCCAAAGTAATAGGCAAGCTTGCGTGATGGTAATTCAATTAAAATCAAGGGTCAAGGTGACCGTCTAGAATCAAAAGATAGAACAAAGAGAAACACACATAAAAATAATATCCTAATCCAACAAATATTATTGATAACCATTTTTGAGCTGATGACAATTTTGATAACCATTTTGATGACCATTTTGTGCTGATAACACAGGCCCACAAAAGAAAAAAAGTGGGCTGTGCTGGGGTTCAGACCTAACTATTCTTATGTATTTTGGGACGCTGAATACGAATCTGTCATAAAAAAGGCACTTCGTACGCGTATTTTGTTTCTACACTGAAAAAACTGTCTGGACCCACAAAAAAAAGTGGTCTGTGCTGTGGCTAAGACCCACGGATTCTTATGTATGTTGGGATGCTGAACACGAATCTGCCATAAAAAAAGCCACTTCATGGGCTTATTTTGTATCTACACTGAAAAAACTGTCTGGGCCCAAAAAAAAAAGTGGTCTGTGCTGGGGTTGAGATCCACTTATTCTTATGTATTTTGGGGATGCTGATCACGAATCTGTTATAAAAAAAGGCACTTCATCGGCTCATTTTTTTTCTACACTGAAAAAACATTATGGGCCCACAAAAAAAATAGTCGTCTGTGCCGGGGTTGAGACCCACCTATTCTTATGTATTTTGGGATGCTGAACATAAATCTGTCATAAAAAAGGCACTTCATAGGCTCATTTTTTTTTCTACACTGGAAAAACTGCCTGGGGCCACAAAAAAAGAGTGGTCTGTGCTGGGGTTTAGACCCACCTATTCTTATTTATTTTGAGATGGTGAACAAGAATCTGTCATAAAAAATGCACTTCAATGGCTCATTTTGTTACACTGAAATAATATGAGATTTTTACCATTTTAGACAGTTTTTTCAGTGTAGCAAAGAAATGAGCCGATGAAGTGCCTTTTTTATGACAGATTCGTATTCAGCATTCCAAAATACATAAGAGTAGGTGGGTCTCAACCCCAGCACAGACCACTTTTTTTATTTTGTGGGCCTGTGTAACCATTTTCATTTTATTATTTTCTTCAGGCTGTATTTTATATATGTCTTAAAGTACATTCAAATAAAGCTGTTTTCTTGCTAGGCTCCGGATCCGGTTCCTTTGGGTGCTAGAAGATTTGAAAGCTGTGGCAATGAGATACCAAAAAAACTTTTTTTAACTTACCTAGTCATATACATTGCATTTATTACGTTTAGATTAAGCTGTTTTTATAGTTATACACAATAATTATGAGGCCAAGGGGTAAGAAGTCTTTTAAAAGTGCCTTTGACATACACAGGGTGATCAGTAACTGGCATGCTAAAATTTAAGAGGTGATTCTACATCCAAAAATATCAAAAAAAGTTACTATGAAGTTTGGTCCGGAAATGAGCCCTAAGGGAGCTACGGCCCTTTAAAATTATAATAAAAATAAGGTTTTTAATTAATAACTCTGCTACCCTTTAAGCTAAAGCGACGAGCTTTTGCTTGTATACTAGTATTAATAAGGACAATAAGTTTATGTTAATTTATTTTTTTGAATTTATCCAAGGCGTGCCTAGACGGACAAAATATGTGAGGCTTAACACATTTTTGCCCCAAACATTTTTATGTGTAGTTTTTTTTGGATTTTTTGAAAAAAATATAGATTCCTTGAGTAAAAATACATAAAAAATGTATAGTGTAACACTGTAGGAGCAACCGTTTAAAAAAAATGCAATTAAGAGGAAATAACATTTTGTGCCACCAAAAACGTTACTTTTTTAAAGGCTATTAATCCTTTAAGGGGTCTACCCTCTTTAGACGGGCAAAGATAAGGCTATTTTCACGAATTTTTTTGACCGGTATACGTCATAAATATGGACATAAAAAGTGTTAGGCCTAAAAAATACACTATTTGATTACACAAGAAAATTTTTTTATATTTATTTTAATCAGTTTTTATACATAAAAATGAGGGAGAAGACTGGTCCAAAAAAAAAGATGAGTGTGCGCTGTTGATGAAATATCTGGAATGGATGATTTGAAAAAAAAAAATAGTTTTAGATTCAGTAAGTAAATGGCTATAGCGCATATCATACGATTTTTGAAATTTTGAGTTTAACTATTTATTTTTGGCAAAGAACGACGGAAAAAACGTGATTTTTCGTACTTTTTCGAAAAATGGCTGCCATTTTGTCATTTTTGAAAAAAAAAAAAATCGTATGATATGCGCTATAGCCATTTACTTACTGAATCTAAAACTATTTTTTTTTTTTTTTTCAGATCATCCATTCCAGATATTTCATCAACAGCGCACACTCATCTTTTTTTTTGGACCAGTCTTCTCCCTCATTTTTATGTATAAAAACTGATTAAAATAAATATAAAAAAAATTTTCTTGTGTAATCAAATAGTGTATTTTTTAGGCCTAACACTTTTTATGTCCATATTTATGACGTATACCGGTCAAAAAAATTCGTGAAAATAGCCTTATCTTTGCCCGTCTAAAGAGGGTAGACCCCTTAATATTAAATTTAGGTGTTTTGGTGAGGAATACTTTTTTTGCTCAGTTTTAATGAAGAATCACCCTGCAGCATTAAAATTTTATTGATGCTCTTATTTGTGTCCCATTCAGTATGTCATCTTCGAAGGGCCGTAGCTTCCTTAGGGCTCATTTCCCGACCACCCTTTATAGAAACTTTTTTTCATATTTTTGGATGTAGAATTACACCTTAAATTTTGGCATGGCAGTTACTGATTTTAAAGGGCAGTAGTGAATGGTAACAGAACAACCCTGTTAGTTTTTTACCTGGTGATTTGCCCTGCAGGGCGATGCCCCTGGAGTATTATTTCCCTTGGCAGCAAATTTGAATGAAAACTGTGATTTTTTCCGATAATTCGAAGAATCGTGTGTAATTCGGAAGATTATTTTTTAACGATTTATAATATATCAAACCAACTTTTATATTTTTTTCATTGCAAAATTATATAAATTGTTTTATTACTTATCTTAATATTTTTAGAGGCATATTCTGGAGTAATTATTTCCTTTGGAATCAAATTTGAATGAAAGCTGTGAATTTTTCCCTATACAGGGTGTTCCATAACTGGCATGCCAAAATTTAAGAGGTGATTCTAGATCCAAAAATATAAAAAAAGTTCCTATAAAGGTTGGTCCGGAAATGAGCCCTAAGGGATCTAGGGCCCTTTAAAATTGTAATAAAAATAAGGTTTTTAATTAATAACACGGGTACCGTTTAAGCTAGAGCGGCGAGCTTTTGCATGTATACTAGTATTAATAAGGGCAATAAGTTTATGTTAATTTATTTTTTTAATTTATCCAGAGGCGTGCCCAGACGGACAAAATATATGAGGCTTAAAACATTTTTGCCCCAAACTTTTCTATGTGTATGTTTTTTGGATTTGTTGTAAAAAATATAGATTTCTAGAGTATAAATACATATAAAATATCATATAGTGTAACACTGTAGGAGCAACCGTTATCAAAAAAAAATGCAATTAAGAGGAAGTAACATTTTGTGCCACCAAAAACGTTACTTTTTAAAAGGCTATTACTCCTTTAATATTAAATTTAGGTGTTTTGGTGTATAATACTTTTTTGCTCAGTTTTAAATGAAGAATCACCCTGCAGCATTAAAATTTTATTGGTGCTTTTTTTTGTTCCCCATTCAATACGTCATCTTCGAAGGGCCGTAGCTCCCTTAGGGCTCATTTCCGGACCAACCTTTATAGAAACTTTTTTTCATATTTTTGGATGTAGAATCACCTCTTAAATTTCGGTACGCGAGTTCTGGAACAGGCTGTATGTGTGTGTATTGGCTCGTTCATATTAAAAAGTCAACCTAGAAAAAGTGTCATTACAATTTATAAAAAGAATATTTTATGGTATTTTTTGGTAAATAATAAAGTAATAACAATAATTATAAATAGTAGTATATTCATATTTAATTATTAAGTAGTTTTAGGTATGAAATTTTGTTGTAAAAGAGAAATACTGAAAAACAAAATAGTTACTACAGCGATTGTCACTAGAATTTTCTACAGTAGAAAATTCTCGATATAACTGTAATATGATTGGACAAAAATAAACACCTGGTCAGAAATAT
This sequence comes from Brachypterus glaber, assembly GCA_958510825.1. Classification (NCBI taxonomy): domain Eukaryota; kingdom Metazoa; phylum Arthropoda; class Insecta; order Coleoptera; family Kateretidae; genus Brachypterus; species Brachypterus glaber. Next base: position 15,619,054 of record OY294044.1, on the reverse strand, counting down.
TTGGTTGATAAAAACGTTAAAAAATAATCATCTAGATTAATATATTATTTTTATCTGTGTAGTTTTAATAAAACTAACATATTGACAAGACTGTTCTTTTAGAGAATGAAGTATTGAACTAAACAAAGATATTTTTACACTTATTGGAGACTTGAACTTGGAATGCCATACTAACCTCCTATATTTTATTTATTTATTTATTTTATTTGTGATACAATATATTTTCCTATTTTTTGAAATAACATTATTTCTAGATGAAAAAAAAATACTAAAAAAATTAAATAATTTAATTTTGTGGAGTAAAATCTTTTCACATAAATAAAATTTTGAAATTATCTGTAATTATTCGGAACACCTGACAAACTAGAAAAAAAAACTTTTTGTTCTTTTTTGGATTTTGAAAACAAAAAGTTTGGGGTGATTACCAGGGGGTAAGTTAATGAGGGGCGTTATTTGGGGTGGGATTTAAAAGCAGTTTTGATCCCATTTAATATGTTTTTTTAATTAAGTTTTTTTTTTTAAAATAAGCAAGATATTGAACGGGAAGTAACATTTGGGACACCTGGTATATTGTTATATAGTTTTTTATATTATTTATATGTTAGTCCAGTCAAATTATAAATGTAAATTGCAATAAATGTACACGGGCTGATATTTTAAAGGGTAGTAGTGGATGGTAACAGAATACTTCTGTTAGTTTTTCACCGGATGATTTGCCTATGTGGTGTCCGCTATTTTGAATTTTAGGGGTAAGTTGCTTAATATGCACCTTACGATAAAAATCCATATAACCAATTTTGTTAAGAAAGAAATTTCCAATAATTTTTGTTTGGATGATTTTTTTAATATATTAAGAATATTCGAGTTAATTCAAAATAACCATGTTGCAGGTGACATTGGTTTTTTCCATTTTTCGGCCAACTTACTCATAGGAGAATAAAAGTGGTTATGAACAAGCTTGTAGCTCTTGAAATTCTCTATAAGTTTTATATATTGTAAATTTTCATAGGTACTTTGGTACGGTTACAGGGGGCGCAACTCGACTTTCATCGCCCACTTTTATCCTCCGATGAATAATTTGGCTGAAAAATAGAAAAAAACAATTTTACCCCCAACATAGCCATATTTGAATATTTATAACTCGAATGTTATTAATAGAATCAAAAAATGATCCAAACAAAACTTGTTGAAATTTTTTTCCTTAACAATTAGTTATATACATTTTTATCGTAAGATGCATGTTAAGCGAGATAGCCACACTCACCCCTAAAATTTAAGATAGCGAACATCCCTTACGCAAGTCTCCCGATGAAAACCTAACAGGAGTGTTCTGTTACTATCCACTACTATACTTTTTCTATTTTGCGACTCTTATAAGCTCATAATCACACGCATTTTGCGTGTTCCTATAGGCCCATAAGAGGTCTGTACTTTTTGTTCTTTTGGGTTGGCAACAGACCTGGCTTATCGTTTTCCGTGCAAATGTCAATGTCGCTTTAAAGTTGAATTTTCTACAAAATTTTGTGTTTAAGTTATTTTTACCATGTTAAAATTGTGGCTTGGTTAATTGCAGTAAAAAAGAGAAGAGATGACTATAAAATATATCAAAATATCATTTGTTCTTAGAATTTTAAACATGGTGTAAACTGTAATGCCAACCCAAAACAAAAATCCCTAAATCAGTCATCAATTTAAATATAAGTTTTTTTAAATTTTAGAGCAAAATAGAAAAAATTGTATAAAGCACTCGTTTCATAACACCTTTTCAGAGCACTAGTACTTTAGAAAACTCGCCGCAAGCGGCTCGTTTTCTAAACTTGTACTCATGCGCTAAAAACGTATGTTATGAAACTAGTATTTTAATATACTATTTATTGCAATTTAAACAGGAATTTTTCGTTATTTGACTGGACTATATTGTAGTAAATACACAAATGAAGGTTACTTGTTTTACTAATTTTTCTTTCTTTTTTTTTCCAGGTATGTACTATTTTTGTTACCTTTTTTCAACTTAACGTAAGTATTTTTTTTTTTCTAAATAATAATACCGGGTGTTACAAGACCAAGGTACACCCCCCTTTTTTTCTTTATTTTAAAAGTTAGAGATTTTAAATTTGGGGGGTCTTTTATAGCCATAAAATGTAAGTATTTTTTTTTTCTAAATAATAATACCGGGTGTTACAAGACCAAGGTACACCCCCCTTTTTTTCTTTATTTTAAAAGTTAGAGATTTCAAATTTGGGGGGTCTTTTATAGCCATAAAATGTCAACTTTTAACATAAACTATACATTTCAGCCACTTCCGGTTTAACCGGAAATGATACCAACTTTTGATTTTTAAATGGGACACCCTATATCTTTTTTCATATTTCAATTCTACGCTTTATTCTGAATACAATGATACCAAAAAAGTGACATTTCCGATGTCAATGTATTTTTTAATTTAATTTTTAGTTTAGGTAGGCCATGATTACTTAAAATTACTAGAAATGATCTAAGTAATCCTAGAAAAATACATTTACGCTAAAAAAAACATTTATAACTCAGTTGCACCATTTTAAAGTTTTCGAAAATGGTTTTTGCTTAAAAACTCAATTTTTTTAAATGGCACCATATTGGTACACTGGTACCGTCAAAAAGTACCGCCTTTTAGGAATCTACCAATATCCTTTATTTTAATGTAGGATAAATACAGCCGTTTTTATAAATTAAAATCAATGATAATTATCATATTTTTAATTATTGCGTGATTTTAGTTAACAAAGTTGGCTTTGACAAATAAAAAGACAAAATACTGCTTTCTGTCAAATTTAGTGTTAATAATTTTTGAACGTTTTTGTAACATACATAATTTTGTTTATTAAAAATGGTACATTATACTAGAGACGAAAAAATTGACATGCTTTAATTTATGGGGAGTGCAGGAAAATTCTGTACAAGCACAGT